>CM060670.1:33761594-33901594 GCA_030686955.1 Odontamblyopus rebecca
AAAAATGGTTATGAACAGAACGAGCTCATTTGATTCCTCACTTACCTTATGCATTCTGAGCATTTTCATTCTCTTCACTATTTTCAGAGACCTGAGACAACAACAACTAGCAACTAGCATGCTGAAGCACACTTCCTGACAGTAAAGACAGTACACAGCTGACGTATTTTGACCTGAGGAGGTGCTTATAATTATATCTGTACTTTAGCAAGACACATTTTGCTCAAATACATGAACAAAATCAGTACAGGACCTTTAGCTTTTCACTTGGGGGGGAAATGATACATTTGTGTTGTATTTTAGCTGTGTTGTTTGTTTGTTTTAATTTGAAATGAATTATTCGGAATTAAATAGTTCGGAATTAAAATATTCCCCTTCGCGTTTACATAGAAACTGTACATTTCTTGTTGTGTTTCAGGTGTTCCCTACACATCCGAAGACCTGTAAGTCTCCACTGTGAACAGCACCATGCTAACTCTGCTAAACCCTGTTCTTTTATCATTTCCATTGTTATTTAAAGCTGCACTGTGTCACTTTTCTGGCGAGAGGTCCACCAGCTGCTTGTCCCCATGAGCCCATTCCCACAACATGAGAATGTAAAAGAAATGAATTGAGTGACAGCCTTGTTTCCTCATCAAAAACATGCAACTGTCTTAGGTGTCATCCATGCACGTTTAAGTAATTTAGTGATCTCTCCAGGGCCCTATATAAACCCTCCTTAAACATTGAAATGCATTGTTTTCATAGTTTAATATAACATTTTCAAAGCAATCAAAGGCAACATGGGGATCCAAATATGTTGTGTTAGCAGTTAAAACCCCGTACAAGTGCAATAGCCCCACTTTAATGCCATACAGTGGAACATTTCAGGCAAAACAACAAAATAGAAACTAAAACAAGGAAGAGACTCACCAGAAAAGTACCTTTACCTTTTATGGCTGTGGTTATGGTTATAATGTTGTTTCCTCTTTAAAATCAGACCTGGAGTTGTGTTTTGTTTCATTCACACCTGAGCTTTTCTCTCAAACAGAAAACACTTTTTCCCACCTTGTGATGTCATGTAATAATAGACTTTTTTCATAACAGAGGAAGTGGTCATGATGTGTGATGCTACTTCTAGTCAGTGCTTTTCTCTGGCAAAATCCCTGTGGGAAAGTGTGGCTTATTTTTGAGCAGCTCCGTAAATCTGCCCCAACACCAAATCTTCACCCAACAAGGTCGACAACAGATTCTGTCCATGAAGAATTTATCCACAACGATCGAGGGAAGAAAGACGAAATATATTGACATCATGAAATTGATTTTTAATTTTAATTCTGGAATCAGTCTGTGTGCACTGTGATATTTTCGGTGGTTTCACTCAACTCCGGCTCAAACTGTACGACCAAATCTCAGGGTTTAAAAGTTCACCGCTCAAGATTCATGTTCTCAGACCAAAGACTTCAACAGGACTGGATTTCAAACAGGTTTGATATTCTTGTGACCTACGATTGCCGATCGGGACCTGGTCGTGAGGTGTGAATCGGTTCTCGTTACCCCACGTTTACTACACAAACACACGATTAAGCCAAAAGTCAGGCCAATGCAAAAACAGTTGCACAAGTGAAAAATTGGCTCAAATAGGGCCAAAAAACGCACAGTGTACACCCATCTTAAAAGTAAAAGGAGCCGTTAACTTGAAAACTACCACTTTATGACATCATAAGGTGGAATAGAGTATTTTGAGCTTTGGAAGAGTGGACAGACTAATAATAAAGAGTTACTCAAACGTGTGAATGAAACAAAACACAACTCCAGGTCTTGAGGAGTAACAGCAGTCTAATTCAAGCATTTCTTCTTGCTCCACAGGGAAATGGCGCCCCCTGTTAACGATGTTTACATGAACTACAGCGGCCCCAACGAGGACCACGCTGAACTAGACCCCAGTACCAGTAACCCCGAAGATGGCGTCTACATCACCGTCTCCTAAACATCAAGTCTGGGGAAAAGTGCTCTGAGTGTGCTGAATGGAAATGTTGCTTTGAAATATGATTGTACCATATTCTTATCTGAGCATGTGTGGTGATGAAAACAGCAGGGGGCAGCACTGCACTTTGAGGCAAAAGTTACAGTAAGTTTAAGAGAACTGTCTGTAGCCTGTGCCTGACTGATTTATCCTTTGGAGACCTAAGGGCAATTTCAAAACTTTTGTCCTCGCCTGGATTTTTTTCTTAATTTTGCTGTTAAAACTGCACCTTTTACCCCCTCATGAAGTGTTATACGTCCTTTTTTTTCATTCCAACCTACTTCACTATCTGCTTCTGTAGTTATGTCATGTGTCTGTGATAAAGCTATAGGATCAGAAATATGCATGGGAAAAAAAAACGAAAATAAAATTCTCTTTCATACAAAACACACAGTACACATGTAACTTTTTAGAGTTTAAAAATGCTTAATTTAGGGCCGTAGCTACAAAAGTACAAAATATAAAGTGTAAGTAAATAAAAAATTTCATTGTCTCAAAACAAAAAAAGTGCAGTGGCTCCATGACTTTCCTGGTCCAGTCCTGGAAACAGCTCCTGTCAGGACCACGGCCAGAGCCACAGCACTTCTGCATTTCCAGGGTGGAAATTACATTTGGATTTGTTCATTTGGACTGAAATAAACATCTCAAATAAAAATAGCAAGGAGTGCCCCATTGCGTAGACCAAGATGCGTAATTTGCCATTTATTTGAGGAAAAAATGCACTTAGAGTGAATTGTCCAATTGGTACAAAAACAGATGCTCAGAGGAGTCGACCATCTTGACTCACTTCAGTCTTTGGCAAAGTTTGGGCTGATCAAAATGGACGGAGTGTGTGGGTTTGGCAGAAAACAAAGTTCCTATTGGACACTCGTTTTTCACACGTCATCACATCATCACGTGTGACGTAGGATAAAGCCGGAGATATGTTCAGAGAGCTCTATGTCTAATTAAGCTTCTGTCTTTTACAGTTGGAAAGTTATGCACAGTTATATAAAACATATTCCTCTATGATACTGTCGGTCTTGAAGGGTTTAAACGAGGTGCTACAGTCACACTGAGCCTGGCCAGTGCCTTTACAAGTGCAGGTTTGTCATTTCACTAAAACACAGTTACCTTCATTATGTTTAAGACTAAAAGGTCATAATAAAATAATAATAAAATTGTAAAAATGTAAAAGTTTGTCATTTTTAGATCTAAAAAGTTACTTCCTGGTAAAACTGTGTTTCGCACCATCCCATACGCAACAAACAAACAACAAATGGTAAACAGTGTAAAATTTTTAACATATTTTCCAGTTTTCTTCACGAATTGCAACTTGATCATTTATATTTACAAAAAGTTTTGTCCCATGAAATAAGAGACTCGTAAAAACCTGACATACGCACTTTACCCTGCAGACAGAGACACATCCAAGTGTTTCTCATTCTCAGTTTATGAACAGGCCTCATGCGAAAGAACCTCCAGAATTCCCTCCCTGAGCTGCAGAGGCTGCACTAGCACTGACTCCTGACTGGTGCAGGTGCTGGAGTTTAGGGAGTGACCGTTCAGATCGGAGACATTTTAGGTTTAAACACACTGGATTTCAGGATTGAAACTGGCAACAACAAATTTTACCAGTAAAAGCTTTGATTTGAACATGTTTCCTTTGGGTCACAGAGAAATCAAGTTTATAAAATGACAAATCAAAGTCGTACAGTTCCCTTAAACATACACTGCAGATTAGATACAGGGCTGTGGCTGTGGGGGAGTTCGGGGCTCTAGGGCACCATGTGAGTCTAGGGTCATAAATGAAGCCAAGTTTACTCATTTACTTTACTTATGATGACTTGTCCTCATTTGAATCAAAGCTTCATGGATTTAAAGTGAAACTAAACATATTTTTTTTGTGCATATGGGGTTTGAATAGCATTATTTTTTTCTTGCCAATTTTAGAACAAACTAGGTACATTTGCCACTTCCTGGTCAAACTCTCCTCATTTTACTAACACACAGTCCAGATCATTATATTTGAGATTTTTGCACACAACAAAACAAAGTTGTTTTCTAACGTTTCCAGACACTAATGCTCTGGAAAGCGGCTTATAAAACGGATGCATTAATGAGTGAACCAGGCAGAGCGTTTGGTTTGTGAGACTCGTGGCTGTTGTCAGATGGGTTAAAGTGGAGTTAAGCTTCTTCAGTCTGAAGCAAATTGGTGTTTTACGTGGAAGTTCAGAACTTGCCCCCATCACTACACTAGTTTGTTGCCTTGACAGACTCACTGCCACAGTGAGATCTCCACCGAGGAAACACTGATCTGTGCCGTTTTTTGGCTTCTGACAGAATTCCACCTCCTCTAATGATGGACTTTAGCTTCAAACTGGAGTTTCCCTTTAAGTAATGTTATTAAAACACCACACACATGGTTTAGTAGCAAAAACTTGTTGAAGTTAAGTTGACTTAATGTTTACTTCCACTTTAAAAACTGTGCAAGACTTTTGGATGTCAACTCTGTTACATAACACTCAGCAGTGTTGGCGGTGAGGAAGTGAAAAATGACCGATTCATGATTTCTAATCAGGAAGTGCAATTTTAAAACTCGAACTTGGCCAAATTGAGAAAACAAGTGCAAAATCTCAAATATAATGACCTGGACTGTGTTTTAGTAAAATGAGGAGTCTGCCGGTCTGACACTTTAAGGAGATTTTGACCAGGAAGTGCCAAATGTACCTAGTTTGTACTAAAATTGCTTTTCAAGCCCATGAATTGAATCTTGTTTATCTGAAAACAGGATTAAAGAGGGGGTATTCTGCATACTCCATGTTTTAAAGCTTTCTACCATTACCTTTGTTTCAAGAGACTCCCACAGGACAATTCTCCAGAAATACACCAAAACACGATATAAAACTGTACAGAGCTACTGGACAAACCTGATGTGATATGCAGGACTTTTATTAGCAGGACGCTGATTGTGTTGTGACAGTGCTCTGAAGGGGGAGGAACTTAACGCAGAGAGCAAAGAAAGGAGCTAATACATTGTTTCTGACAAATATAGCATTTTCAAAACAGTAAAATGTGACCTGGTGATTGAAATATGTGACGTGTTACAGTTAATGCCCCAGAGAAGTCAAATACCCCCTTTTAAGGAACAATATGACTGACGCAAAATACAACTGCAGGCACGACTTCAAGGAGGGAACAATGTCATGACCTGGTTAAAAACTGGGTTTTTAAATGTTACATGATGTGTCATTGTGCCTTTTTGGAACAATTTTGAAACCAGTAACTAATATCTTGAATTCTATCACGTGATCTGCAGAGCCTGAATTCAATTAAAGGTCCAGTATGAGGCAAAAGTGACTCCAGTGAGTTTTGAGCCACATTAGAATGTTGTTCCCTCCTCAAAAACACACCTGGAGTTGTGTTTGCTTCATTCACACATGTTTGAGTGATCCTTTATTATCAGTCTGCCTACATCTCCTCTAAATGCTCTGTTCCACCTTGTGATGTCATGAAGTAGTTTCCAAGCTTTCAAACAGCTCCTTTTACCTTTTTCCAAACAGCGTCTTTTACCTTTTGTTCAGTAGAGATTGAAAATTCCAGTGCTGAAATTCTCCACATGATTGTAGTGAGGATGTATGGAGTTTAAAAACGCAGTGGAGCCATCACAAGGTGGAGCAGAGTGTTTTCAGTCTGAGAGAAACTCTACCCACACCAACCACGACCCTGCCAGAAACTCTACCCACACCAACCACGACCCTGCCATAAACTCTACCCACACCAACCACGACCCTGCCAGAAACTCTACTCCACACCAACCACGACCCTGCCAGAAACTCTACTCCACACCAACCACGACCCTGCCAGAAACTCTACTCCACACCAACCACGACCCTGCCAGAAACTCTACTCCACACCAACCACGACCCTGCCATAAACTCTACCCACACCAACCACGACCCTGCCATAAACTCTACCCACACCAACCACGACCCTGCCATAAACTCTACCCACACCAACCACGACCCTGCCATAAACTCTACTCCACACCAACCACGACCCTGCCATAAACTCTACCCACACCAACCACGACCCTGCCATAAACTCTACTCCACACCAACCACGACCCTGCCATAAACTCTACCCACACCAACCACGACCCTGCCAGAAACTCTACTCCACACCAACCAGGACCCTGCCATAAACTCTACGCAGGGTCTGGAGACACGAGGAAGGCGACACTCGCTGAGAGGAGCAGAAGTGAAGAGAGTCTGAGGAAGAGTTTGATCAGGAAATCATCAGAAAATTCAGGTATACAAAAGAATATCATTCAGCTCAGCACATTTAAGAGAAGTCTACAGTATTACACATTCGAAACTGAGCTCTGGTGCTCGAGCACTTTCACTACAGCACAGGTTCTGCAGCAGTGAGACTCTGGACTAGAGGATAAAATAATGACCAGACCCAGACCCACTCACACAGAGGTCAGACCCACTCACACAGAGGTCAGACCCACTCACACAGAGGTCAGACCCACTCACACAGAGGTCAGACCCACTCACACAGAGGTCAGACCCACTCACACAGAGGTCAGATCCACTCACACAGAGGTCAGACCCACTCACACAGAGGTCAGACCCACTCACAGAGGTCAGATCCACATTCAGGTGAGCAGAGTTTGGATGTTCTCTGTGGACTTTTATTGGCAGAATAACAGCACTTGTACTGTTAATATATTTAATGTGGACTTTAAAAAATGTTTGCTTGTTTTGAAGTCGCTTACCGCCCTCTGGTGGACACCTTTGGTTTGAGTTTTGTTTTTTGCCGCACTCTGTCATTTTGGGCATGAAACGCTTACAGTGCAGTTACAGACCATATGAGTCCCTGTTTTCAGCCTTGGGGCATCTTTGTACTTTTACAGACAGAGACAAAAGAGAAAATAATTTGCAAAGAGACAAGTGTGGAGAAAAACTTTAGTAAAGACAAGTCCTCTCTACATGGTTGTGTGGAGTGTGGTGTCTCGCTCTGGTAGTGACACCATAGTGAGGACAGAATAGCACTTAATGTGTGTCTGATGTGTCACAGGCCAAATCTGTGCTCTACCTGCTGAAGTGCTCCACGTGTCCCTCCCTCGCTCCTTTCGCTCTCCCAGGGAGGGCATCTGAATCTCTCACACACGCTCATAGCCCCTCCTTTGACCATTCAGACGACCATGTGCACGTATCTATGAGTGTATGTGCAGAAACAGGGCCAGTCACACACAGCCAGACTTCAAAATATACAATATATATTAAAAGTGAATAAACTCTTGAAACAGAGAGAAAGCACATTGACTTTACTGCAAGGATGAGCTGCCTAAATATGATGAAATATTATTAAATTAAGAGATGAGTCATTGTCACTTTTGGGTTTGTATTTCGTGGTCTGTCCTTTTATGGTGAGGTGGATGTGTGGAGAGGGCGTGGTCTGTCCTTTTATGGTGAGGTGGATGTGTGGAGAGGGCGTGGTCTGTCCTTTTATGGTGAGGTGGATGTGTGGAGAGGGCGTGGTCTGTCCTTTTATGGTGAGGTGGAGGTGTGGAGAGGGCGTGGTCTGTCCTTTTATGGTGAGGTGGAGGTGTGGAGAGGGCGTGGTCTGTCCTTTTATGGTGAGGTGGAGGTGTGGAGAGGGCGTGGTCTGTCCTTTTATGGTGAGGTGGATGTGTGGAGAGGGCGTGGTCTGTCCTTTTATGGTGAGGTGGATGTGTGGAGAGGGCGTGGTCTGTCCTTTTATGGTGAGGTGGATGTGTGGAGAGGGCGTGGTCTGTCCTTTTATGGTGAGGCAACAACTCTGATGCATTTCTTTATAAATGAGGCCCCAGGTCTGTTTGTAATGAGGAAACAACATTTTAACCTAGATCAGAAAACAGAGCCATATGGGCCCTTAAAGCTTAATGGGATCCTTAAACAATCCATCAGAGAAGCCAAACGCACACACTATGTGAACTGCTTTGACAATGTAAAGGGTGATATCAAAAAGACGTGGTCTAAGATTAATGAAGTCTTAAATAGAAACAAGAATAAATCAGAGCATCCTGACTACTTTATTGATAATGACCAAATGATCACAAAAAAAAAGTAGATATAGCGAATATGTTCAACAATTGTTTCACAAATGTTGGACCAGATCTTGCCAGCAAAATTGGAGAAACCCAATCAAGTCACGAGGATTACTTACAGAGTAGAATAAAATCAAGGATGCAATTTAAGGCAGTATGTGAAGCAGAAGTCTCGAAACTGATAGAGGAACTGCAACCAAAAACTAGCTATGGTCCTGATAATATGTCAGCCAAACTAATGAAAGTGACCAGGCCACAGGCACTAACAGTAATAATCAATCACTAAGGACAGGAAAATTCCCAGACAAACTAAAAATAGCAAGGGTCGTTCCAATATATAAAAAAGAAAGTCAAAGGCTTTTTACTAATTACAGACCAATTTCTCTACTGTCAGCTTTTTCAGAAATATTTGAAAAAGTCATAGCAAAGCAAATCAAGGATTATTTTGAACATAACAAATTATTCTACAAAGGGCAATAGGGTTTTAGATCCAACCACTCAACTGAGCTGCAGCTCGAGATCTGGCTGAAAAAATAATAAAACAAATGGACAAAGGGGAAATCCCACTCTGTGTCTTTATTGACCTTTCCAAGGCTTTCGATACCTTGGATCATAACATATTGACCAACAAATTAAAATTCTATGGATTTCATGGGCCAGTTCTTCTCTTGACCTAATAGCAAAATATCTGGCGAACCGACAGCAGTATGTTGATTATGAAGGCATAGAATCTGAACGTAGAAATATCACCACAGGTGTACCACAGGGCTCGGTGTTAGGACCTTTATTGTTCTTGATTTATATTAATGATATAATACATGCCAGTCAAGTCCTTGACTTTACGTTATTTGCGGATGATACATCTCTCTCTACTACGATACATACCCACGGAAACAGGGTAGGGCCCAACATCAACACTGAACTGGAGAAAATTGTAGACTGGCTAAAAGCAAATAAATTATCACTCAATATAGATAAAACAAAATTTATGATATTTCACAAAATCAGTGACTATTCCAGACATAACCATCAGTAATACTAGAATTGAGCATGTAGAGTCCTTCAACTTCTTGGGAGTAGTATTAGACACTCATTTAAATTGGAAGAAACATGTAAGCAAAGTAGAAACTAAGGAAGCCAGAATTAATGGAGTATTGAATAAACTCAAATACTTCCTTCCACAGTCTAATAATACATAATTCTGCTTCTAATAGTTAACCACATTTCTAGGGGTGGGGAGGCAGCGGCGTTTATGCCTTAATCCTTGTCTCCCTGACCATCACCATTATGTTTAGGAAATACTGTATAGATAGTACAAAATAGCCATATGTATAATGTCATTATGTGTTTTTTTATTTTTTATTTGTATGTTACTGTCTTGATATGTATGATGTATTGATGGTCGAACAATAAAGTATTGTCTATTGTCTATTGTAGTACCTCATTTAAACCCTTCAAGACCGACAGTATCATAGAGGAATATGTTTTATATAACTGTGCATAACTTTCCAACTGTAAAAGACAGAAGCTTAATTAGACATAGAGCTCTCTGAACATATCTCCGGCTTTATCCTACGTCACACGTGATGATGTGATGACGTGTGAAAAACAAGTGTCCAATAGGAACTTTGTTTTCTGCCAAACCCACACACTCCATCCATTTTGATCAGCCCAAACTTTGCCAAAGACTGAAGTGAGTCAAGATGGTCGACTCCTCTGAGCGTCTGTTTTTGTACCGATTGGACAATTCACTCTAAGTGCATTTTTTTCTCAAATAAATGGCAAATGACGTATCTTGGTCTACGCAATGGGGCACCCCTTGCTATTTTTATTTGAAATGTTTATTTCAGTCCAAATGAACAAATCCAAATGTAATTTCCACCCTGGAAATGCAGAAGTGCTGTGGCTCTGGCCGTGGTCCTGACAGGAGCTGTTTCCAGGACTGGACCAGGAAAGTCATGGAGCCACTGCACTTTTTTTGTTTTGAGGCAATGAGATTTTTCATTTACTTACACTTTATATTTTGCACTTTTGTAGCTACGGCCCTAAATTAAGCATTTTTAAACTCTAAAAAGTTACATGTGTACTGTGTGTTTTGTATGAAAGAAAATTTTATTTTCGTTTTTTTTTCCATGCATATTTCTGATCCTACAGCTTTATCACAGACACATGACATAACTACAGAAGCAGATAGTGAAGTAGGTTGGAATGAAAAAAAGGACGTATAACACTTCATTAGGGGGTAAAAGTTGTAGTTTTAAAGGTGGTGTAGACGCCATCTTCAGGGTTCCTGGTACTGGGGTCTAGTTCAGCGTAGTCGTCGTTGGGGCCGCTGTAGTTCATGTAAACATTGTCAACAGGGGGCGCCATTTCCCTGTTGAGCAAGAAGAAATGCTTGAATCAGACTGCCGTTACTCCTCAAGACCTGGAGCTGTGTTTTGTTTCATTCTCACGTTTGAGTAACTCTTTATTATTAGTCTGTCCACTCTTCCAAAGCTCAAAATACTCTATTCCACCTTATGATGTCATAAAGTGGTAGTTTTCAAGTTAACGGCTCCTTTTACTTTTAAGATGAGTGTACACTGTGCTCAAAAATAAGCCACACTTTCCCACAGGGATTTTGCCAGAGAAAAGCACTGACTAGAAGTAGCATCACACATCATGACCACTTCCTCTGTTATGAAAAAAGTCTATTATTACATGACATCACAAGGTGGAAAAAAAGTGTTTTCTGTTTGAGAGAAAAGCTCAGGTGTGAATGAAACAAAACACAACTCCAGGTCTGATTTTAAAGAGGAAACAACATTATAACCATAACCACAGCCATAAAAGGTAAAGGTACTTTTCTGGTGAGTGGTCTCTTCCTTGTTTTAGTTTCTATTTTGTTGTTTTGCCTGAAATGTTCCACTGTATGGCATTAAAGTGGGGCTATTGTACTTGTACGGGGTTTTAACTGCTAACACAACATATTTGGATCCCCATGTTGCCTTTGATCGCTTTGAAAATGTTATATTAAACTATGAGAACAATGCATTTCAATGTTTAAGGAGGGTTTATATAGGGCCCTGGAGAGATCACTAAATTACTTAAACATGCATGGATGACACCTAAGACAGTTGCATGTTTTTGATGAGGAAACAAGGCTGTCACTCAATTCATTTCTTTTACATTCTCATGTTGTGGGAATGGGCTCATGGGGACAAGCAGCTGGTGGACCTCTCGCCAGAAAAGTGACACAGTGCAGCTTTAAATAACAATAGAAATGATAAAAGCACAGGGTTTAGCAGAGTTAGCATGGTGCTGTTCACAGTGGAGACTTACAGGTCTTTGGATGTGTAGGGAACACCTGAAACACAACAGGAAATGTACAGTTTTAGGTGGAGTTTGGAAACTTTTCTGTGCAAAAATGTTTTTATGGTTGAAAATGAACTAAATCTTAGGCGTGGAAAATTTCAGCACAATTACAGATATTGTATCTGGATCCCCGATATGCCGATATTTTATTCCATGAAGCTCCAGAGGGGCCTGTACGTTTACACTCGCCACGTTTCCACGACAGCTTTAATTCTGAATGAAAATAATCTAATTCTGAATTAATGTGAATTCCACTATAAAAAGAACCTGTAAACATTTAAGTACATGTGTGTAGTACTAGAGTTAAGTACATGTGTGTAGTACTAGAGTTAAGTACATGTGTGTAGTACTAGAGTTAAGTACATGTGTGTAGTACTAGAGTTAAGTACATGTGTGTAGTACTAGAGTTAAGTACATGTGTGTAGTACTAGAGTTAAGTACATGTGTGTAGTACTAGAGTTAAGTACATGTGTGTAGTACTAGAGTTAAGTACATGTGTGTAGTACTAGAGTTAAGTACATGTGTGTAGTACTAGAGTTAAGTACATGTGTGTAGTACTAGAGTTAAGTACATGTGTGTAGTACTAGAGTTAAGTACATGTGTGTAGTACTAGAATTAAGTACATGTGTGTAGTACTAGAGTTAAGTACATGTGTGTAGTACTAGAGTTAAGTACATGTGTGTAGTACTAGAGTTAAGTACATGTGTGTAGTACTAGAGTTAAGTACATGTGTGTAGTACTAGAGTTAAGTACATGTGTGTAGTACTAGAGTTAAGTACATGTGTGTAGTACTAGAGTTAAGTACATGTGTGTAGTACTAGAGTTAAGTACATGTGTGTAGTACTAGAGTTAAGTACATGTCTGTAGTACTAGAGTTAAGTACATGTCTGTAGTACTAGAGTTAAGTACATGTCTGTAGTACTAGAGTTAAGTACATGTCTGTAGTACTAGAGTTAAGTACATGTCTGTAGTAGTAGAGTTAAGTACATGTATGTAGTAGTAGAGTTAAGTACATGTCTGTAGTACTAGAGTTAAGTACATGTCTGTAGTACTAGAGTTAAGTACATGTCTGTAGTACTAGAGTTAAGTACATGTCTGTAGTACTAGAGTTAAGTACATGTCTGTAGTACTAGAGTTAAGTACATGTATGTAGTAGTAGAGTTAAGTACATGTCTGTAGTACTAGAGTTAAGTACATGTCTGTAGTACTAGAGTTAAGTACATGTCTGTAGTACTAGAGTTAAGTACATGTCTGTAGTACTAGAGTTAAGTACATGTCTGTAGTACTAGAGTTAAGTACATGTCTGTAGTAGTAGAGTTAAGTACATGTCTGTAGTACTAGAGTTAAGTACATGTCTGTAGTAGTAGAGTTAAGTACATGTCTGTAGTACTAGAGTTAAGTACATGTCTGTAGTACTAGAGTTAAGTACATGTCTGTAGTACTACAGTGAAGTACATGTCTGTAGTACTAGAGTTAAGTACATGTCTGTAGTACTAGAGTTAAGTACATGTATGTAGTAGTAGAGTTAAGTACATGTCTGTAGTACTAGAGTTAAGTACATGTCTGTAGTAGTAGAGTTAAGTACATGTCTGTAGTAGTAGAGTTAAGTACATGTCTGTAGTAGTAGAGTTAAGTACATGTCTGTAGTACTAGAGTTAAGTACATGTCTGTAGTACTAGAGTTAAGTACATGTCTGTAGTACTAGAGTTAAGTACATGTCTGTAGTACTAGAGTTAAGTACATGTCTGTAGTACTAGAGTTAAGTACATGTCTGTAGTAGTAGAGTTAAGTACATGTCTGTAGTACTAGAGTTAAGTACATGTCTGTAGTACTAGAGTTAAGTACATGTGTGTAGTACTAGAGTTAAGTACATGTGTGTAGTACTAGAGTTAAGTACATGTGTGTAGTACTAGAGTTAAGTACATGTCTGTAGTACTAGAGTTAAGTACATGTGTGTAGTACTAGAGTTAAGTACATGTGTGTAGTACTAGAGTTAAGTACATGTCTGTAGTAGTAGAGTTAAGTACATGTCTGTAGTAGTAGAGTTAAGTACATGTCTGTAGTACTAGAGTTAAGTACATGTCTGTAGTACTAGAGTTAAGTACATGTCTGTAGTACTAGAGTTAAGTACATGTCTGTAGTAGTAGAGTTAAGTACATGTGTGTAGTACTAGAGTTAAGTACATGTCTGTAGTACTAGAGTTAAGTACATGTCTGTAGTACTAGAGTTAAGTACATGTCTGTAGTACTAGAGTTAAGTACATGTCTGTAGTACTAGAGTTAAGTACATGTCTGTAGTACTAGAGTTAAGTACATGTCTGTAGTACTAGAGTTAAGTACATGTATGTAGTAGTAGAGTTAAGTACATGTCTGTAGTACTAGAGTTAAGTACATGTCTGTAGTACTAGAGTTAAGTACATGTCTGTAGTACTAGAGTTAAGTACATGTCTGTAGTACTAGAGTTAAGTACATGTATGTAGTAGTAGAGTTAAGTACATGTCTGTAGTACTAGAGTTAAGTACATGTCTGTAGTACTAGAGTTAAGTACATGTCTGTAGTACTAGAGTTAAATACATGTATGTAGTAGTAGAGTTAAGTACATGTCTGTAGTACTAGAGTTAAGTACATATCTGTAGTACTAGAGTTAAGTACATGTATGTAGTAGTAGAGTTAAGTACATGTCTGTAGTACTAGAGTTAAGTACATGCGTGTAGTACTAGAGTTAAGTACATGTCTGTAGTACTAGAGTTAAGTACATGTCTGTAGTACTAGAGTTAAGTACATGTCTGTAGTACTAGAGTTAAGTACATGTCTGTAGTACTAGAGTTAAGTACATGTCTGTAGTACTAGAGTTAAGTACATGTCTGTAGTTTATTCTGATTTTAAAGCCAAATGAATTTCTTCCTGGATCCTGTATGTCAGGTGTTATCTGGATTTCTGCGCTTGTGGCCCCACACTTGAAGAGGGTCGTGTACCCACAGTTGAAGATTTGACCATTTTACTCAGACGAAGCCTTTAATTAGTTTTCCATTTTTTATTTAGTTCCAATTTTCACGCCAGGTAAAAACCTTTAAAACACACAACAATAATCCCCATGAATATTCACATAACTTTCAGTGTAAACAATAAAATAGCATTCACATTAAAATAGCAGGTAAATATGACTATCTAATTAATTTAATTCATAAACATTTTTCCAAATAGACTAAAGTTATCAATAGTTTACAATTTCATTAACTTCACTAACATTACGATAATTTCATAATTAACTAAGTATATTGCACAATATCCCATTAGATAACCTACAAACATTTAAATACTAAATTGACACAAGCTACATCAATACTAAACACATTTCACTTTAATCCACAGTCCATACGACTCCCAAAGAAAAACCACCGCGACTTCAACAAACTAAAAGTTCCGACCGGCAAGCAAACCACCCGTGAGAAGCGCGCCCGAGCGCACCCGAACGCCCCACAACAAGCCGACAGTCAAATGCCTCCAGTGGCGGCCCAGCAACTCAACACAGGCCGAAACAGCATCAGATCCCACCGGCTGCCTCTTCAGTGATGGTCAGTGGATACTTGGTTCCGCGCAGGTAAGAAAGCACGAGTTTGACGCTTACTCGCGCTGCCACTACCAGTTTTGCGTTTGTAACTTGTGTTTTTCGGAACAGAAGTGTCCGTCGCCATTAAATGTCCGCCGGGCGCGCGCAACCGCTCGATAGTTCCGCCCTAGGCGATCGCCAACCCGGTCGACTAGCGCGACAATGTAAATGTTTCTGCTTCTTCAAAATAATCCCGGTGGTTGGAGCTCGTCGGCTCGTCCTTCTGACTCGATCCGGACGATCCGGCTCCTCCAGTCGTCTCTTGGGACTTTCCTCCACGTCTCTTTGGATTTGTGAGCGGGATGTGGGAGTGGGCTGAGGTGTGGCAGCCTCAGACTCAGTTTGTCTTCTTCCTCCTTCTCCCACACTCTTCCCTTCTCCTCCTCAGCTCACAGACGTAAAGTGTGAGGAGAGAATTCTCCAGCTGCTGCTTCATTATCATCAGAACCACTGCGGAAAAAGTTTGGATCGTGTTTGTGTCGGCGGCGAAACGACAAACCGAGATGACAGAAAAGCCGGGAGCAGCTGAAGTATGGGTTTTCTTCCAAAGACGGAAATATGGTCATGTCGCTGTCCAATCAGAACCTTCCCCAACCCCAGACATCGAGCGGAATTAAATAAAGACCATTTAACCTGTTTCCATGGAAACCTCAATTCAGAATTATTATTTCTATGTAAACGCGAAGGGGAATATTTTAATTCCGAACTATTTAATTCCGAATAATTCATTTCAAATTAAAACAAACAAACAACACAGCTAAAATACAATACAAATGTATCATTCCCCCCTAAGTGAAAAGTTAAAGGTCCTGTACTGATTTTGTTCATGTATTTGAGCAAAATGTGTCTTGCTAAAGTACAGATATAATTATAAGCACCTCCTCAGGTCAAAATACGTCAGCTGTGTACTGTCTTTACTGTCAGGAAGTGCGCTTCAGCATGCTAGTTGTTGTTGTCTCAGGTCTCTGAAAATAGTGAAGAGAATGAAAATGCTCAGAATGCATAAGGTAAGTGAGGAATCAAATGAGCTCGTTCTGTTCATAACCATTTTTAAAACAGGAAAATCAGGTATTTGAGAACTTTAATAAAGCTTCAATATAACTTCAAATTGTGAGTCTTTCTATCGTTTTGAAAAGATTAATAATTTCAAATATTCATTACCAGAGTCAACAGCAAAACAGAAATCAGACTTTAGACCTGAACTACAAATTTCTCTGATCTGACCAAGTTTTTCAAATTTATATCAGGTTCTTAATTTTGTTTTCAGATTTATTATCTACTTACTAGTTCTGAATTGGATTCATTTTAGTCTAGAGGTCATTTATTTTAAGATAAATTAAAATGAAAAAAGTAAAAAATGATCTTGCTTCATGAACAGACCATTTCACTACAGTTAAGAGATGCTCGATAGATTTATGTGTTTATAGCTCAAATTTTGGGCCAAGCTTTTTTGCACTGTGCTTATGGAATCGTATAAAATGCAGTCGTTTCTAGTCTGTCCTCAAATGGAAAGGATTCTATTTGATGCTGTGGTTTGAAAACAGTTTATCAGATCTTTTATTTTTGTATTTAGGCACAATGCTATTTGTTTATTTCCATTTTCATACATCTCAAAGTCACGAACTCAAACATTAGTTCGAGCCAATGCTGCCATGGGTCCTGAGTACTGGTGTGGTTGCCGTGGTTACCTGTGGGGATGTTTACAGAGGCGGCAGTGGTGCTGAACTTCTGCCGGAGCAACCAAAAGAGCAGCACCAGGACCAGAGCCAGAATCGAGAGGACAAAACCAGCCAGGCCCAGATCATCCAGCACTACAGAGAGAGAAGACAGCAGCATTACACACACAGACACACACACACACACACACACACACAGACACACACACACACAGACACACACACACACACACACACACAGACACACACAGACACACGCAGACACACACACAGACAGACACACACAGACACACACACACACAGACACACACACACGCAGACACAGACACACACACACAGACACACACACACACACACACTCATGTCCACTGCCTTGTTTTATCAGTGTTTTGCTCCAGGTTTGCTCCTAGTTAAATCCAGGGCCATATGTTTCGGCTTTTTAAACCTGGAGACCACTGCACCATTTTGGGCCAATCCCATTTCTAATTTCTACCCCTTGAAACTGAGCAAGAGTGGGTTGGGGTTGAAAGTCCACCCCTATGAATTGGGACGCCCCTTCAACAATCACATACGTCATCAGACGTCTCCGCCAGCTTTTATATAAGCACAGGGATCATTGCGAGGACTGACACACAGACCATTGGAAAAAACTCAACCTGAGCTCCTCTAAGGGTTAAACCAATCATATCGTTTTCAGTTACTTGGATTACAATATCCAAATAACATCTGTGTTACACTGACGCTCGCAGTTCGTTCACAACTTTATTTCCATGCATCAACCGATCACTCGAGTCAGACATAACATGACCCTAGTGATTTTTTCGTGCATTTTATGAAGGAAATGACCATTACGCATTGGAACAACGTTAAACTTAAGACAGTGCAGTTATCACACATTTTAAACCATAAATAATGGAGAAAATACATTTGTGAACTTCTTTGGTCTTTGTTTGTGGCAGCAGCGATCCTGCTGGAGATTCGCAAGGCTGAGAAATTGTTACTGTTGTAATTGTTGTTCATCTTCATTTGGAGGGGTATAGAGCCCTACCACTTTCCCCTGCCCCTCTTCCATAACGGTAACTGGGACACGCCTCCTCCTACATGTGAAGACAAAAAAACGGAGGGGTAGGGGAAAGTGTTAGGGCCAAAGGGTGTAATGGGATTCAGCCTTTGTCCGTCTGCAGTGAAAGACTTCAGATCATGGGCACTGAGTCTTTGGTCTCCCAGTGAGACGAGGACAAAGATCAAACTTGGAACCGTCGCACCACCAAACATGAGCTGTGACTGAGATCAGACAGTGTGGTCTTTTGGAGGGTTCCATGCTGACGGCTGACTGTCGGAGGCAGGGATGGGCATGATTAGTTGATTAATCGATAATTGAAGAATTTCGTCGTTCACGTTCATTTTAATCGACAAACTGAATGTAGATGTAATGCAGCGTAAGGAGTCGAGGCTGCGTCTGAGCACAAACACTGGAGCTGTGGCCCCACAGTCCCACGTATCGGCTCTGGCTCCTAGGAGATCACTATATCCCTCAAAGTGCGTTGACCTGCACATCAGTGTCGGGTTTTTGAGTACATATGATCATGATATTTGATTGCAGACACATTAGGCCCCTATTTCTTTTGGCCAAATCAGTTCCACCTCGGTGGCTGCTGGTCGAGCTCGGCTAAGCATTACAATTTGGACAGATAAGAAACTTCCCCTGCAACTCTGTGGTACGACGCAAAAGGGAGATATTAGGCTGACAGAAGGGGCGACGGGGCCGTGGGCCTATCTTTAGACCTAAGGATGTCGGAATAGGAAGAAAAAGTGTTGGAAAACCGGCACGTCTAAATAGAGGCACGTTGTAATGAAGGGATGTGGGAATAGGCGGCGGACCACTTTTGGAGTCTTATTCTTCTCACTGCGTCTGCGATTCACCTTTCAGAACTTCAGAAGTGCTCCTCAGTAACAGCAGAAGAGCTCCACTGACCGGGACCCTCTCAGCTTTTACCTTTCATTTACTCACTTTTACAAATGCTGAAACAGGCAGTAAAATAAAAAATAAAAAAACATAAAAAACGTGGTCCATAATTTGTTGAAATGGTCAAGGTATAAAATAAAGACGTCTGTACATAAGAATCTAAAGTAAAAAGTCATGAAAAGCTCCAGTGGACATCAGGTTTTAGACCTCATTTGCACAATAACAACAATGGACTTTACTCCTGGTTTAGTGTTATTTTAGCACTGGTGTTGATATAGCTTTTAAGACAAACTGGATGCCATTATTTCACCAGGTAAACAAAACAAATATCATCTAATAACTTGAAAACAGACCTACCAGTTTTCTTTGTGGACACGATCAAGACATTGTGATACTCGCTGTAGACTAACACATCGCTGGAGTTCCTGGCTTTGCATCTGTAGCCGCCGTTCTGCTCCGGATGGGTCAGCCTCAGCTCCGCCCCTGTGCCCACCACACTCCACTGCAGTGAAGCTTGGCGTTCCCAGGAAATCAAACCCACAACCACACCGCTCAGGACCACACATCGCAGTACCACATCCTGACCCTGTGTCACTGGGTAGTCCGGGACCGCCTGGAGGTTGAGGAGCAGCGGAGGAGAGCTGGTGGTGGTGGGTGGGATGGTGGTGGGGGCAACGGTGATGGTGGTGGCAGCGGTGGTGGTGGTGGGTGGGATGGTGGTGGGCGCAGAAGTGGTGGTGGTGTTGGGTTGAAAGGTCGTGGTGGTGGTGGTGGGGAAAGTAGTGGCCTCTGTGGTCTGTAAAGCTGTGAAGAAATACAAGACAAGTCATTGTTCCAAAGAGCAGTTTCCACAGTTGAATCTATTCATGAGTTCACTCATTCACAAAAATAAGCCCGGGCAGCCCAGCATTAAAGAAGACATACTGTGCTTGTGTGAGCTTTAGAGTCATAATCAATGGCACCATTTCGTATGTTATAATTTGCACATTTAGTACAAAATTCATCTAAAAGGACTTAATAAAAGAAACAAGTCTGCTAATAAAATAGGAGAACGAAGTCTTGAAAATATGTGAAAATAGCTCAAACAAGCACAAATCACTCCAAATACAACTTGAAGACGCACATGAGAGCTGGCGGTGTTTGCTATGCCGTGTACGTGCACCTCGGATAAAACATGACTTTACTCAAACAGAAATATTACAGGGACAACATTAAAAAGAGGTTGGAACAGCTCAGTGCTGGCACAGACATGTCTGCGTGAGACTTTAGTTTGACTGTTTATTGTCACAGTAAATACATAAATAATGAATGCAAAGTAGTAAGAAGCTGGTGTGGTCCAGGCCTGTATCAGGACTTGTGCTTCTGATCTGAGTATATGGTGTGTTAACAGTGTTATCTAATGATCTCAAAGATCTTTTCAGTGTGAGCAGCTCTCTGGTTTAAAACTGTAGTGTTTGTGGTTGGTGACATCACACAGAACTGCTCTGACATTCAGCTGTTTCTGGTACAAACATCCGGCTGCAGGGGTGAAGTTTGAAGTGTGGAAACCTGTTAGACCAATCACAGTGAGCCTTATACCTCCTGACCCCGCCCTTCCTCCCCCCTCACGCTCTTCTTTAGGCCTCCAGACCATGGATGTATAATAAGAGCTGGATGAGGGACGCCCCCTCTATCCGTGACCACAGATTGCTGTGTGGTCGAGCGAGATATTGCATCTGCAGCATAAGAAAAATTCTCCCTTAGAAGCACAATGCATTTTTTTAAAAATCAAACTGCCCGTGTTCAGCTGGCAGGGCATCCACGCCTTTCATAAAGGTCGGATTGTGGTGGGATTCTTCTGTATTTTTACAATATGAACTGAATTGTCAAAGTACCTAAAAATCAGCTTCGTAAAAGTTAGCCTAGTCCTGCTCTGAGCCGGCGCTAGCTCCGCTCTAGCAGCTCAGGCTCTGATTGGTCAGAACTGAGCTTCTGACGTCACAGCCCAACAGTCTTGGGCTGCTCCACATCACACGTTGAGCTGCGTTGGGCTGCAAACAAGGAAGTAAATGCTGAAGTGAAAGTCTTTTTTGCTGTCATGCGCCAATGATCATGAATGGCCACTGAAAACAATAGGGTGCCATGTTGGATTCATCTTCCAGATTTGATTATAGTTCTATGCTCCAGATCAGGACACACTTTCTCATGTATGTTTCTTCTATGAATGGCACATATGGAATGTGGCAAACAAAGAATAAACTTAAAATGACTCAAAATGTGTCTAAGATTTAAAAAAAAAAAAAAACAAGAACAAAAAACAACCCCCCCCAAAAAAAGGTTTGCAATTTTTGCATCTCTTGACCCTGACGCGGCACAGCTGTGAAGCGAAAACCATTTCAGGAGACTTCATCCTAAAGCTCACTGAGAGAAGGACAAGGGTTTCCAGGGCTGTCGACAAAGCAAAGGGTGGAGACTCAATTTCATGATTTCAGAATAAAATTAATGAATTCATTATTAATCATAGCATTTATACAGCGCCTTTCAAGACACCCAAAGTGCTTTACAGTTCATTCTTCATTCACTGTGCACTCACACATACACCATTTTCAGACTAGGCAATGTGGGTGAAGTGTCTTGCCCAAGGGCACTTTTTGTGACTGGCCCCTGTGGCACCTGAAATTCCCAGTGGTCTCCCATCAAGACCAGGCCCGGCCCTGCTGAGCTTCTGAGATCTGACGGGATCAGGCTCTGACAAACTGGTGTGACCACAAAACATGAGCAATTAGTAAGGTTATTTTTTCCCCTTACTACATGATTCCATATATTTTACATAATTTTCACATCTATATATAAGATGTGGAAAATATGAATAAAGGAAAAAAAACCCTAATGCTAAAATAAGATAAAACTCAAAATAGAACATAAAACAACTTTATGGAAATACATCTAATGACAAGGCCAAATCAATGATCCATTTTCAGTTCATTTAGCAGACTCAGGTCTTTTAGTATTATCACTGTTTTAGCCATCTGCCAGTCTAATCCAGGACTCTTCCTCTCAGTGTTTGTGAGGGGCAGATGTTCAGCGGGCTGTGGTCTCCTGGTCTCTGGGCTGGAAGTTCACACCACTTTTTACACAGTTTGGGGTTAAAAGAAATATCCAGATCTGTGTCTTGCTCCTCATGGACTTTTTGTTTCAAACATTCCGCTTTTCCTACATGAATAATATTAACGTGAGAGCCTGTTATACTTTGTGCTCCCATATCATAAGATGCCAGGGCCGGTTTGATCAGAGAAAACTTGGGCCACAGAGGAGATCAGACACTGGGAAAATGTCTGAACTGATTGCTGTGGTCATGTAGGTGATCTGCGGAGAACATCCATCTAAATAAATAACCAATCAAGTTCATGATGACAGCGGTGGTGGTGGTGGGGGCAGTGGTGGGGACAGCGGTGGTGGGGACGGTGGTGGTGGTGGGGCCGGTGGTGGGGGTGGGGGCAGAGGTGGTGGTGGTGGGGGCAGCGGTGGAGGTGGTGGGGGCAGCGGTGGTGGTGGTGGGGACGGTGGTGGGGGCAGAGGTGGTGGTGGGGACGGTGGTGGTGGTGGGGGCAGCGGTGGGGGGGACAGTGGTGGTGGGGACAGCGGTAGTGGTGGGGGCAGCGGTGGTGGGGACAGCGGTGGTGGGGGCAGCGGTGGTGGGGACAGCGGTGGTGGTGGTGGGGGCAGTGGTAGTGGTGGGGGCAGCGGTGGTGGGGGCAGCGGTAGTGGTGGGGGCAGTGGTGGTGGTGGTGGGGGCAGTGGTGGGGACAGCGGTGGTGTGGACGGTGGTGGTGGTGGGGACGGTGGTGGTGGTGGGGGCAGCGGTGGTGGGGACAGCGGTGGTGGGGGCAGCGGTAGTGGTGGGGGCAGTGGTGGTGGTGGCAGTGGTGGGGACAGCGGTGGTGGGGGCAGTGGTGGTGGGGGCAGTGGTGGTGGTGGTGGGGGCAGTGGTGGGGACAGCGGTGGTGGGGGCAGCGGTGGTGGGGACAGCGGTGGTGGGGGCAGCGGTGGTGGTGGTGGGGCGGTGGTGGTGGTGGGGGCAGCGGTGGTGGGGACAGTGGTGGTGGGGGCCGCGGTTGTGGTGGGGGCAGTGGTGGTGGTGACAGCGGTGGTGGTGGTGGGGGCCGCGGTGGTGGGGACAGCGGTGGTGGTGGTGGGGGCAGTGGTAGTGGTGGGGGCAGCGGTGGTGGGGACAGCGGTGGTGGGGGCAGCGGTGGTGGTGGTGGGGGCAGTGGTGGGGACAGCGGTGGTGGTGGTGGGGACGGTGGTGGTGGTGGGGGCAGCGGTGGTGGGGACAGCGGTGGTGGGGACAGCGGTGGTGGGGGCAGCGGAAGTGGTGGGGGCAGCGGTGGTGGTGGTGGGGGCAGTGGTGGGGACAGCGGTGGTGGGGGCAGTGGTGGTGGTGGGGGCAGTGGTGGTGGTGGGGGCGGTGGTGGTAGTGGGGACGGTGGTGGTGGTGGGGGCAGCGGTGGTGGTGGGGCGGTGGTGGGGCCAGCGGTGGTGGGGGCGGTGGTGGTGGTGGGGCCAGCGGTGGTGGTGGTGGGGGCAGCGGTGGTGGTGGTGGGGACGGTGGTGGTGGTGGGGGCAGCGGTGGTGGGGACAGCGGTGGTGGGGGCAGCGGTGGTGGGGGCAGCGGTGGTGGTGGTGGGGGCAGCGGTGGTGGGGGCAGCGGTAGTGGTGGGGGCAGCGGTGGTGGTGGTGGGGGCAGTGGTGGGGACAGCGGTGGTGGGGGCAGCGGTGGTGGTGGTGGGGGCAGCGGTGGTGGGGGCAGCGGTAGTGGTGGGGGCAGCGGTGGTGGTGGTGGGGGCAGTGGTGGGGACAGCGGTGGTGGTGGGGGCAGCGGTGGTGGTGGTGGGGGCAGCGGTGGTGGGGGCAGCGGTGGTGGTGGTGGGGGCAGCGGTGGGGGTGGTGGTGGGGGCAGCGGTGGTGGTGGTGGTGGTGGTGGTGGTGGGGAAAGTAGTGGCCTCTGTGGTCTGTAAAGCTGTGAAGAAATACAAGACAAGTCATTGTTCCAAAGAGCAGTTTCCACAGTTGAATCTATTCATGAGTTCACTCATTCACAAAAATAAGCCCGGGCAGCCCAGCATTAAAGAAGACATACTGTGCTTGTGTGAGCTTTAGAGTCATAATCAATGGCACCATTTCGTATGTTATAATTTGCACATTTAGTACAAAATTCATCTAAAAGGACTTAATAAAAGAAACAAGAAGTAAGAACCGACATGGGCGTCTTGAAAATATGTGAAAATAGCTCAAACAAGCACAAATCACTCCAAATACAACTTGAAAATACACAGTTTTTAATTCATTTATTTGAAAGGGACAATGTACATTCATCAACATTAAACAATGTAAATGCACCTGAGACAGCAGAATTAGGCAAGTTTGCATTGGTTTCCCTTTGCCAGTTGTAAAAAGGCAACCTTAAAAAAACAAAACCAAAACAACAACAACAAGACACATATAAATAGCATAAAATCCATAGATTGCAGGGTAAATGTATGCGGTGCCTACATACGTATATGTCTGCACGCACCGCTCACCAACAACAGTAAAATATGAGTCTGTTCAGACAAACATGGCACATGCCGCATACGTATGTGTGTCATGTGACATGAGGTCTGAACAGCTCTAATGGGAGCAGTGTTGATGAGATTTGAACCATTTTTTTAAGGTGAACATGAGAGCTGGCGGTGTTTGCTATGCCGTGTACGTGCACCTCGGATAAAACATGACTTTACTCAAACAGAAATATTACAGGGACAACATTAAAAAGAGGTTGGAACAGCTCAGTGCTGGCACAGACATGTCTGCGTGAGACTTTAGTTTGACTGTTTATTGTCACAGTAAATACATAAATAATGAATGCAAAGTAGTAAGAAGCTGGTGTGGTCCAGGCCTGTATCAGGACTTGTGCTTCTGATCTGAGTATATGGTGTGTTAACAGTGTTATCTAATGATCTCAAAGATCTTTTCAGTGTGAGCAGCTCTCTGGTTTAAAACTGTAGTGTCTGTGGTTGGTGACATCACACAGAACTGCTCTGACATTCAGCTGTTTCTGGTACAAACATCCGGCTGCAGGGGTGAAGTTTGAAGTGTGGAAACCTGTTAGACCAATCACAGTGAGCCTTATACCTCCTGACCCCGCCCTTCCTCCCCCCTCACGCTCTTCTTTAGGCCTCCAGACCAGGACACACTTTCTCTTCTATGAATGGCACATGTGGAATGTGGAAAGAATAAACTTAAAATGACTCAAAATGTGTCTAAGATTAAAAAAACAAACAAAAAACAAACCAAAAAAAGAACGCGGCACAGCTGTGAAGTGAAAACCATTTCAGGAGACTTCATCCTAAAGCTCACTGAGAGAAGGACAAGGGTTTCCAGGGCTGTTGACAAAGCAAAGGGTGGAGACTCACTTTGATAATTTCACTATAAAATTAATTAACTGATTATTAATCATAGCATTTATACAGCGCCTTTCAAGACACCCAAAGTGCTTTACAGTTCATTCTTCATTCACTGTGCACTCACACATACACCATTTTCAGACTAGGCAATGTGGGTGAAGTGTCTTGCCTAAGGACACAACAACAATGCTTTTGTGTGACTGGCGCCCCCCTGTGGCACCTGGAATTCCCAGTGGTCTCCCATCCAAGTACTGACCAGGGCCTGCTGAGCTTCTGAGATCTGACGGGATCAGGCTTTGACAAACCGGTGTGAACACGAAACACGAGCAATTAGTAAGGTTATTTTTTTCCCTTACTACATTATGTAAAATATATGGAATTATGGAATAATTCCATATATTTTACATAATTTTTACATCTATATATAAGATGTGGAAAATATGAACAAAGGAAAAAACCCTGAGGGGGTGTGTCCAGACTTTTGACTGGTCGTGGGGATATTTGTGTCCTGAGCCTAAGGCTAAAATAAGATAAAACTCAAAATAGAACATAAAACAACTTTATGGAAATACATCTAATGACAAGGCCAAATCAATGATCCATTTTCAGTTCATTCAGCAGACTCAGGTCTTTTAGTATTATCACTGTTTTAGCCATCTGCCAGTCTAATCCAGGACTCTTCCTCTCAGTGTTTGTGAGGGGCAGATGTTCGGTCCTGGAATTTCTGATCTCTGCTGAACTAAAGGTAAAAATAATAATCTGTTCACTTGAAAAGTACTACTTCATGACATCACAAAGTAGATCAGGGAATTGTAAACTTCATTGATGTAGACAATAAAGGATTATTACTCAAACGTGTGGATGAAACAAACCAGAACTCCAGGACTGTTTGTGAGTAGGGAACATTATAACAACTCTTAAAGCTCACATTTTGCATAATAAAGGACCTTTAAACAAGGACTAAACCAGGATTAAACAAATGCTAACCCAGAATAAAACCAGGTCTAAACCAGATCTAACTAATGCAGTAAACAAGAGGGAACATTTAAAAATATTTGGACGATTGTTTGGATAGCCTGATCTTGAATAGACCTGCTCTGATCAATACTTGTGGTCTCAGTACTAGTTTTAGTACAGATCAGAATCAGACTCCACAGATCGCAGATGTAAAGACACATCAAATCATTGTAATAATAAATAAGTCTTACCACTGGAAATCCAGAGAGCAATAATCCAAATCATGGTGCAGTGAGGAGGGACTGGAGTCTACTGTGAGGTGAGCGTTCGGATGAGGATGAGGAAGAGGAGCACAGGGAAGTGCTGAGAGGCGGAGAAACTCATTTAGAGCACTAACTGCATGGGACAATACCAGCAATTACAGCAGACAATGGAAGGCGGGACGTTTCATCATATTGTTGACAGTTTTTGGTTAATTCTACTTCTGTTTTTTTCAGTCTGTAAGACACTTGTAAATGACTATCATTTTAATCATGTCACTCATTTGGTACATTTAAAGAACACATATGCAAAATGGACTCTTCTGAGCTTTTAACCATGTTCTATTGTTTTACATGCTTCAAAATTCCTCCAGGTAGAATCCATGACAAAGGGTCGAGTTCAATTTGTCAACTGGACAAGAGTTTTTGGTAGAAGACGTTTCGCCGCTCATCCAAGCTGCTTCGATGACTGGCATTCAAAATGGGATTGAGGACCTAAGTACAGCTGGCATCTCTGTGCTTTCTAGAGTCCACCCGTCTGGCATTTACATTTGATGTACCGATATCAGTGCTTTGATTTAATCGCAGCCTAGTTGTCACGGGGTCCTCTTCAAAACACTCAGGCTGAGTCAGGATGCTCGTTTAGGATGTTTTATTCCACAGTGCAGAACAGGAAAAGAGGCGCAAAAATGTGTGCAGGAAATATTTACAGTGGAACAGTGAGAAAAAAGGTCTATTTACAGGGCAGGCAAAAAAAAAAGGTTGACTTCTCCTACAAGTCTCTCTCTAGTTCTCGCTCCACTCTCCCTTAGTCTCTCAGTCGTTTGCTCGCTCCCTCGCTTGTCCAGCGAAACACTACCTTCATTGCAGCCAGGACCCGACCAGACACGACGAGAGTAGAGACTAGACTGACACAGGTGCTGAGCGGCAGGGCGCACCTTTATACACCCCTCGCCCCTCCCACCTTAGTAACTCCCCTCTAAAAGCTTAATTAAATCATTTCTACAACTGAATGATTAATATTACTGGGGCCAACAGTTACACATAGAGAATTGCTTTGATCTCACATCCATAAATGCCCGAAAATGGGTTAAACACAAATAAAACACAGTTAATTGTCCAGGCCAGTCACCTGTGGCCCACATGACCCCGGAGCGCGCACAACGGGAGGATTTAAGCTCCTGACGTGGATGTGTCCGGGTTTGCCAGTGCGCACCGGGATGCGACAGCAGCGGCAGCGCGGGGCAAGCAACAGTCGACCGCCGCGGGTCTCTGAAGGACAGCTCCGGAGCCTCCAAGTGCGCACCCTTAGACGCGGCCGAGAACACGCAAAAGCGAAGTCCACTGCGCGCCCGCACCGCAGCGCCCGCAGCGCAGAGCCCAGCAAACAAGGAAACAGGTGAGCACACGTCTTCCCACGCTTTTCCCCCGGGGACCGCGCTCTCAGGGACGGACCTGCTCCGTCACAAACATATATAACATTAAACTTGAGTACAACAGCACTTACCATAACTACACTACACGAGGGAGAGACAAGAGCACAGAACATAGTGCGTCACACATTTGCTCAAAATTCACTGTCTTATGATCTACCAAAGCTGATAAATTCTCTAGATCCATCAGTCTATGATAAACTTTATACTCACAGCCGAACCGGATTCAAAAATTATACAAAAGCTTCAATGCAGCAAACTATAATTCTGGGTGCAATATCCCCAACTGCTACATATGCCAAAACTCTAATGAATAATTCTCACTGACCCCAAAACAAAACCCCAAAATCTTTTATATAATAATAGTTTAATTATCAAATCACTGTATAAAATAGATCTTCTAAAGTATATGACAATTTTTCCATCTTATATGATATAAACCATTCACATTTATCTCATAATTCTTGTTTATCACATAATTCTGCTTCTAACAGTTAACCACATTTCTAGGGGTGGGGAGGCAGCGGCGTTTAGGCCTTAATCCTTGTCTCCCTGACCATCACCGTTATGTTTAGGAAATATTGTATAGATAGTGCAAAATAGCCATATGTATAATGTCATTATGTGTTTATTTTTTTTTATTTTTTTATTTGTATGTTACTGTCTTGATATGTATGATGTATTGATGGTCGAACAATAAAGTATTGTCTATTGTCTATTGTAGTACCTCGTTTAAACCCTTCAAGACCGACAGTATCATAGAGGAATATGTTTTATATAACTGTGCATAACTTTCCAACTGTAAAAGATAGAAGCTTAATTAGACATAGAGCTCTCTGAACATATCTCCGGCTTTATCCTACGTCACACGTGATGACGTGTGAAAAAGGAGTGTCCAATAGGAACTTTGTTTTCTGCCAAACCCACACACTCCGTCCATTTTGATCAGCCCAAACTTTGCCAAAGACTGAAGTGAGTCAAGATGGTCGACTCCTCTGAGCGTCTGTTTTTGTACCGATTGGACAATTCACTCTAAGTGCAGTTTTTTCTCAAATAAATGGCAAATTACGCATCTTGGTCTACGCAATGGGGCACCCCTTGCTATTTTCATTTGAGATGTTTATTTCAGTCCAAATGAACAAATCCAAATGTAATTTCCACCAGGGAAATGCAGAAGTGCTGTGGCTCTGGCCGTGGTCCTGACAGGAGCTGTTTCCAGGACTGGACCAGGAAAGTCATGGAGCCACTGCACTTTTTTTGTTTTGAGGCAATGAGATTTTTCATTTACTTACACTTTATATTTTGCACTTTTGTAGCTACGGCCCTAAATTAAGCATTTTTAAACTCTAAAAAGTTACATGTGTACTGTGTGTTTTGTATGAAAGAGAATTTTATTTTCGTTTTTTTTTCATGCATATTTCTGATCCTATAGCTTTATCACAGACACATGACATAACTACAGAAGCAGATAGTGAAGTAGGTTGGAATGAAAAAAAAAGGACGTATAACACTTCATTAGGGGGTAAAAGTTGTAGTTTTAAAGGTGGTGTAGACGCCATCTTCAGGGTTCCTGGTACTGGGGTCTAGTTCAGCGTAGTCGTCGTTGGGGCCGCTGTAGTTCATGTAAACATTGTCAACAGAGGGCGCCATTTCCCTGTTGAGCAAGAAGAAATGCTTGAATTAGACTGCCGTTACTCCTCAAGACCTGGAGCTGTGTTTTGTTTCATTCACACGTTTGAGTAACTCTTTATTATTAGTCTGTCCACTCTTCCAAAGCTCAGAATACTCTATTCCACCTTATGATGTCATAAAGTGGTAGTTTTCAAGTTAACGGCTCCTTTTACTTTTAAGATGGGTGTACACTGTGCTCAAAAATAAGCCACACTTTCCCACAGGGATTTTGCCAGAGAAAAGCACTGACCAGAAGTAGCATCACACATCATGACCACTTCCTCTGTTATGAAAAAAGTCTATTATTACATGACATCACAAGGTGGGAAAAAGTGTTTTCTGTTTGAGAGAAAAGCTCAGGTGTGAATGAAACAAAACACAACTCCAGGTCTGATTTTAAAGAGGAAACAACATTATAACCATAACCACAGCCATAAAAGGTAAAGGTACTTTTCTGGTGAGTGGTCTCTTCCTTGTTTTAGTTTCTATTTTGTTGTTTTGCCTGAAATGTTCCACTGTATGGCATTAAAGTGGGGCTATTGTACTTGTACGGGGTTTTAACTGCTAACACAACATATTTGGATCCCCATGTTGCCTTTGATTGCTTTGAAAATGTTATATTAAAATATGAAAACAATGCATTTCAATGTTTAAGGAGGGTTTATATAGGGCCCTGGAGAGATCACTAAATTTCTTAAACATGCATGGATGACACCTAAAACAGTTGCATGTTTTTGATGAGGAAACAAGGCTGTCACTCAATTCATTTCTTTTACATTCTCATGTTGTGGGAATGGGCTCATGGGGACAAGCAGCTGGTGGACCTCTCGCCAGAAAAGTGACACAGTGCAGCTTTAAATAACAATAGAAATGATAAAAGCACAGGGTTTAGCAGAGTTAGCATGGTGCTGTTCACAGTGGAGACTTACAGGTCTTTGGATTTGTAGGGAACACCTGAAACACAACAAGAAATGTACAGTTTTAGGTGGAGTTTGGAAACATTTCTGTGCAAAAATGTTTTTATGGTTGAAAATGAACTAAATCTTAGGCGTGGAAAATTTCAGCACAATTACAGATATTGTATCTGGATCCTCGATATGCCGATATTTTATTCCATGAAGCTCCAGAGGGGCCTGTACGTTTACACTCGCCACGTTTCCACGACAACTTTAATTCTGAATGAAAATAATCAAATTCTGAATTAATATGAATTCCACTATAAAAAGAACCTGTAAACATTTAAGTACATGTGTGTAGTACTAGAGTTAAGTACATGTGTGTAGTACTAGAGTTAAGTACATGTGTGTAGTACTAGAGTTAAGTACATGTGTGTAGTACTAGAGTTAAGTACATGTGTGTAGTACTAGAGTTAAGTACATGTCTGTAGTACTAGAGTTAAGTACATGTGTGTAGTACTAGAGTTAAGTACATGTGTGTAGTACTAGAGTTAAGTACATGTGTGTAGTACTAGAGTTAAGTACATGTGTGTAGTACTAGAGTTAAGTACATGTGTGTAGTACTAGAGTTAAGTACATGTGTGTAGTACTAGAGTTAAGTACATGTGTGTAGTACTAGAGTTAAGTACATGTCTGTAGTACTAGAGTTAAGTACATGTGTGTAGTACTAGAGTTAAATATATGCGTGTAATACTAGAGTTAAGTACATGTCTGTAGTACTAGAGTTAAGTACATGTGTGTAGTACTAGAGTTAAGTACATGTGTGTAGTACTAGAGTTAAGTACATGTGTGTAGTACTAGAGTTAAGTACATGTGTGTAGTACTAGAGTTAAGTACATGTCTGTAGTACTAGAGTTAAGTACATGTCTGTAGTACTAGAGTTAAGAACATGTCTGTAGTACTAGAGTTAAGTACATGTGTGTAGTACTAGAGTTAAGTACATGTGTGTAGTACTAGAGTTAAGTACATGTCTGTAGTACTAGAGTTAAGTACATGTGTGTAGTACTAGAGTTAAGTACATGTGTGTAGTACTAGAGTTAAGTACATGTGTGTAGTACTAGAGTTAAGTACATGTGTGTAGTACTAGAGTTAAGTACATGTGTGTAGTACTAGAGTTAAGTACATGTGTGTAGTACTAGAGTTAAGTACATGTGTGTAGTACTAGAGTTAAGTACATGTGTGTAGTACTAGAGTTAAGTACATGTGTGTAGTACTAGAGTTAAGTACATGTGTGTAGTACTAGAGTTAAGTACATGTGTGTAGTACTCGAGTTAAGTACATGTCTGTAGTACTAGAGTTAAGTACATGTGTGTAGTACTAGAGTTAAGTACATGTGTGTAGTACTAGAGTTAAGTACATGTCTGTAGTACTAGAGTTAAGTACATGTGTGTAGTACTAGAGTTAAGTACATGTGTGTAGTACTAGAGTTAAGTACATGTGTGTAGTACTAGAGTTAAGTACATGTGTGTAGTACTAGAGTTAAGTACATGTCTGTAGTACTAGAGTTAAGTACATGTCTGTAGTACTAGAGTTAAGAACATGTCTGTAGTACTAGAGTTAAGTACATGTGTGTAGTACTAGAGTTAAGTACATGTGTGTAGTACTAGAGTTAAGTACATGTCTGTAGTACTAGAGTTAAGTACATGTGTGTAGTACTAGAGTTAAGTACATGTCTGTAGTACTAGAGTTAAGTACATGTCTGTAGTACTAGAGTTAAGTACATTTGTGTAGTACTAGAGTTAAGTACATTTGTGTAGTACTAGAGTTAAGTACATGTCTGTAGTACTAGAGTTAAGTACATGTCTGTAGTACTAGAGTTAAGAACATGTCTGTAGTACTAGAGTTAAGTACATGTCTGTAGTACTAGAGTTAAGTACATGTGTGTAGTACTAGAGTTAAGTACATGTGTGTAGTACTAGAGTTAAGTACATGTGTGTAGTACTAGAGTTAAGTACATGTGTGTAGTACTAGAGTTAAGTACATGTCTGTAGTACTAGAGTTAAGTACATGTCTGTAGTACTAGAGTTAAGTACATGTCTGTAGTACTAGAGTTAAGTACATGTGTGTAGTACTAGAGTTAAGTACATGTGTGTAGTACTAGAGTTAAGTACATGTGTGTAGTACTAGAGTTAAGTACATGTGTGTAGTACTAGAGTTAAGTACATGTGTGTAGTACTAGAGTTAAGTACATGTGTGTAGTACTAGAGTTAAGTACATGTGTGTAGTACTAGAGTTAAGTACATGTGTGTAGTACTAGAGCTAAGTACATGTGTGTAGTACTAGAGCTAAGTACATGTCTGTAGTACTAGAGTTAAGTACATGTGTGTAGTACTAGAGTTAAGTACATGTGTGTAGTACTAGAGTTAAGTACATGTCTGTAGTACTAGAGTTAAGTACATGTGTGTAGTACTAGAGTTAAGTACATGTGTGTAGTACTAGAGTTAAGTACATGTGTGTAGTACTAGAGTTAAGTACATGTGTGTAGTACTAGAGTTAAGTACATGTGTGTAGTACTAGAGTTAAGTACATGTCTGTAGTACTAGAGTTAAGTACATGTCTGTAGTACTAGAGTTAAGTACATGTCTGTAGTACTAGAGTTAAGTACATGTCTGTAGTACTAGAGTTAAGTACATGTCTGTAGTACTAGAGTTAAGTACATGTCTGTAGTAGTAGAGTTAAGTACATGTCTGTAGTATTAGAGTTAAGTACATGTCTGTAGTATTAGAGTTAAGTACATGTCTGTAGTATTAGAGTTAAGTACATGTCTGTAGTATTAGAGTTAAGTACATGTCTGTAGTACTAGAGTTAAGTACATGTCTGTAGTACTAGAGTTAAGTACATGTCTGTAGTACCAGAGTTAAGTACATGTCTGTAGTACTAGAGTTAAGTACATGTGTGTAGTACTAGAGTAGAGTTAAGTACATGTCTGTAGTACTAGAGTTAAGTACATGTCTGTAGTACTAGAGTTAAGTACATGTCTGTAGTACTAGAGTTAAGGACATGTCTGTAGTACTAGAGTTAAGTACATGTCTGTAGTACTAGAGTTAAGTACATGTGTGTAGTACTAGAGTCAAGTACATGTGTGTAGTACTAGAGTCAAGTACATGTCTGTAGTACTAGAGTTAAGTACATGTCTGTAGAACTAGAGTTATGTACATCTGTGTAGTACTAGAGTTAAGTACATGTGTGTAGTACTAGAGTTAAGTACATGTCTGTAGTACTAGAGTTAAGTACATGTCTGTAGTACTAGAGTTAAGTACATGTCTTTAGTACTAGAGTTAAGTACATCTGTGTAGTACTAGAGTTAAGTACATGTCTGTAGTACTAGAGTTAAGTACATGTCTGTAGTACTAGAGTTAAGTAAATGTGTGTAGTACTAGAGTTAAGTACATGTGTGTAGTACTAGAGTTAAGTACATGTGTGTAGTACTAGAGTTAAGTACATGTGTGTAGTACTAGAGTTAAGTACATGTGTGTAGTACTAGAGTTAAGTACATGTGTGTAGTACTAGAGTTAAGTACATGTCTGTAGTACTAGAGTTAAGTACATGTCTGTAGTACTAGAGTTAAGTACATGTCTGTAGTACTAGAGTTAAGTACATGTGTGTAGTACTAGAGCTAAGTACATGTCTGTAGTACTAGAGTTAAGTACATGTCTGTAGTACTAGAGTTAAGTACATGTGTGTAGTACTAGAGTTAAGTACATGTCTGTAGTACTAGAGTTAAGTACATATCTGTAGTACTAGAGTTAAGTACATGTGTGTAGTACTAGAGTTAAGTACATGTGTGTAGTACTAGAGTTAAGTACATGTCTGTAGTACTAGAGTTAAGTACATGTGTGTAGTACTAGAGTTAAGTACATGTGTGTAGGACTAGAGTTAAGTACATGTGTGTAGTACTAGAGTTAAGTACATGTCTGTAGTACTAGAGTTAAGTACATGTGTGTAGTACTAGAGTTAAGTACATGTGTGTAGTACTAGAGTTAAGTACATGTGTGTAGTACTAGAGTTAAGTACATGTGTGTAGTACTAGAGTTAAGTACATGTGTGTAGTACTAGAGTTAAGTACATGTGTGTAGTACTAGAGTTAAGTACATGTCTGTAGTACTAGAGTTAAGTACATGTCTGTAGTACTAGAGTTAAGTACATGTCTGTAGTAGTAGAGTTAAGTACATGTCTGTAGTACTAGAGTTAAGTACATGTCTGTAGTACTAGAGTTAAGTACATGTCTGTAGTACTAGAGTTAAGTACATGTCTGTAGTACTAGAGTTAAGTACATGTCTGTAGAACTAGAGTTATGTACATCTGTGTAGTACTAGAGTTAAGTACATGTGTGTAGTACTAGAGTTAAGTACATGTGTGTAGTACTAGAGTTAAGTACATGTCTGTAGTACTAGAGTTAAGTACATGTCTTTAGTACTAGAGTTAAGTACATGTGTGTAGTACTAGAGTTAAGTACATGTCTGTAGTACTAGAGTTAAGTACATGTCTGTAGTACTAGAGTTAAGTACAAGTCTGTAGTACTAGAGTTAAGTACATGTCTGTAGTACTAGAGTTAAGTACATCTGTGTAGTACTAGAGTTAAGTACATGTCTGTAGTACTAGAGTTAAGTACATGTCTGTAGTACTAGAGTTAAGTACATGTCTGTAGTACTAGAGTTAAGTACATGTGTGTAGTACTAGAGTTAAGTACATGTCTGTAGTACTAGAGTTAAGTACATGTCTGTAGTACTAGAGTTAAGTACATGTCTGTAGTACTAGAGTTAAGTACATGTCTGTAGTACTAGATTTAAGGACATGTCTGTAGTACTAGAGTTAAGTACATGTCTGTAGTACTAGAGTTAAGGACATGTCTGTAGTACTAGAGTTAAGTACATGTCTGTAGTACTAGAGTTAAGTACATGTGTGTAGTACTAGAGTCAAGTACATGTGTGTAGTACTAGAGTCAAGTACATGTGTGTAGTACTAGAGTTAAGTACATGTGTGTAGTACTAGAGTTAAGTACATGTCTGTAGTACTAGAGTTAAGTACATGTCTGTAGTACTAGAGTTAAGTACATCTGTGTAGTACTAGAGTTAAGTACATGTCTGTAGTACTAGAGTTAAGTACATGTGTGTAGTACTAGAGTTAAGTACATGTGTGTAGTACTAGAGTTAAGTACATGTGTGTAGTACTAGAGTTAAGTACATGTGTGTAGTACTAGAGTTAAGTACATGTGTGTAGTACTAGAGTTAAGTACATGTCTGTCGTACTAGAGTTAAGTACATGTCTGTCGTACTAGAGTTAAGTACATGTGTGTAGTACTAGAGTTAAGTACATGCCTGTAGTACTAGAGTTAAGTACATGTCTGTAGTACTAGAGTTAAGTACATGTCTGTAGTACTAGAGTTAAGTACATGTCTGTAGTACTAGAGTTAAGTACATGTCTGTAGTACTAGAGTTAAGTACATGTCTGTAGTACTAGAGTTAAGTACATGTGTGTAGTACTAGAGTTAAGTACATGTCTGTAGTACTAGAGTTAAGTACATGTGTGTAGTACTAGAGTTAAGTACATGTCTGTAGTACTAGAGTTAAGTACATGTCTGTAGTACTAGAGTTAAGTACATGTCTGTAGTTTATTCTGATTTTAAAGCCAAATGAATTTCTTCCTGGATCCTGTATGTCAGGTGTTATCTGGATTTCTGCACTTGTGGCCCCACACTTGAAGAGGGTCGTGTACCCACAGTTGAAGATTTGACCATTTTACTCAGACGAAGCCTTTAATTAGTTTTCCATTCTTTATTTAGTTCCAATTTTCACGCCAGGTAAAAACCTTTAAAACACACAACAATAATCCCCATGAATATTCACATAACTTTCAGTGTAAACAATAAACTAGCATTCACATTAAAATAGCAGGTAAATATGACTATCTAATTAATTTAATTCATAAACATTTTTCCAAATAGACTAAAGTTATCAATAGTTTACAATTTCATTAACTTCACTAACATTACGATAATTTCATAATTAACTAAGTATATTGCACAATATCCCATTAGATAACCTACAAACATTTAAATACTAAATTGACACAAGCTACATTAATATTAAACACATTTTACTTGAATCCACAGTCCATATGATTCCCAAAGAAAAACCACCGTGACTTCAACAAACTAAAAGTTCCGACCGGCAAGCGAATCACCCGTGAGAAGCGTGTCCGAGCGCACTTGAACGCCTCACAACAAGCCGATAGTCAAATGTTTCCAGTGGCGGCTCAGCAACTCAATATCGGCCGAAATAGCATCAGATCTTACCGGCTGCCTCTTCAGTGATGGTCAGTGGATACTTGGTTCCGCGCAGGTAAGAAAGCACGAGTTTGACGCTTACTCGCGCTGCCACTACCAGTTTTGCGTTTGTAACTTGTGTTTTTCAAAACAGAAGTGTCCGTCGCCATTAAATGTCCGCCGGGCGCGCGCAACCGCTCGATAGTTCCGCCCTAGGCGATCGCCAACCCGGTCGACTAGCGCGACAATGTAAATGTTTCTTCTTCTTCAAAATAATCCCGGTGGTTGGAGCTCGTTGGCTCGTCCTTCTGACTCGATCCGGACGATCCGGCTCCTCCAGTCGTCTCTTGGGACTTTCCTCCACGTCTCTTTGGATTTGTGAGCGGGATGTGGGAGTGGGCTGAGGTGTGGCAGCCTCAGACTCAGTTTGTCTTCTTCCTCCTTCTCCCACACTCTTCCCTTCTCCTCCTCAGCTCACAGACGGAAAGCGTGAGGAGAGAATTCTCCAGCTGCTGCTTCATTATCATCAGAACCACTGCAGAAAAAGTTTGGATCGTGTTTGTGTCGGCGGCGAAACGACAAACCGAGATGACAGAAAAGCCGGGAGCAGCTGAAGTGTGGGTTTTCTTCCCAAAGACGGAAATATGGTCATGTCGCTGTCCAATCAGAACCTTCCCCACCCCCAGACGCTGAGCGGAATTAAATATAGACCATTTAACCTGTTTCCATGGAAATCTCAATTCAGAATTATTATTTCTATGTAAACGCGAAGGGGAATATTTTAATTCTGAACTATTTAATTCAGAATAATTCATTTCAAATTAAAACAAACAAACAACACAGCAAAAATACAATACAAATGTATCATTTCCCTCCCCCCCCAAGTGAAAAGTTAAAGGTCCTGTACTGATTTTGTTCATGTATTTGAGCAAAATGTGTCTTGCTAAAGTACAGATATAATTATAAGCACCTCCTCAGGTCAAAATACGTCAGCTGTGTACTGTCTTTACTGTCAGGAAGTGTGCTTCAGCATGCTAGTTGTTGTTGTCTCAGGTCTCTGAAAATAGTGATGAGAATGAAAATGCATTTTTAAAACAGGAAAATCAGGTATTTGAGAACTTTAATAAAGCTTCAGTATAACTTCAAATTGTGAGTCTTTCTATCGTTTTGAAAAGATTAATAATTTCAAATATTCATTCCCAGAGTCAACAGCAAAACAGAACTCAGACATTAGACCTGAACTACAAATTTCTCTGATCTGACCAAGTTTTTCAAATTTATATCAGGTTCTTCATTTTGTTTTCAGATTTATTATCTACTTACTAGATTTATGTGTTTATATCTCACATTTTGGGCCAAGCTTTTTTGCAGTGTGCTTATGGAATCGTATAAAATGCAGTCGTTTCTAGTCTGTCCTCAAATGGAAAGGATTCTATTTGATGCTGTGGTTTGAAAACAGTTTATCAGATCTTTTATTTTTGTATTTAGGCACAATGCTATTTGTTTATTTCCATTTTCATACATCTCAAAGTCACGAACTCAAACATTAGTTCGAGCCAATGCTGCCATGGGTCCTGAGTCCTGGTGTGGTTGCCGTGGTTACCTGTGGGGATGTTCAGAGAGGCGGCAGTGGTGCTGAACTTCTGCCGGAGCAACCAAAAGAGCAGCACCAGGACCAGAGCCAGAATCGAGAGGACAAAACCAGCCAGGCCCAGATCATCCAGCACTACAGAGAGAGAAGACAGCAGCATTACACACACACACACACACACACACACACACACAGACACACAGACACACACACACACAGACACACACACACACACACACAGACACACAGACACAGACACACACACACAGACACACACACACACACACACACACACAGACACACACAGACAGACAGACAGACAGACACACACACACACAGACACACAGACACACACAGAGACACAGACACACACAGACACACACACAGACAGACACACACAGACACACACACACACAGACACACACACACACAGACACACACACACACAGACGCACACACACACACACACAGACACACACACAGACACACACACAGACAGACACACACACACAGACACACACACAGACACACACACACACAGACAGACACACACACACACACAGACACACACACAGACACACACACAGACAGACACACACACACAGACACACACACAGACACACACACACACAGACAGACACACACACACACACAGACACACACACAGACAGACACACACACAGACACACACACAGACACACACACAGACAGACACACACACACAGACACAGACACACACACACACACACACACACACACACAGACACACACTCATGTCCACTGCCTTGTTTTATCAGTGTTTTGCTCCAGGTTTGCTCCTAGTTAAATCCAGGGCCATATGTTTCGGCTTTTTAAACCGGGAGACCACTGCACCATTTTGGGCCAATCCCATTTCTAATTTCTACCCCTTGAAACTGAGCAAGAGTGGGTTGGGGTTGAAAGTCCACCCCTATGAATTGGGACGCCCCTTCAACAATCACATACGTCATCAGACGTCTCCGCCAGCTTTTATATAAGCACAGGGATCATTGCGAGGACTGACACACAGACCATTGGAAAAAACTCAACCTGAGCTCCTCTAAGGGTTAAACCAATCATATCGTTTTCAGTTACTTGGATTACAATATCCAAATAACATCTGTGTTACACTGACGCTCGCAGTTCGTTCACAACTTTATTTCCATGCATCAACCGATCACTCGAGTCAGACATAACATGACCCTAGTGATTTTTTCGTGTGGATTTTATGAAGAAAATGACCATTACGCATTGGAACAACGTTAAACTTAAGACAGTACAGTTATCACACATTTTAAACCATAAATAATGGAGAAAATACATTTGTGAACTTCTTTGGTCTTTGTTTGTGGCAGCAGCGATCCTGCTGGAGATTCGCAAGGCTGAGAAATTGTTACTGTTGTAATTGTTGTTCATCTTCATTTGGAGGGGTACAGAGCCCTACCACTTTCCCCTGCCCCTCTTCCATAACGGTAACTGGGACACCCCTCCTCCTACATGTGAAGACAAAAAAACGGAGGGGTAGGGGAAAGTGTTAGGGCCAAAGGGTGTAATGGGATTCAGCCTTTGTCCGTCTGCAGTGAAAGACTTCAGATCATGGGCACTGAGTCTTTGGTCTCCCAGTGAGACGAGGACAAAGATCAAACTTGGAACCGTCGCACCACCAAACATGAGCTGTGACTGAGATCAGACAGTGTGGTCTTTTGGAGGGTTCCATGCTGACGGCTGACTGTCGGAGGCAGGGATGGGCATGATTAGTTGATTAATCGATAATTGAAGAATTTCGTCGTTCATGTTCATTTTAATCGACAAACTGAATGTAGATGTAGTGCAGCGTAAGGAGTCGAGGCTGCGTCTGAGCACAAACACTGGAGTTGTGGCCCCACAGTCCCACGTATCGGCTCTGGCTCCTTGGAGATCACTATATCCCTCAAAGTGCGTTGACCTGCACATCGGTATCCCGGTTATGATCGGGTTTTTTTGAGTACATATGATCATGATATTTGATTGTAGACACATTAGGCCCCTATTTCTTTTGGCCAAATCAGTTCCATCTCGGTGGCTGCTGTTCGAGCTCGGCTAAGCATTACAATTTGGACAGATAAGAAACTTTACCTGCAACTCTGTGGTAGGAGGCAAAAGGGAGATATTAGGCTGACAGAAGGGGCGACGGGGCCGTGGGCCTATCTTTAGACCTAAGGATGTCGGAATAGGAAGAAAAAGTGTTGGAAAACTGGCACGTCTAATTAGAGGCACGTTGTAATGAAGGGATGTGGGAACAGGCGGCGGACCACTTTTGGAGTCTTATTCTTCTCACTGCGTCTGCGATTCACCTTTCAGAACTTCAGAAGTGCTCCTCAGTAACAGCAGAACAGAAGAGCTCCACTGACCGGGACCCTCTCAGCTTTTACCTTTCATTTACTCACTTTTACAAATGCTGAAACAGGCAGTAAAATAAAAAAAATAAAAAACATAAAAAACGTGGTCCATAATTTGTTGAAATGGTCAAGGTATAAAATAAAGACGTCTGCACATAAGAATCTAAAGTAAAAAGTCATGAAAAGCTCCAGTGGACATCAGGTTTTAGACCTCATTTGCACAATAACAACAATGGACTTTACTCCTGGTTTAGTGTTATTTTAGCACTGGTGTTGATATAGCTTTTAAGACAAACTGGATGCCATTATTTCACCAGGTAAACAAAACAAATATCATCTAATAACTTGAAAACAGACCTACCAGTTTTCTTTGTGGACACGATCAAGACATTGTGATACTCGCTGTAGACTAACACATCGCTGGAGTTCCTGGCTTTGCATCTGTAGCCGCCGTTCTGCTCCGGATGGGTCAGCCTCAGCTCCGCCCCTGTGCCCACCACACTCCACTGCAGTGAAGCTTGGCGTTCCCAGGAAATCAAACCCACAACCACACCGCTCAGGACCACACATCGCAGTACCACATCATGACCCTGTGTCACTGGGTAGTCCGGGACCGCCTGGAGGTTGAGGAGCAGCGGAGGAGAGCTGGTGGTGGTGGGTGGGATGGTGGTGGGGGCAACGGTGGTGGGGGCAACGGTGATGCTGGTGGCAGCGGTGGTGGTGGTGGGTGGGATGGTGGTGGGCGCAGAAGTGGGGGTGGTGGTGGGTTGAAAGGTCGTGGTGGTGGTGGGGAAAGTAGTGGCCTCTGTGGTCTGTAAAGCTGTGAAGAAATACAAGACAAGTCATTGTTCCAAAGAGCAGTTTCCACAGTTGAATCTATTCATGAGTTCACTCATTCACAAAAATAAGCCCGGGCAGCCCAGCATTAAAGAAGACATACTGTGCTTGTGTGAGCTTTAGAGTCATAATCAATGGCACCATTTCGTATGTTATAATTTGCACATTTAGTTCAAAATTCATCTAAAAGGACTTAATAAAAGAAACAAGTCTGCTAATAAAATAGGAGAACGAAGTCTTGAAAATATGTGAAAATAGCTCAAACAAGCACAAATCACTCCAAATACAACTTGAAGACGCACATGAGAGCTGGCGGTGTTTGCTATGCCGTGTACGTGCACCTCGGATAAAACATGACTTTACTCAAACAGAAATATTACAGGGACAACATTAAAAAGAGGTTGGAACAGCTCAGTGCTGGCACAGACATGTCTGCGTGAGACTTTAGTTTGACTGTTTATTGTCACAGTAAATACATAAATAATGAATGCAAAGTAGTAAGAAGCTGGTGTGGTCCAGGCCTGTATCAGGACTTGTGCTTCTGATCTGAGTATATGGTGTGTTAACAGTGTTATCTAATGATCTCAAAGATCTTTTCAGTGTAAGCAGCTCTCTGGTTTAAAACTGTAGTGTTTGTGGTTGGTGACATCACACAGAACTGCTCTGACATTCAGCTGTTTCTGGTACAAACATCCGGCTGCAGGGGTGAAGTTTGAAGTGTGGAAACCTGTTAGACCAATCACAGTGAGCCTTATACCTCCTGACCCCGCCCTTCCTCCCCCCTCACGTTCTTCTTTAGGCCTCCAGACCATGGATGTATAATAAGAGCTGGATGAGGGACGCCCCCTCTATCCGTGACCACAGATTGCTGTGTGGTCGAGCGAGATATTGCATCTGCAGCATAAGAAAAATTCTCCCTTAGAAGCACAATGCATTTAAAAAAAAAATCAAACTGCCCGTGTTCAGCTGGCAGGGCATCCACGCCTTTCATAAAGGTCGGATTGTGGTGGGATTCTTCTGTATTTTTACAATATGAACTGAATTGTCAAAGTACCTAAAAATCAGCTTCGTAAAAGTTAGCCTAGTCCTGCTCTGAGCCGGCGCTAGCTCCGCTCTAGCAGCTCAGGCTCTGATTGGTCAGAACTGAGCTTCTGACATCACAGCCCAACAGTCTTGGGCTGCTCGACATCACACGTTGAGCTGCGTTGGGCTGCAAACAAGGAAGTAAATGCTGAAGTGAAAATCTTTTTTGCTGTCATGCGCCAATGATCATGAATGGCCACTGAAAACAATAGGGTGCCATGTTGGATTCATCTTCCAGATTTGATTATAGTTCTATGCTCCAGATCAGGACACACTTTCTCATGTATGTTTCTTCTATGAATGGCACATATGGAATGTGGCAAACAAAGAATAAACTTAAAATGACTCAAAATGTGTCTAAGATAAAAAAAAAAAAAACAAGAACAAAAAACAACTTCCCCCCAAAAAAAGGTTTGCAATTTTTGCATCTCTTGACCCTGACGCGGCACAGCTGTGAAGCGAAAACCATTTCAGGAGACTTCATCCTAAAGCTCACTGAGAGAAGGACAAGGGTTTCCAGGGCTGTCGACAAAGCAAAGGGTGGAGACTCAATTTCATGATTTCAGAATAAAATTAATGAATTCATTATTAATCATAGCATTTATACAGCGCCTTTCAAGACACCCAAAGTGCTTTACAGTTCATTCTTCATTCACTGTGCACTCACACATACACCATTTTCAGACCAGGCAATGTGGGTGAAGTGTCTTGCCTAAGAGCACTTTTTGTGACTGGCCCCTGTGGCACCTGAAATTCCCAGTGGTCTCCCATCAAGACCAGGCCCGGCCCTGCTGAGCTTCTGAGATCTGACGGGATCAGGCTCTGACAAACTGGTATGACCACAAAACATGAGCAATTAGTAAGGTTATTTTTTCCCCTTACTACATGATTCCATATATTTTACATAATTTTCACATCTATATATAAGATGTGGAAAATATGAATAAAGGAAAAAAAAACCCTAATGCTAAAATAAGATAAAACTCAAAATAGAACATAAAACAACTTTATGGAAATACATCTAATGACAAGGCCAAATCAATGATCCATTTTCAGTTCATTCAGCAGACTCAGGTCCTTTAGTATTATCACTGTTTTAGCCATCTGCCAGTCTAATCCAGGACTCTTCCTCTCAGTGTTTGTGAGGGGCAGATGTTCAGCGGGCTGTGGTCTCCTGGTCTCTGGGCTGGAGGTTCACACCACTTTTTACACAGTTTGGGGTTAAAAGAAATATCCAGATCTGTGTCTTGCTCCTCATGGACTTTTTGTTTCAAACATTCCGCTTTTCCTACATGAATAATATTAACGTGAGAGCCTGTTATACTTTGTGCTCCCATATCATAAGATGCCAGGGCCGGTTTGATCAGAGAAAACTTGGGCCACAGAGGAGATCAGACACTGGGAAAATGTCTGAACTGATTGCTGTGGTCATGTAGGTGATCTGCGGAGAAGATCCATCTAAATAAATAACCAATCAAGTTCATGCTGACAGCTCGATGAGGCGACACTCTCACAGCCCAAAACACACACTTGACACATACATATGATCATGATATTTGATTGTAGACACATTAGGCCCCTATTTCTTTTGGCCAAATCAATTCCATCTCGGTGGCTGCTCGTCGAGCTCGGCTAAGCATTACAATTTGGACAGATAAGAAACTTTACCTGCAACTCTGTGGTAGGACGTAAAAGGGAGATATTAGGCTGACAGAAGGGGCGACGGGGCCGTGGGCCTATCTTTAGACCTAAGGATGTCGGAATAGGAAGAAAAAGTGTTGGAAAACCGGCACGTCTAAATAGAGGCACGTTGTAATGAAGGGATGTGGGAATAGGCGGCGGACCACTTTTGGAGTCTTATTCTTCTCACTGCGTCTGCGATTCACCTTTCAGAACTTCAGAAGTGCTCCTCAGTAACAGCAGAAGAGCTCCACTGACCGGGACCCTCTCAGCTTTTACCTTTCATTTACTCACCTTGAGTGGTGGTGGTGGTGGTGGTGGTGGGAGCAGCGGTAGTGGTGGTGGTGGTGGGGGCAGTGGTGGTGGTGGTGGTGGTGGGGGCAGTGGTGGTGGTGGTGGGGGCAGTGGTGGTGGTGGGGGCAGCGGTGGTGGTGGTTGTGGGGGCAGCGGTAGTGGTGGTGGTGGTGGGGGCAGTGGTGGTGGTGGTGGGGGCAGTGGTGGTGGTGGTGGGGGCAGCGGTGGTGGTGGTTGTGGGGGCAGCGGTAGTGGTGGTGGTGGTGGGGGCAGTGGTGGTGGTGGTGGGGGCAGTGGTGGTGGTGGGGGCAGCGGTGGTGGTGGTGGGGGCAGTGGTGGTGGTGGGTTGAAAGGTCATGGTGGTGGTGGGGGCAGCGGTGGTGGTGGTGGTGGGTTGAAAGGTCGTGGTGGTGGTGGGGAAAGTAGTGGCCTCTGTGGTCTGTAAAGCTGTGAAGAAATACAAGACAAGTCACTGTTCCAAAGAGCAGTTTCCACAGTTGAATCTATTCATGAGTTCACTCATTCACAAAAATAAGCCCGGGCAGCCCAGCATTAAAGAAGACATACTGTGCTTGTGTGAGCTTTAGAGTCATAATCAATGGCACCATTTCGTATGTTATAATTTGCACATTTAGTACAAAATTCATCTAAAAGGACTTAATAAAAGAAACAAGTCTGCTAATAAAATAGGAGAACGAAGTCTTGAAAATATGTGAAAATAGCTCAAACAAGCACAAATCACTCCAAATACAACTTGAAGACGCACACGAGAGCTGGCGGTGTTTGCTATGCCGTGTACGTGCACCTCGGATAAAACATGACTTTACTCAAACAGAAATATTACAGGGACAACATTAAAAAGAGGTTGGAACAGCTCAGTGCTGGCACAGACATGTCTGCGTGAGACTTTAGTTTGACTGTTTATTGTCACAGTAAATACATAAATAATGAATGCAAAGTAGTAAGAAGCTGGTGTGGTCCAGGCCTGTATCAGGACTTGTGCTTCTGATCTGAGTATATGGTGTGTTAACAGTGTTATCTAATGATCTCAAAGATCTTTTCAGTGTAAGCAGCTCTCTGGTTTAAAACTGTAGTGTCTGTGGTTGGTGACATCACACAGAACTGCTCTGACATTCAGCTGTTTCTGGTACAAACATCCGGCTGCAGGGGTGAAGTTTGAAGTGTGGAAACCTGTTAGACCAATCACAGTGAGCCTTATACCTCCTGACCCCGCCCTTCCTCCCCCCTCACGCTCTTCTTTAGGCCTCCAGACCAGGACACACTTTCTCTTCTATGAATGGCACATATGGAATGTGGAAAGAATGAACTTAAAATGACTCAAAATGTGTCTAAGATTAAAAAAACAAACAAAAAACAAACCAAAAAAAGGACGCGGCACAGCTGTGAAGTGAAAACCATTTCAGGAGACTTCAGGGTGGAGACTCACTTTGATAATTTCACTATAAAATTAATTAACTGATTATTAATCATAGCATTTATACAGCGCCTTTCAAGACACCCAAAGTGCTTTACAGTTCATTCTTCATTCACTGTGCACTCACACATACACCATTTTCAGACTAGGCAATGTGGGTGAAGTGTCTTGCCTAAGGACACAACAACAATGCTTTTTTGTGTGACTGGCGCCCCCCTGTGGCACCTGGAATTTCCAGTGGTCTCCCATCCAAGTACTGACCAGGGCCTGCTGAGCTTCTGAGATCTGACGGGATCAGGCTTTGACAAACCGGTGTGAACACGAAACACGAGCAATTAGTAAGGTTATTTTTTTCCCTTACTACATTATGTAAAATATATGGAATTATGGAATAATTCCATATATTTTACATAATTTTTACATCTATATATAAGATGTGGAAAATATGAACAAAGGAAAAAACCCTGAGGGGGTGTGTCCAGACTTTTGACTGGTCGTGGGGATATTTGTGTCCTGAGCCTAAGGCTAAAATAAGATAAAACTCAAAATAGAACATCAAACAACTTTATGGAAATACATCTAATGACAAGGCCAAATCAATGATCCATTTTCAGTTCATTCAGCAGACTCAGGTCTTTTAGTATTATCACTGTTTTAGCCATCTGCCAGTCTAATCCAGGACTCTTCCTCTCAGTGTTTGTGAGGGGCAGATGTTCAGCGGGCTGTGGTCTCCTGGTCTCTGGGCTGGAGGTTCACACCACTTTTTACACAGTTTGGGGTTAAAAGAAATATCCTGCAACACCAGATCTGGGTCAATAATAAAAATAATATAACTACAGCTGCTCTGTAAGAGTTTAATGAGACATAAAATACAAAAAGCATCAACAGCATTGCTCTTCAAAACTGCCAGTAAAGTCTTAAACTAGGACTAGACTAGTACCGACTGGGTCTGACCCAGGTCTAAAGCAGAGTTAAAGTGCACATATGCTATTCTCTATGTTCGACTGTAGTTTCCTCAGGGCAAAAGAGAATTTCAATTTATCAACTAGACAGTTTTTTTTTGGTTGAATACATTTCACAGCTACATTCTGAACAGAAGTGAAGAACCAGCTTCATTCAGGCCCCTGATGGAGCTTTCACACCTCGGGACCTGACCTGGCCCCTGTTGTTCTCTTTGTTTTAGGTCTGAGGATGGAGTTATAGATGGGAGACAGCTTATGTCTGAGCCCTCCATTTCTGTTCAAGGATGGATCGTCTTTCCCAACAAAAACAGCCTCTTTAACTCTCCTCTCAAACCGATTCTTTTCTCTGGCTCAGATCTGTACGTCACTGTCCTCAGAGGAGTGGCCTGTGTGTGACAGACTGAATGATTCTGTGAATATGAGCCCACAGTCAGTTCAACATGCCGAGCTAACAAACAGAAACTGTAAACACGTAGTTGTGTTAGTTTCAGAGTAGTTATCTCCTCCCTACAGGCAGATGTAAGGCAGTGTCCTCCAGCGTCTGACCACAAATGAAGAGGCTGTTTGGATGAACTGCAAACAACTTTTGTCCAGTTGAGTAATTGAATATCTCCTTTGCCGTGGATTCTACCTGGTCAACAGAGGGATTTCACAAATATAGTTTCCTCATCACAGACATACCTGGAGTTGTGTTTTGTTTCATTCACACATTTACTGCAGCACACAAACCCTGCAGATTTAGGCTGAGTTCTTCTCTCAAACAGAAAACACTCTGCTCCACCTTGTGATGTCATATGGTAATTCAGAAAATGCTCCACTGTGTTTGGAAAATGTTGGCCCTGGAATTTCTGATCTCTGCTGAACTAAAGGTAAAAATAATAATCTGTTCACTTGAAAAGTACTACTTCATGACATCACAAAGTAGATCAGGGAATTGTAAACTTCGCTGATGTAGACAATAAAGGATTATTACTCAAACGTGGTAATGAAACAAACCATAACTCCAGGACTGTTTGTGAGTAGGGAACATTATAACAACTCTTAAAGCTCACATTTTGCATAATAAAGGACCTTTAAACAAGGACTAAACCAGGATTAAACAAATGCTAACCCAGAATAAAACCAGGTCTAAACCAGATCTAACTAATGCAGTAAACAAGAGGGAACATTTAAAAATATTTGGACGATTGTTTGGATAGCCTGATCTTGAATAGACCTGCTCTGATCAATACTTGTGGTCTCAGTACTAGTTTTAGTATAGATCAGAATCAGACTCCACAGATCGCAGATGTAAAGACACATCAAATCATTGTAATAATAAATAAGTCTTACCAATGGAAATCCAGAGAGCAATAATCCAAATCATGGTGCAGTGAGGAGGGACTGGAGTCTACTGTGAGGTGAGCGTCCGGATGAGGATGAGGAAGAGGAGCACAGGGAAGTGCTGAGAGGCGGAGAAACTCATTTAGAGCACTAACTGCATGGGACAATACCAGCAATTACAGCAGACAATGGAAGGCGGGACGTTTCATCATATTGTTGACAGTTTTTGGTTAATTCTACGTCTGTTTTTTTAGTCTGTAAGACACTTGTAAATGACTATCATTTTAATCATGTCACTCATTTGTTATATTTAAAGAACACATATGCAAAATGGACTCTTCTGAGCTTTTAACCATGTTCTATTGTTTTACATGCTTCAAAATTCCTCCAGGTAGAATCCATGACAAAGGGTCGAGTTCAATTTGTCAACTGGACAAGAGTTTTTGGTAGAAGACGTTTCGCCGCTCATCCAAGCTGCTTCGATGACTGGCATTCAAAATGGGATTGAGGACCTAAGTACAGCTGGCATCTCTGTGCTTTCTAGAGTCCACCCGTCTGGCATTTACATTTGATGTACCGATATCAGTGCTTTGATTTAATCGCAGCCTAGTATTGGCCGTTATGTTGTGTAGGGACAGAAAATGGAACTTCTTTCCTTAAAATAAAGTTAACTTTTTACACAAGAATTCCAATTGTGTTATACACCTGTTATTTAACTTTCATATCACTACAGCATTGTTTACCAAAGACCGGGTCACAACCATAGACCATATATATGAGTGGACTAAGTGAGTGTGACGTCTCCACAGCATCAGTGCCGCTCAAATGAGGCTCGCGATGCCACGTTTACAGGAGCGAATTTGGAGCCAGGCTCTAATAGCGAAAAAAAAAACTAAAAAAGAGGATCATGTGTCGCGGGTTCATATGAACATTTTAAGGCCAAAATGACGAGGCCACAGCAGGAGTTACAGAGAGAGGGGCAATAAGATCCCAATGTGAGTCAATGGGAAAAGGGAGAGAAGGAGCTGGAAGAGGCTCCTGGAGCACTTCCTGTTTGGCACGCGGCGGCTAACGGGTTAGCTTAGTCCACTTATATATACGGTCTATGGTCGCAACCCTCAGGTGGGTCGTAAGAGATTGTTTTTGGGTCACAATCTGCATGTAGTTCTGCAATATACAGTATATACAGCGCACACAGGCCCACCTATCTCACTGGAAATGTTGAAATGTTAAGACATGTTTTGCATAATTACTAATCTTTTTGTAATTATTTTATAGACAATTTTGTTCCAATATTCCTGGTTCAGTTGAATGTTGAAAAGAAAAAGACATGGGCTACATTTAATATCCAAATACGTAGGTGACTTATTGATCCTTTTTATTGCTGCTTCAATGACTGTTTTTCATTGTTTAAATAATAAGTAATACTGACTGTTCAGAGAGACACAATCACTCAGTCAACAGCAAAATTATGTTCAAATCCACTTTTATTTTGTGATTTATGAATAATGTCTGTTTACTTGGTACATGAAGGTTTTGTCTTTTAAAATATGGGACAGGATTGTATGAATAAAAGTTCAAACATTATGAGGCAATATGAGCCAAAATCAGGGGGTAGTAGTCTTATTACATCCAACACTGGAAAAAAACAATGGACATGTGTGACCTGGAGGTGGACATGAGCTGGAGGTGGACATGAGCTGGAGGTGGACATGAGCTGGAGGTGGACATGAGCTGGAGGTGGACATGAGCTGGAGGTGGACATGCTTCTATGTGGATGTCCTTGCACGTGGCCCCTGGTCAAGGCTAGGGTCTGGGTAAAGCTGTGGTCACAAGCAGCACTGACTCCTGCTTTTCACTAACGCACGAGTCCAGGTGGACAATGACCGTCTGGCTAGTTCCACTTCTCTCAAACCGAGAGAGCCACACTTCCTGAAATAAATGACAATAAATGTATATTTAAATATCAGACAGAGGAGGTTACACATACATGACCACAAACTAGTAGCTGTTTGTGTGTCAAATCAGTTATTGATGCTGCACAGAAAAACAATGAACTTGTCATTAGTATTTTCATAGTTGTTTTGTGTTCTGTTTGGAGATTTAGATTAGGTTAGCATTAGCATTAGCATTTAGACACAAACGCCTAGTTTCCAAAACACAGAAGCTTGAAACACCAGTCTGTGATCACGTATCTGTGATCTGTTGTCCTCTGTCTGATATTGAAATATAGATTTATTTTAACACGACTAATTCCCAGTACACAATGAATGGAGCAGGAAGCAGCTGGGCTCTGTGAAGACGGCCAACTGCTTTGCCTGGAATATTCCATGGTAAGACATTTATCATGTAAAAGCGAAAAAAAAAAAGCTTAGCACACTCAGATGAACAATGTCCAAAAGCTTTTTTTGTGTTTAAATGTTTTGGTGAAAAGCCTTCATCATTCTTGCTACAGTAGACAAGATGGTTGGCAGCCAAAGTGCTCATATCCCCTCCGACGAACGGGAGGTCCCATACTCAATGCCAATATATATTCAGAAGAGAACCTTTCTCTTCTTGGTTCAAAATACACAACGAGCTGCCACCGCATAGTTCATGTTTTTACATCTGATGGTGCTCCTATGCTCTGCACTGAACATGCAAAACTACCCCTAGAGGCGGGAATCTGGAAATGTCTTGTCTAAAAGCACTTTTGGATTCACCAATTTAAGACTCTTGCTCCTCATGGACTTAATGCAGACTTTGACCTGCTTTTGTGATATGGTCAAACTATTTTTGTATTTTTGTATTTTATGAGAATGTTTTGATGTAAATATCTAATTATTTTCTTGTATATTGGGCTGATCTCACTGGGTGACCTCCCGTTCTTTGGAGGGGATATGAGCACCTGGGCTGGCAGTCATTTTGTGTACTGTGGCCCAAAGCAAGAAAAATTATCTGACGAAGGCTTCTTGCTGAAACATTTAAAATTTTGTTTAAAAAGTTTTGGACATCATCCATCTGAGCTATGCACTTTTCACTTTCATATTGCTATTTCTTGCATTTGCACCTCTACAAGAACTTTGGTGTGTGTTTTCTGTTCCATTTGATGACATTAATCACATCCATCTTGCGTTTATTCATCATGGGTGTTTCTATTCCTCAAAAATACAATAATTTCTTCTGTGAATAGAGGCGACTCTCCACAGATCTGAATTGTAATGTACAGTAGTGCGATAACCTGCTTGTTTCCCTCATTATAGAAGGTTTACTCTATACTGTGGAACATTCTAGACAAAGCAATAACATTTCCACGGAGACAAGCAGGAGGCGGACCCTCCACTAGAAATGTTACAGAATGCACCTTTAAATGCACATGGCTAATTAGCATAAAGTCATCTCTGATCTCACAGTGGCTGTTTGTGCTGCTCATGCTGCCTGTGTGTGTTTGCTCTTTCTGTGACAGGGCTACTGCTTATGGTGAGTCTGTAGAATACACAGAAACACTCCATCCATCTTCTTCCGCTTATCCGGGGCCGGGTCGTGGGGGCAGCAGTCTAAGCAGGGGCTCCCAAGCTTCCTCCTCCCCAGCCACTTCCTCCAACTCCTCCGGAGGGACCCCGAGGCGTTCCCAGGCCAAGAGACATAGTCCCTCCAGCGTGGGACATGCCCGGAACACCTCCCGAGGGAGGCGTCCAGGAGGCATCCGGACCAGATGCCCGAGCCACCTCAGCTGCTCCTCTCGATGTGGAGAAGCAGCGACTCTACGCCGAGCCCCTCCCGTGTGACTGAGCTCCTCACCCTATCTCTAAGGGAGCGCCCGGCCACTCTGTGGAGGAAACTCATTTCGGCCACATGTATCCACGATCTCATCCTTTCAGTCGTTACCCAGAGCTCATGACCATAGGTGAGGGGAGGAACGTAGATTGACCGGTAAATCGAGAGCTTTGCCTTTCAGCTCAGCTCCTTTTCACCACAACGGTCCGATACAGCGACCGCATCACTGCCGACGCTGCACCGATCCGCCTCCTGTCAATCTCACGCTCCATCCTCCCCTCACTGTGAACAAGACCCCGAGATACTTGAACTCCTCCACTTGAGGCAGAGACTCCCCACCCACCCGGAGAGGGCAATCCACCTTTTTCCGGTCGAGAACCATGGCCTCGGATTTGGAACAGCTGATTCTCATCCCAGCCGCTTCACACTCAGCTGCAAACTGCCCCAGTGCTGCAGGTCCTGGCTCGATGGAGCCAACAGGACAACATCATCCACAAAAAGCAGATCCTGTGGTCCCCGAACCGGACCCCCTCCGGCCCCTGACTGCACCTAGAAATTCTGTCCATAAATACAATGAACAGAACCGGTGACAAAGGGCAGCCCTGGAGTCCAACATGCACCGGGAACAGGTCTGACTTACTGCCGGCAATGCGAACACAGCTCCTGCTCTGGTTATACAGGGACTGGACAGCCCTTAGCCAAGGGCCCCGGACCCCATACTCCCGGAGCACCCCCCACAGGGCACCACGAGGGACACGGTCGAATGCCTTCTCCAGGTCCACAAAGCACATGTGGACTGGTTGGGCAAACTCCCATGAACCCTCGAGCACCCGATGGAGGGTGTAGAGCTGGTCCAGTGTTCCACGTCCAGGCCGAAAACCACACTGCTCCTCTTGAATCCAAGGTTCGACTATCGGCCGAACTCTCCTCTCCAGTACCCTGGCATAGACTTAACCGGGGAGGCTGAGGAGTGTGATTCCCCTGTAATTGGAACACACCATCCGGACCGGAGGGTGTGTCCCTTCTTATACAGAGGGACCACCGCCCCGGTCTGCCAGTCCAGAGGTACTGTTCCCAACCGCCACGCGATGTTGCAGAGGCGTGTCAGCCAAGACAGCCCCACAACACCCAGAGACTTAAGGATCTCAGGACGGATCTCATCCACCCCCGGAGCCTTGCCACCAAGGAGCTTTCCAACCACCTCAGTGACTTTGGCCAGGGTGATGGATGAGTCCGCCTCCGGGTCCCCAGCCTCAGCCTCCTCTTCGGAGGACGTGATGGTGGGATTGAGGAGATCCCCAAAGTATTCCTTCCACTGCCCAACAACATCCCCAGGAGAGGTCAGCAGCTCTCCCCCCACACTGTAAATAGTGTTGGTGAAGCACTGCTTCCCCCTCCTGAGGCGCTGGATGGTTTGCCAGAATTTCCTTGGGGCCGTCCGATAGTCCTCCTCCATGGATTCCCGAACTCCTCCCAGACTCGAGTTTTTGCCTCTGCAACTGCCTGGGTTGCAGCACGCTTGGCCCGCCGGTACCCATCAGCTGCTTCAGGAGTTTCCCGAGCCAGCAAGGCCCGGTAGGACTCCTTCTTCAGCGTGACGGCATCCCAGACACCACAGACCTTACGGCCACAGCTACGAGCGGCTGCATCAACAATAGAGGCTGAAAACGAAGCCCACTCTGACTCCATGTCCCCAGCCTCCCCCGGGATCTGGGAGAAGCTCTCCCGGAGGTGTGAGTTGAAGGCGATAGAGGGTTCCGCCAGACGTTCCCAACAGACCCTCATGATACGTTTGGGCCTGCCAGGTCTTTCCGGCTTCCTCCTCCGCCAGCGCACCCAACTCACCACCAGGTGGTGATCAGTTGACAGCTCTGCCCCTCTCTTTACCCGAGTGTCCAAGACACACGGCCGGAGGTCAGATGACATGACAACAAAGTCTCCGCTCAGGTTCAGATCAGGGAGGTTGTTCCTCCCAATCACCCCTCTCCAAGTGTCACTGTCGTTGTCCACATGGGCGTTGAAGTCCTCCAGTAGAACAACAGAGTCCCCAGTCGGTGCACTGTCCAGTACCCCTCCCAGGGACTCCAAGAAGGCCGAGTACTCTGGACTGCTGTTCGGCCCTTAGGCCAACACCACAGTGAGAGACCTGTCCCCGACCTGAAGGCGCAGGGACGCGACCTTCTCATTCACCGGGGTGAACTCCAACATGCAGTGGCAGAGCTGTGGGGCGATGAGCCCACACCAGCTCACAGCCGCTCCCCGCGGCCAACGCCAGAGAAATGGACAGTCCAGCCCCTCACAAGGAGTTGGGTTCCAGAGCCCAAGCTGTGCGTGGAGGTGAGGCCGACTATATCTAGCCGGTAGTGCTCGACCTCCCGCACAAGCTCAGGCTCCTTCCCCAGTGAGGTGACATTCCATGTCCCCAGAGCTAGTTTCCATGTCCGGAGATCGGGTCGCCGAGGCCCTCGCCTTCGACTGCCGCCCAGATCTCTCTGTACCCGGCCCCTATGGCTCCTCTCGCAGATGGTGGGTCCAACAGAGGGCGACCCCACGTCGCTTATTTGGGCTGTGGCCTGGCCATCAGGTGTTTGCCCACATGCACCCATCCCAGGCCTGGCTCCAGGGTGGGGCCCCGGTAGCGCCATTCCGGGCGACGTCACTGGCCTTGTTATGTTTCTCAACATAGGGGCTTTGTGAACCGCTCTTTGTCTGACCCGTTCTCCCGGCCCTGTTTGCCTTGGATGACTCTACCAGGGGCATAAAGCCCCCGACAACATAACTCCTGGGATCATTTGGGCGCTCAAACCTCTTCACCACATTAAGGTGGCAGTTCGAGGAGGGGAACCCTCTTTATTCTTTATTTTACTGTAACTGTGTGTCATTGCAGCTTTACTCCACTGAGCGGCGCTGTTCACTCACAAATGCCAGAATGTGCTGTTACTGTTCGGCCTCCACTGCTCCTTGTGAGAGGTGAGACAGGAGAGCAGACAATACTCATTCTAAAAAGAAAAGTGGACGTAGGGTAGTTCATAATATGATGCTATAAGTAAAAGTTTTCTAAATTTTGCCATATCTCATTTTGCCTTGTTCCTATTGACATTGTGAACATCTGTACCAAAAATCAAGCCAGTAGGATGCCAGTAAAGGGTGGTACACTTTTCCACAATATTTAATGTTCTACATAAGAATGAGTAACTTTGGCAGAAACACAAACTTGAACAATACAAAGAGTAAGTCTGCTCATGAATAATCTCTCCCAGTCTCCCTGTACTTCTGCTCCACACATCAGAACATTAGAACAGTTCAAACACTATAATCATATATGATGACTTTGTTCTCTTTGATAACATGGAGCAAAAATTGCTTTTGGTCTTCATTTCTCACAGATGGACACAGACACTCACAAGGACAGTCTGGAGTTCTTACAGTTTTGCCTCAGGTGCACTGTGGAGTGGCTAAAGGCCGATACACGCCACAGGATTTTTCGGTCTTAAATGATTTTTAAACATGTGACAAAACATGCAGCAGGATCTGTTTGCAGACGAGAGGATATAAAGCTGTGAGCGCGATGGCGTCAGCTGTTTCCTGTCTACAGTAAAACCACTCGCTCTGAGACCCTGAAGTGTTCAAAGATCAGAGCTCTGCACTTCCAGTTTAGACACAAGTCAAACTGTGTTATTATTATTTGTGAAATGTGGAGCAATACTTCAGATGCATGATTTTTAAATGCATTAAAGATTACTGCGAAAGTCCACAGAAAGTAGAGTCAGTATCGCTAATCTGCAGCTTCACTGCACGCTGTGTGAGCAAAAAAACACATGAGGAAACACTGTCTTTACTTTACAAATAACACCACAAACTAGATTAGTAGTGCACTTCTGTGGACTGGATGTCATTATTTGCAGAGGAGAATTTCTAAGTATAATGTGGGTGAGATGCTGCACTTTAAATGTACCACTTTAAATTAGGTGAGTAATAAAGTCTTTATTTTCACTATATCCCGAGTTTGTATGTTGCGTCTTCATCACTCTGCCCCTGACATTTTTGTTTTATTGGCTGCTGTCATAGTGTTGTTGATGTTTGGTGGTTACGATCTGATACTGACACCGCACACACAAGGAGCGCAGCGGCTTCAAAATCTCACGTGGAGACACAAAAAGTCGGGTCACACCTCCACAAACTCGTGAAGAAGAAATCACAGCCAAAATTGGGGAAATTCTCCTGTAGTGTGTGGCGGCCTTAAGACAACTATGGCCATTGACATGCACTAGCCTAGCACCAGCAACCTCTCCAAGCTTGTGGTGTTCCACAAGGATCTGTGCTTGGTCCAATCCTGTTTACTCTGTATATGTTGCCATTAGGTAACATTATCAGAAAACATGGCATTAATTTCCACTGCTATGCTGATGACACTCAGCTGTACTTATCAATGAAACCTAATCAGACCGATCAAATCGATAAGCTCAGTGCCTGTGTGAAGGACATCAAAACCTGGATGACCCTGAATTACCTCCTCTTAAACCCTGAAAAAACAGAGGTCATTGTTGTCGGTCCTAAAGGTCAGAGAGATTCTCTGTCCGACCAGATAATCTCACTTGACAATGTGAGTATAGCCTCTAGCTCTACTGTAAAAAACCTTGGAGTCGTATTTGACCAAAATCTCTCATTCACAGCTCATATAAACCAAGCTTGTAAAACTGCATATTTTCACCTGCGAAACATAACTAAAATCAGAAAAATTTTGCCTAAAAATGATGCTGAAAAACTTATCCATGCATTTGTTACATCCAGACTAGATTACTGTAATTCTCTGCTCACCGTCTGCGCTAAAGGTACTTTAAGAAGCTTCCAGTTGGTCCAAAATGCAGCGGCCAGAGTCCTAACAGGAACTAAAAGACGTGATCACATCAGTCCTGTGTTAAAATCACTGCACTGGCTTCCTGTCGAGTTTAGAATTAAATTCAAAGTTCTCCTCCTGACATACAAAGCCTTAAACAATATGGCCCCATCATATCTTCAGGATGCCATTGTCCCCTATCAGCCAAATAGAGCACTTCGCTCTCAGAATGCAGGATTATTAGTGGTTCCTAGAGTGTCTAAAAGTACAGTGGGGGGAGAGCCTTCAGTTACCAAGCTCCTGTGTTATGGAATCAACTCCCTGTTGATGTTAAACAGGCACCCACAGTCTCTTTATTTAAGACCAGGCTTAAAACCTTCCTCTTCGGAATAGCTTATGACCAGGTTACTTAGTTAATGTCACTAAGATAAGCTGCCGCAGGAGATAACAAGCTGGGGGAAGTGTGGCAACCTGAGCACTGTCCTCTGTTTCCTCCTTTTTTCTCACCAGCATCACTCACTATGTTCTCATCTGTAGTTCGTTCATTGCTATTCACATGTTGTCCCCTGTCCCACTCCCCCTGTGGAGTGGAACTCTTTCAGACGCCTGATGGCAGCTGGACCTCTCTCCTTCTCCTCGCCTGGCTCCTCCTCCTCGCCTGGCTCCTCCTCCTCGCCCGGCTCCACCTCCTCGCCCGGTCTCCTCCTCCTCGCCCCTCTTCTCCTCCTCCTCCTCTCCTCCTTCCCCACCTGGGTAGCTGTGGTCATACTGAACTGGCCCACGGGCCTGGACATCTATAGCCTGTCCGTCCATGGGAGTGGATCTCTCCTTCACTGTAGTTCTCCCCGAGGTTTCTTCTTTTTCCCAGGACCCTGGGTTTTTTGGAGTTTTTCCTTGCTGAGAAGGAGGGTCTAAGGACAGGGGATGACTGGACCATGTTTCATTTGCTGCTTTACATGAATGTTGTTTATTCCTGTTTTGATATGTCTGTGTGTATGTTTTACTCATCCATATCTTGGAACGCCCTTAGAGGAAACTGTTGTTGCGATTTTGGGCGCTACAAAATAAATTGAATTGAATTGAATTGAATTGAAATACAAGGACTGGATGGAAGATTTAAAAAAGTGTCTCCACACGTCTCCAACACTCTGACTCACCAGGAAATGAGGCCCTATGTCCAAAATTCTGAACTGTCTCAAAATTGTGAAAAAGTGTGCCACCCCTAAATGTGCAGCAATCGACTCTATTTTTGGTCCAGATGCTTAGAATATCAATTGGAACAAGGCAAAAAGCAATCTGCAAAATTTGGTGAAAGTTAATTTTATGAACCGCCCTAATGCACGGGTTAAACCTAACTGTATTTAGAAACACGCCTATTTTGTCACTGGGCATACTGTTTAATTGACTGTTTTTCCATTCATGTGTCGCTGCACTCTCTTCAGACAGGCAAAAAAACCCCAAAGAGCTGGTTTCTGTGCCATAACCCAAATACACAAAGACATCTCCTTTCATACTTTTATAGGGGAACTAAACACCAATACTAAAAGTGATTTTTTTTTATTGTGCTACTAAACTGTGTATGTGGTGTTTTAATAGCATTATCTACCACCCCTAGTCTTTTTTGTGCAAACTTGGTAAATTTGTGGCTCTATGATTTAAAAAAAAGTCTTTGTCTAAGTTTGTGCTGTCTTCAGTGGCCTCTGCAATTTCAAGGTCGCCTTAAACAACAGCTATAGCGCTTTTTCACAGACACATGTCCTCAAAGACACTTTACAGAGCATTATTAACAGAGCATTGTTCATTGACCCCAGACCCGATGGTACCATCACTCACACACACACCACGTTCACACCTACAGTGCATGTTTTAGGTTTGAGGTGTAGATACCTGTTAGACCAATCACACGGTTCCTTTTACCTCGAAACCCCACCTCTCTTCCCCCTCCTCCTCTACATTTACAAGTACACCAGGATCACTGTTTAGTCCAGCTGAAACCTGTTTTACATAAAAACCCTGTAAAAATGTCTGTAAAGCCAGGACCTAGGACTGAATCATGATTAGAATCTCCTGGATCCCAATAACACATCTGGAGAAGTCCAAGTTTGCTCTAAAGCTCAGCCTCAGCACAGGCCCACAGGGCTGTGTGCTGGGTCCCCTGCTCTACACCGAGGGCGTAGAGCCAGTGAGCTTTACAAAAAGCTCACCTCCAATCAGCTTTACAAAACAAAAATGCCAGAGAGCTAAAGATGATTGAGACAATTGTAAGGAAGAGGTCGAGCCTTTGGGTACAGTTAAGACACCCATAAAACATAAACTATCATCCACTTAATCGTGCACAAAGTTGGGCTTCAAACTGATATATTTACAATGGTAACAGATAGACAGATAAATACTTTATTGATCCCGAGGGAAATTGTGCAGCAGTCTATTGCTCCCATACAAACATCACATAGGAGATACAAGATAAACATCCACGCATTAGATAAAAGTGTAATAAATAATTAAACACATACAATAAATTCATCAAATATATCGCTAATAGGTCAACAAGGTGCAAATATACTAAAACGCTAAGATACACATTTCTGTGCACCCCCCTCTTCCCCCATCGCCTCCCAGTGGCATTGTATTGTATCTATTACTGACAGAGCTCTGCTGGTCAGAGAAGACTGAGTGCAGGGGGTGGCCGGTGTTCTCCAGGAGCTCTGAGCTTAGACAGTGTCCTCAGCTCTGCCACTGCCTCCACAGACTACAGGCTCATTCCAACTACAGAGCCTGCTCTTCTTATCAGCCAGTTTAGTCTCTGTATGTCCCTCTTCTTTGCACTGCCCCCCCAGCACTACTACATAAAAAAGGACACTGGAGACACTCGATTGAAAGAACATAAATAGGAGCTTGGAGCAAACATTAAAGGAGGCAAGTCTCCTCAAAAAGTACATCCTGTCCTGCCCTTTTTTGTACAGAGAATCCATATTTACCGACCAGTTCAGTTTATTGAACACTGTAGGTGTGAAAGTTGTGTGAGTGAGTGTTAGTGGTGGTCGGAGGGACCGTTGGCGCTGCTTGGCTTTGCAGCCGCGCCTCCGTCAGTCTGCTCCAGGGCAACTGTGGCTACAACAGTAGTTTACCACCACCGGGTATGGAGTGAATGAAAAAATGCTCTGTAAAATGCTGTGTAAAGCACTTTGGGGACATGTGTCTGTGTAAAGCGCTATATAAATAAACCTTACCTTACCTATTGTCCAGATACAGTCCTAAATTTTTATATGAGCTGACAACCTCCACCTCTACTCCATCGATGGCTGTAAAGCAGGGGTTGCTTGGCAGAAGTCAAGCACCATCTCATTTGTTTTGGAGATGTTAAGCTGGAGTTTATTTTGCTGACTCCACGCCACAAAGTCCTGCAGCAGGCTCCTGTACCCCCCCTCTTCACCCCCCTTAATACATGCCACAATTGCAGTATCATCAGAGAATTTCTGCATGTGGCATGTACCAGAGTTGTATTGGAAGTTAGTGGTATAGAGGGTGAAGAGGAGAGGAGAAAGCACTGTGCCCTGTGGAACACCTGTGCTGCTGGTCAGCATGGAGGACCTACAGCTCCCCATCCTGACAAACTGTGGTCTGTTAGTCAGATAGTTTGCTATAACAGGCATGTCATTAACCACATTTTTGTTATTCAGCACAATGCGGTAATACCAAAATCCTTTGGTGACCTACCTGGAAGGGGGTGGAGAGCTACTGGTGGCTCCTGAGCTATAGGAGACCCCTGCACTATACCCATGACTGCACCCCGCCCAACCCAAAACACCATAGTGAAATTAGCCGATGACACCACAGTAATTGGACTTATCTCGGGGGCGATGAGTCCGTCGAGATGAGGTGGAGCATTTAGTGGGTGGTGCAGAGCCAGCCAACAAGTTTCTCCTCAACACAGCCAAGACCAAGGAGCTTGTTGTTTACTTTAGGAAGAAAAAGACAGGCCTCCAGCTGCTGGTGATAGAGGGGTCGTGTGGAGAGGGTCTCCCACTTCTGCTTTCTAGGAGTTAACATTAGGGAGGACCTGACCTGGAGAATCAACACCACTGGACTCGTGAAGAAGGCCCAGTACAGACTTCCTGAGAATTCACAGGAACATCCCTCAAGAGCTGTTGTGTCATTCTATCTGTGCTCAATTGAAAACCTACTGACAAACCGTCTCTGTGTGTGGTTCTCAATGCTCCTTGGGGGGTCATAAAGACAGCACAGAAAATCTGCACAGTTCCTGCTTCCTCAAAAAGGCCAATTCCATCCTGAAAGACTCAGCACAGGAGATACAGGTCCATAAAAACCAGGACAAACAGCCATTATTTCACTAAATGGTGCTACCAAAGCATAGTTCTTACGTGTTACATGCATGAATGTGGATGTGTATGGCTGGGATATGTGTGGGTGTGTGAGGTTTAGGCACTTTTTTATGTCCATAGTGACACTATCTTTTTTATCATCATTTTTTTTATTGCCACCTTCGCACTGAACAAGGACTGCACTGAATTTCGTTGTGTCTGTTACAGTGACAAATAAAAACATTCTATTCTAAGTGTACTCAGAATCTCAGGTTATTTAACAGTGCAATCTGATCACACTAGGAGATGTAAATAGTTCCCCGATATTCGTTTTAAGTTCATCCATCCATCCATCTTCTTCCGCTTATCCGGGGCCGGGTCGCGGGGGCAGCAGTCTAAGCAGGGGCTCCCAAGCTTCCTTCTCCCCAGCCACTTCCTCCAGCTCCTCCGGATGGACCCCGAGGCGTTCCCAGGCCAGCCGAGAGACATAGTCCCTCCAGCGTGTCCTGGGTCTTCCCCGGGGCCTCCTACCGGTGGGACATGCCCGGAACACCTCCCGAGGGAGGCGTCCAGGAGGCATCCGGACCAGATGCCCGAACCACCTCAGCTGGCTCCTCTCGACGTGGAGGAGCAGCGACTCTACTCCGAGCTCCTCCCGTGTGACCGAGCTCCTCACCCTATCTCTAAGGGAGCGCCCGGCCACTCTGCGGAGGAAACTCATTTCGGCCGCTTGTATCCGCGATCTCGTTCTTTCGGTCATTACCCAGAGCTCATGACCATAGGTGAGGGTAGGAACGTAGATTGACCGGTAAATCGAGAGCTTCGCCTTAAGTTTTTCGTTTTAAGTTCAATAAAAATAAACAAAACAAAACCTGAAATAAAACTCGTTTCTAAGTAGCCTCTTTGAAACAGCCTGATGAATTCGTGCCGTGTGAGTTGTAATGGGAAGAGAAGAGGCTCAGATCGTGTCGGTGATTTCCTGGAGACACTTGTTCATGATGACCCACAAGAATTATGAACATCCGCCTCTTCCTGTGTGTGTGTGTGTGTGTGTGTGTGAGATGGAGCGTCGCACACTTTGATGGATCCTTTGGGTGCTCTGCCGTCACGCGTTGCTTGTCGCCGTGGTGACGAGTGTTTTCCGTCTGCTGTGGCGGCGGTCGGCGGGCTCTCCCAGGACTTAATGCCAGATGCTCCGAGCAGCTCTGTCTCCCGCCCGCTCGGCCCCGGCTGGCTGCATCCTGCTGATTCTGCCTCAGATTCTGGACTGACCGCCCCACACGCTGCAGGCCGACGGGAAACACACAGCACACGTGTGGTCGTGGAAGGCACTGCAGGTCAACGGGAAAATAATAATGAACAAAGAAATGGCCCATATTACGCACATTTCTGGTCTATTTATTCTATAAATCTGTTTATTTATTATTTATGTAGTTTTCTCGTCACAAACAGACCAGGAGTTGTGTTTTGTTTCATTCACACATGTTTAAACTGTATATTGAGTTTTTTCTCAAACAGAAAACAAAAACAATATCCAGGTAAGTTAAAGTGACTTAAATTAAGAACATTTTACTTTACTTTATTTGCGCAGATTCAACTGTTTTTTTCTTAATTCAAGTAACATTTGGTTTTATTTCTTATTATAAGTGCAAAAAGTTGTTGTTTTTCTTATTTGAAATTCAGCAAGATGTATTTTCATATTTTAAATACTTTATAGTATCTTACTGCACTGGCAGATAATTTTACTTGTCAAGTGAAATTTACTCAAATCATGGTCAAACTTTATTAATCCAAGTCATTTCAGCTTGACCAGATTTTGTTTTTTTTTGCAGTACACTTATGATGTCATGTACAGGAAGTGTATGGAGGTAATTTTGTCCTGTTAATATTCACAAATGCACAGAAGCTGATCTACCAATTGTCATTATTTTGTACATGTGTTTTGAGATCCACAAAAGCAAATTTAATATTTGTAACTTGTATTTTTGTCTTGTATTTGTAAATATATCTTTTTTATTTGCAAAAAAAAAAAAAAAAAAAAGGGGGTAAAACTGAAGATTCTGTTTGTAAAATGTGATTTGCATTTGTGGATCACCAATTAGACAAATTCACAGATTTCCTCTATGACGTATTTTGAGACACAAACACAAACAGACAGATCCACAAATAGCTGATTCACATACACACACATCCACTAGAGGGCAGTGTTGTCATACACGTTAAGAGACGATGAGGTTTGCTAACACATGTCATCATTTCATAACAACACATCATAATGAATAATCAATACACACGAATAATTTATTTCAACTTTGTAAATAGTAAATATTTTAACCCCTGGACAGGGTTTTAGAGGTTTTTGGGTTTTTTTTTGTTTTTGTTTTTTTGTTTTTACATTTATTTGTATATTATAGTTTTATCTATTGCGAGATATTGTTAATAAAGTATATTTTTATTGCCAATACACACCTCATACATACAAACTTATGGAGCGTTCATGACTGTCTACAAGGCCAGTTCCTTATCGATTATTCATTATGATGCGTTTGTCTGTGAATGCATTTGAGAATATTAATGAGACAAAAGTAACCCCAGAGAAGTGCTCCACTGTGTTTCATGACATCACAAGGTGGAACAGAGCATTTTGAGCTTTGGAGATGTCGACAGACTAATAATAATAAAAGGTCACAAGTGTGAATGAAACAAACACGACTCCAGAGTCAGTTTTGCCTGATACAGGACCTTTGATGAATAATTTAAAAGTTGAAAGTCGTCCTTGGACTTTAATTGTGCCAGCGGACAAAATATTCAACAGTAGAAGAAGAAGTAAATCTTGTCTGCACAGGGGGACATCCTTTTTCAGTCAGGTTAGGTGCACTGTAGTGTCCCCATGGATATTTGACCCATCTTTAATTAAAGGGCCCATATGATGCTCTTTTTTCATCTGTCACAATGTTGTTTCCTCACCAAGAACTTATGTGGGGCTGTACTCCTGCATGTTTAACACACAAACCCTACATGTTTAAGCTGCGTTCTGCTCTTAAACTGAAAACCACCTTGTGATGTCAGGAAGGGCACTGTGCTTTTAGAATCCACACAGCTTCACTAGAATCATTTGGATGATTTCAGCCCTAGAATTTCCAACCCTCTCTAACCCTTTGTAACCCCAACTCTCTCTACTGAACTAAAAGTATAAGTAGCTTGAACTAAAAACTACCACCTCATGACATCACAAGGTGTAACAAGGTGGTTTTCGGTTCAAGAGAGGAGCACAGCTTAAACATGTAGGGTTTGTGTGTTAAACATGCATGAGTACAACCCCACATGAGGTTTTCAGAAGCTCAGCAGGACGAGACTGCTGGGAACACCAGGCGCCACAGGGGGGCGCCAGTGGGAAAAAACTGTCATTGTGTCCTTTGGCAAGGCACTTCACCCACATTTGCTGTAAGAAAGTGGTGCAGATTGGCAGCATCGCTTCTGTCAGTCCTGTAGCTTAGGGTGGTGCAAAAAATCAAACTTCATCTTTTGAAAAGTGCTCTTTGATTTTTGTGGTTCCGATTCTGGAAAAAAATTAATTCTGTGAAGTTTCATTTGATTTTAATAATTTTTACCACTGTCAAACGACCCCTGCTTTTTATACCATCAGCAGTCGATGAGGGGAGGGGAACAATCTGTGTAAGAACTTTTCACAAGATGTTATCATTATAACAAGACGACCAATGAAAAGACAACACAATTCTGCCTCTAATCACACGCACATCTTCAAAATACTTTATATTCAGTCTACAGAAAACACATGTGTGAGTCCAAAAAGTCCAATTCCAACTGTTGTTTATTTGAAACTGTGACAGGTTTGAGGATTGTAAACTACCGCGACAGTTTTTCTGTGGTAAAAATAAACCTCATCACTGCCGAGGCTGTAGTTGTTCTTCTGAATCATTTCTCCACATTCTGTTTGGACCGACTTATTCTATAGTGGTTCTGCTTTTAGATGTGAGGACTGAAAAAAGAACCGTGTGGCTGATTGGCTTCACATCTAATGAGAGACCTGAAAATCGCCTCTTGGGCAGAGGTTCCAACGATACTACAAGTTGCACAAAGATAAACATAGATGTGAATTATTCTGCATTTATGTCAAATGAACTAAACATGTGATGGTAGTTTGTAGGGGTGTAGTGGTGCACAAAAATCACGGTTCGGTACAGACCTCGGTTTTGAGGTCACAGTTAGGTTCATTTTCGGTACAGTATGGGAACAAAAGTCAAAAATGTCACATGTTTGAATGATAAATGCAGCACTTCTTTCCCCCCTAAAGACCCCTCACCTTGTGTATGTGATACTGCACAATACTGAATGCTCAGGGAAATAGTAAATAATAAACAAACCCTGAAAATCATTACTAATAAGAACCAATAATAATAATTAACACAAATATAATTATAATTATAATTATTTAGATCTGGTTCAGACCTGGTTTCATCCTGGTTTAGACCAGGTTCAGTCCTGGTTTAGACCAGGTTCGGTCCTGGTTTATTCAACAGTCGCCTGGATCTCGACGTTTCCCGGGGCTGTGGAATCAGGCGCCAGTGACACCTCGAGGGAACCCCCCACACCGAGCAGCCGTCCTTTTCCTGCTGAGTGAGACAATATCTCTGTGATGAACGGCTCGCTCGCAGACTAGCCCCACATGCTCTAACTCCACTATTTTGAATAGAAGCATGAGGACATTCTGAGTCAGGATGTAGTATTATATGTCTGCCATGTGGTGCAGGAGAGCTTCAATGAAATTTGACACCATTTGACAAAATCGGCCATTTTATTCAGAGCAGCATTTTTTCGATTTAAGTTGACACAAATGTGTGAACTCACTCGTGCACAGAACCGAACGTCCCGTACTGAAACAGTGTGGTGCATATGTGTACCATTACACCCCTAGTAGTTTGAAAAATTGCTATTCTGAATTATTCATCTGTAGACGACTGTCAGTCTGCCATGAATTCACTTCACACATGTCTAAATATAAAGCACATTGGACATGTGTGAATATGGAGAGATTCAGAATGTTTTTCATTCCATTCAGACTGTTTATGTAATAATGTGTTTTATCACAAGTTCTGACACAGAATGTTCCCCGACCCCCTATCGATTGTCAGTGATGGTCAGTTTGACTCTGTGGCACAAACAGCAGGGGTCATGTGACAAAGGTAAAAAACAGTTTAAATCAAGTGAAATGTCACAGAATTTATTTTTTCCCCAATTGGGACCAAAAATTTAAAAAGCATTTTTAAAAAGTTGAGGTTTTATTTTCAGCATTATTTTGTGGACCACAATAGAAGTTTCCCACCACTGAGTGAGGAGTGAATGAATAATCTGTAAAGGGCTTTGGGTGTCTTGAAAGGTGCTATATAGATGAAACGATTAATTAAAAAAAAAGTAATTAATTTTAAGCTTTGGAGATGTAGACACACTAATAATAGAAACTCAAACCTGTGAATGAAACAAACACAACTCCAGATGATGTTTTTGAGCAGGTAACAACATTCTAACCTGGCTTAAAGCTCAGAAGTCACTTTCACTTAATATGTGACATTTAACGAATAAATAATGACAACAAAAAGTCTGCTGATGATGGACTGGTGCAACTTTACCAGACTAAAAACACTGCTCTTCCTCCACTCCTCATCATCATCATCGCTCCATCTTCTTCACGCCACATTCCACCAGACCCACCGTAAATTCACCCGCTTGTTCCCTCGTGCTCGGCCGTGGTGATTGGCCCGTACAGATGCTAATGCTAATGTGGTGTGCTCCCGACCTGCTGCCGCGTACAGGGGCCATCCGTCACCACCCAGCCGGCCCCTCTATGCAAATGCAGGGGACACCAAACATGACCTGATTTCCATTCCGGAGCTGAACGTAAACTCGAGTGTCATCCGGCGGGTTCTATTTTGGTGCTTGATGTAAAAGGGAAAAGGGGAGCGCCGCACTGTTTCAATTTTCAATTTCGGGGCCTTCCAACATCATTTGTCTGTATATGAGCAGCAGCTGGGGCCCCGTAACTGAATTTCAATCTGTCAAAAGTGTAAAAGGGTTTAAAGTGGCATCGTGGTTAGTCCTACAGTTCTGCTGATTTCCTTAAAGCATTAATGAATTAGATGAATGAAGCTGTTCTATGTATAGAACAAATGAACAAAATATTGATTTAAACTGAGGAATTAAATGAAAAGTTACACAATTTTAAAGAGCTTTAAAGTGGGGGTATTTGGGGTATTAACTGTATCACGTAACGTATTTCAATCACCCTGTTACCTTTTATTGTTTTAAAAATATATTTGCTGTTTATATTCACTGAAAATAAAGTATGAACATACACTCAACAAAAATATAAATGCAACACTTTTGTTTTTGCTCCCATTTGTCATGAGATGGACTCAAAGATCTAAAATTCATTCCAGATACACAATATTACCATTTCTCTCAAACATTGTTCACAAATCTGTCTAAATGTGTGATAGTGGCACTTTTGCTTTGCTGAGATAATCCATCCCACCTCACAGGTGCCACATCAAGATGCTCATCAGACACCATGATTAGTGCACAGGTGAACCTTAGACTGCCCACAATAAAAGGCCACCCTGAAATGTGCAGTTTTGTCTCACAGCAAAATTCCACAGATGGCGCAAGCATTGAGAAGCGTGCAATTGGCATGCTGACAGCAGGAATGTCAACCAGATCTGTTGCTCGGCCATTGAATGTTCATTTCTCCACCATAAGCCGTCTCCAAAGGCGTTTCAGAGAATATGGCAGTACATCCAACCGGCCTCACAACCGCAGACCACGTGTAACCACACCAGCCCAGGACCTCCACATCCAGCAGGTTCACCTCCAAGATCGTCTGAGACCAGCTACTCAGACAGCTGCTGAAACAATTGGTTTGCATAACCAAAGAATTTCTGCACAAACTGTCAGAAACCATCTCAGGGAAGCTCAACTGCTCGTCGTCCTCATCGGGGTCTTAACCTAACTCCAGATCGTCGCCGTAACAGACTTGAGTGGGCAAATGCCCACATTCGATGGCGTCTGGCACGTTGGAGAGGTGTTCTCTTCACGGATGAATCTCGGTTTACATTGTTCAGGGCAGATGGCAGACAGCGTGTGTGGCGTCGTGTGGGTGAGCACTTTGCTGATGTCAATGTTGTGGATGGAGTGGCCCATGGTGGTGGTGGGGTTATGGTATGGGCAGGCATCTGTTATGGACGAAGAACACAGGTGCATTTTATTGATGGCATTTTGAATGCACAGAGATACCGTGATGAGATCCTGAGGCCCATTGTTGTGCCATACATCCATGAACATCACCTCATGTTTCAGCAAGATAATGCACGGCCCCATGTTGCAAGGATCTGTACACAATTCTTGGAAGCTGAAAATGTCCCAGTTCTTGCATGGCCAGCATACTCACCGGACATGTCACCCATTGAGCATGTTTGGGATGTGCTTGACCGGCGTATACGACAGCGCGTACCAGTTCCCACTAATATCCAGCAACTTCGCACAGCCATTGAAGAGGAGTGGACCAACATTCCACAGGCCACAATTGACAATCTGATAAACTCTATGTGAAGAAGATGTGTTGCACTGCATGAGGCAAATGGTGGTCACACCAGATACTGACTGGTTCTGAGTCCCCAGACCCCCAATAAAGCAACAACTGCACATTTCAGGGTGGCCTTTTATTGTGGGCAGTCTAAGGTTCACCTGTGCACTAATCATGGTGTCTGATGAGCATCTTGATGTGGCACCTGTGAGGTGGGATGGATTATCTCAGCAAAGCAAAAGTGCCACTATCACACATTTAGACAGATTTGTGAACAATGTTTGAGAGAAATGGTAATATTGTGTATCTGGAATGAATTTTAGATCTTTGAGTCCATCTCATGACAAATGGGAGCAAAAACAAAAAGTGTTGTGTTTATATTTTTGTTGAGTGTATTTTAAATGTTTCGTGAGGCATAGAATTTGGAGCATTGTACAGAATCTTACAGCAACAGCCTTGGAAAGATCACTAGATGACTCAAACTTGCATGGATGACATGGTGTTATAACATGGCAGAAAGCTAAAAAAAAAAAAAAAAACCCTCTTTAACGCACAATTCACACTAAAGCGCAACAGTGCATAAGCGCAGCAGCACAGCACACGAGCAGCAGACGCGCAGGTTTAGAACTCCATTCAAACGGGTCTGACGATCCACACCGGCAGCGCCGCACCGGCAGCGCCGCACCGGCAGCGCCGCACCGGCAGTGTCGGGCGCGTCCACCAAGCGTCATGACGCTGACGCACTGCTTCAGATAGGTTGGAGTTCTAATTTTGCAGCGTCACCGTCACGTCTCCAAGGTTTTTAGCAGGGGAAAGACAGGAAAAGAGCATGCGGTGTCAAAATAAACTTCAGATGCCCTTTCAAAATAAGTCAACTAAAGTCAAGACAGTGATGCACTTTGCCTTCAAGGAAAGGTTAATGATGGACAACAAAAAGTTAATTCTCGAAGTGGAGAAATATAGAGTAATTTATGATGTCAGACATCAATTTTGTAAGGACCAATTAAGAAAAGAGAAGCTGTGGCGTGCGATTGCTGAAACTTTGGGTTATAACGGCAAGTAATTAATGAATACAAGCACAAAAAGCGTTGTTAATCTTACAAATGTTTGTACTGTTGTAGCCAAAACCACTCTAACATGTCATCTTTAAGCAATAAAGTGTTGTCACTGCTGTGATATGATATGAACGTATAGGCCTTATTACCTATATGTACATAAGGTTTTCATCACACTCGTCATGTATGTTATGTGAACCATTAATTATAGATTAATTTACCTTATTAAGGGTAAAAAAAATGAGGTGTTTTACGTGTGTGTTAATAGATTTAAGGGTCATTAAACCACAAATACAAAGATAAAATAGAAATGTAGAAAACATTATTTACAATATGTACAGTAAAATCAGTGACGCATAAGGACATTAGATCATTCTGTCTTGCCCAGGCAAACTGCCTTGGGTCAGTTAAAATCCCCACAGTACATTTCCACACTCATTCCAAAGGACTGGTGGTGTCGTTGGCTGTCCAGTCTCAGTTCGGCCACAGGGTGGTAGAAGTCGCCCTGTTCTCTCCGAGGCTGATTGTTGGGGTGCATCTCTGTCGTCTCTCTGCACGTAGCACATCTACAACCAGGAGGAGAAAGCCCAGGGTGCACCTTTTACTTGGAGCTGTTTGTACAAATTGAATATAAAAAAATCAGATGAAGTATTCACACTCTATGTTGTATGTACGTGCTTTTCTTATATTCCCATTGCCAGAAATGTGTTGCAGTTCTCCACTTAATTCACAATACACTCAGTACACCAAAATAAAAAATACCCATGTTAAGAACAAAAAACAAATATGAAAACGGCGAGAAGAGGTGCAGGTTAGTGTAGCAGCAGCGTCCCTGACGCTTTGGTGTGAATTGAAACTTCTACATTTTCGCACTCGCGCAGCTCCGCCTACATTTTGTGCTGCAGCATTTCTTGGTGCGAGTTCAGGGTAAAAACTGTCGTATAATTGTTCAAGGTGAGTACTTCATATATGCCCCAATCTCCAACGGGCTCTCGTCACGCTTCACAGGAAGACATTCGGAAATATGTGATGACAACTTCCGGTGGGTTTTGTTAGCAACAGTAAGTCTTTTCTCCATGTCATTGTAGCGTTCCATTATGTTCAGCGAATCCACAATTTCCAACCATCCCTCAGTTTTCATCATTTCCACTGACACACAGCTCTCTCTCACACTGTGGACATGTGATTAGAAGAGACGAGGACGCCAAATTTCACATGATTCCAAACCGGCTGCATTTTACCAACATCACATTTACTTCAGTGGGTTTGATCACAGTCGCTCGAGCTCAGTGTCGGGAACGACACTGGAAGTTGTCATCGCATGTCCATGAGTCCTGGTTTGAAATTGCAAATTGCTAATCTGATCTGAATGTGACCAGCCAGGTCCTTCTCCGCCTCTTCAGATAGTCTGGAACAAGTTTATAAAGTGCACCAAACTCTTCTTACCTGCCAATCACAGCCGCTCATTTTTGTCATCTCCTTTTGAAGAGAGATAAAGAAGGGTTTGGTGCTTCCGTTGTTAATTCTGCACAAGTCTGCATTGTTTCTTTTTTCTTACACAGAAGCCAGTTATTCCACCTGTCAGTTGCTCCCGTCAGACATCAGGGAAACAGGTGACGGTGCCAGACTCAAATGTCTTTGTCAGACATAGTAAAAGTGATCAGAAAATGTCATTTATTTTTATCCTACTAGATGCTACTTAAAGGTGCACTGTGTAACTTTTCTGGTGGCCACCTGCTTGTCTCCATGGAGATATTACTGTTTTGTCTTGATTATCCCACAGTATGGAAATAAACTTGGCAATCACAATGGAGACAGGTTAATGGTCTATGGAGAAGCGAACCTGCACATGGTACAAATTCATGTTTTTAATGTATTCTTGAGCTATAAAACATCTGCAATTGAATAAGTGCAAGGGAGATGTTTAATGCCCTACCGTGGAATATTCTAGGCAAAGAAATAACATCTCCATGGAGACGACCCACCTTAGAAGTTCCATAGTGCACCTTTCTTTATGTACATGTGCTTCTTTATCCTCTGGACCAGTGTACAGACGTGCTCCTGCAGCCCTCCACACTGGAACAGATGTCGTCGTACTCGGATGTGGCGCAGGAATTTGAAAAACCGTCACAAATGCACTCCCATCTGTGCCCGTGTAACCTCCACATGGCCCCTGTCACTGAGGTCCTGCTGGATTTGCTCCATGTAAATACTGTGCTGTAATCCTAAGTGAGGGGCAGCAGGGAGCAGCGGGGGGGGCAGTGGATGGGCAGCGGGGGGCAGTAGGAGGGCAGCAGATGGTCAGAGCGAGAAAGAAGTGTTCACCAACATGATCCGGGGAGTTTGGATCGGCCTCCCGTGTATTTAGTGCCTGTTGATCTGTGCTGAGATGTCACTAACATGGACTACATGAACCGTCTGTGTCGTAGGTACAGTGGCAAACCCAATATGAAAGAGAGAGATGGAAAAGGTTCATCAGCCACACCTCTCCATGGTCGACATCGATCTGAGTGTCTCTGCTAATGTAAAGAAACTTCTCCTGTGTCGGAACTCCTCAGGCCTCTTCTCTTCAACTCTCAGGATATCACTACATATTCTGCAACACATTTATATAATCAGATGTGCTTCTCTGGAACAACAGCATTCATACTGTGAGGGGCGTCACCTCTTCACAGATCTGACTTGAAACTTGGCATGGGGGCTTGACCTGCTTCTCTCCAAGTAGACTCCATGACCTTCTGGGCCAGTGAGAGCCGACCATCAGCTCCGTCATCCAGAAGGTCCAGAGGATCTCCATCCCCACCTCCTCCATCATGGTGTGGACCCGCGGGGCCACTGGGACAGACACATGGACCCCAGTGTCTGCAGTAAGTCAGTGTTTCTCTGTGGTCTCTGAGAACAATAAAGCTTCTGAGCTGCTCTGTCAAATGTATGAAAGAGCACAGAAAACACATGGCCAAAGTTTGAGATCGGTTTTGAAAATTGGTTTTGGAAGACAATTACACATTCTTTGGAAGAATGTGAAATTGCATTTTACATTTTGTTTACGGATTCTGTAACTCTGTTTAGGATTCATTGTGTTTGCAAATAGAAATTTTCAATTGCAGTGTCAAAACTGGAAAGCATCAAATGCTCAAAAAATGAATCAAATATACAGAGCTAATGATGAGAGAAAACCATTCTAATGTAGTCAAAGCTCAGAGTCCCAGTATGCAGGCCCTCTGTGTGTGCATGAATCCATTACAGTGCAATGAAATACACAACTCCAGGTGTGTTTTTCATAGGGAAACTCCCGTCTGACATTGTACACTGTCATTATGTCATCGGGGAAGACACGTCCCACCCCCAGGGTTTGTGCAGTATGAGGAGAAATAGGAAAGCACCACTCGATTTTGCACTTGTGACCATGTAATTAACTTGGCTGTCCAGTCAGAACCACATGCTTTGACAAAACTTCACATAGATGAATGGGTCTGAAACAGTTTCCTGTGTCTGTGTGATTGACAGGTGGATGAACCAATCAGAAACAGTGCACTTCCAACATTTGTCTTCTTCACAGGCAGAGGTCACAAAATAAATGCTGTACTGCTTTGTGCCCTTCCCATCTCCTCCATTCTCTTTGTCCTCTCACGATCCCATCTCATCACGTCATTAGTAAGCAGCCGCCTAATGAATTTCTTATCTGTCACAATTCACTTGTGATAAGCCTCATTGTTTTTTCTCTGCTCTCCGGAGGCAGGAGTGTGTGTAAATGGAGCAGTGTGGGAGATATTTAGATGCGAGATCTCACCAGCCCAAATGTTTTTGGAAAGATTTAAAGGACACACATTTTGCATTCCTCTGGGTTTAATTCTCTTTTCTCTTTGTCACCTTGGAATAAGTATTTCACATGTTCTTAATGAAAGGTAAGGAGCAAAGTCAACTTTTTGGAGCTTTCTACCATGTTATAACTTTGTTCCCTCATCAGAAACATGTCTGAAGAGGTTTTAGCTGCCACCCATAAATATACAAAAGCATGACACAACACAAGACACTACAACTTCACAAATCTGATGCAGTGCAGTAGTTTTACTGGCAGGGTGCACTCAAATGCTTTTCTCCAAGAGATGTTTTTGCTTTGTCTGGAAACCTTTATATCTTCATGGAGACCAAACCAGACCAAGTTACAGGTCCCCTCTGCCCCCACACTCCACCCCAGGCCCCCCCTCACTCCCCCCTCTCCATCACACCGGACCAGGTGAGGAGAGAGCTGAGGCAAGTGAAACAGAGGAAATCTGCTGGACCAGATGGAATCTGCCCCGGGCTGCTGAGGACCTGTGCAGACCAGCTCTGTGAGGTCCTCTGCCACATCTTCAACCTGAGCCTCAGCCTGGAGAAGGTTCCTGTCCTGTGGAAGACCTCCTGTGTGGTTCCAGTTCCCAAGACACCACACGCCAGGGAACCAGCCCACTACAGACCAGTCGCCTTGACCTCCCACCTGATGAAGACCCTGGAGAGACTGATCCTCAGCCACCTCCGCTCCGTGGTGAACCCCACTCTGTACCTGCTGCAGTTTGGCTATTGGCCCAACATCGGGGTAGAGGACGCCGTCATCTACCTGCTGCAGCGGCCGCTCACCCACCTGGAGACCGCCGGGAGCGCTGTGAGAGTCATGTTCTTTGACTTCTCCAGTGCCTTCAACACCATCAGGCCAGCGCTGCTGAGGGGGAAGCTGGAGGACTCCGGAGTGGACGAACACCTGGCTGCCTGGACCATGGACTACCTGACTGACCGACCGCAGTATGTACGGCTGCACGTCTGTGAGTCTGAGGTGGTGGTCTGCAGCACGGGGACTCCCCAAGGAACTGTCCTCTCCCCTTCCTCTTCACCATATACACCTCGGACTTCACCTACAACACAGACACCTGTCATCTCCAGAAGTTCTTGGATGACTCAGCCATTGTTGGCTGTGTGTCTGAGGGGAACGAGCTGGAGTAACGCTCGGTCCTCAGACACTTTGTGGACTGGTGTGGGCGCAACCACCTGCACCTTAACACCAGCAAGACCAAAGAGATGGTGATCGACTTCAGGAGAAGGACACCCCTTCATGCACCAGTGAACATCCAGGGGCAGGACATTGAGACTGTGGACAGCTTCAAGTACCTGGGTGTTCACCTCAACAATAAACTGGACTGGTCCCATAATTCCAATGCCCTGTGCAAGAAGGGCTAGAGTCACCTCCACCTTCTGAGGAGACTGAGGTACTTTGGCGTGTGCAGGCCCCTGCTCAGGACTTTCTATGATTCTGTGGTAGCCTCTGCTCTCCTCTATGTGGTGGTCTGCTGGGCCCCAGGCAGCACTGAACGGGACAGGAAAAGACTGAACAGGCTGGTCAGGAGGCTCTGTCCTGGGCTGTCCCCTGGACTCTGTGGAGGAGGCGGCTGAGAGGAGAGTGTTGTCCAAACTAACATCCATCATGGACAACACCTCTCACCCCCTGCACCAGACTGTGGAGGAGCTGAGCAGCTCCTTCAGCGGCCGTCTGAGACTCCCTCAGTGCAGGAAGGAGCTACTGCAGATCATTCATCCCCACTGCGGTCAGACTGTACAACTCCTCTGTGCAATAATCATGTCTGTGCCACTACTGGACTGTGACAACTGCACTGTTTTTGTACTTTCTTTATTTCATATATATATATAGTATTTATATTTAAATTCTCTTTGTAAATTTTGTACATATACTTATTCACTTTATATTATTATTATTTTTATTATTATTTCTATTTTTATTATTGTTTATCTTGATTGCATCACACTTTTCCCCCTTTTTTTGCACTAAACTGTCCTGGAGCTACTGTGACTGTGGAATTTCTCCACTGTGAGATCAATAAAGTCCTGTCTTATCTTATCTTAGCTTAAATTTATCAGTCACACAAAATACTTAGTGAAGAAGATTCAAACTAGTCTCAGTTGCTTTGGTTTCATATGTAAAGATCTAATGCTGCATACTTCCCAACGATTCATGAAAACAAGGCTATTTACTGCATTTTATAAAGAAATACAATTAATATTATGCAGAACTGAGTTAAGCATTTTGGCTCGGCCCTCCACAGTATTTTCTGTTCCTGATGTGGCCCCATGGGAAAATAATTACCCCGCCTGCTGTGGAGCATTCAGGCCAAAGCAGGAGCATCTCCATAGAGAAGAGGAGGTAACGGACCAGACAGTTACACTTAAAAAACAAAACCTAAAAGCAAAGTGGGAGGGACAGAACATGGAGAGGAGTCCAGAAGAACAGGTGGTGGGACTGACAGAAGAGGAGAGAGCTGGAAGGAGGACAGAGAACAAAGTGCTAGTGGATATTGTTTGGAAAAAGGGAGGTGTATATTTTTAGCTTTCTTTGTCTACTCTCCAAAAGCTTCTCAAAGTATTTGCACACACTTGCAAAACCTACTGTACAAAATGTAGTTTGAAAGTTTGGCCACAGCTTCACTCCTGGTATTCTCATAAACAGAGGCTAAAGATAACAGCAGTTCAGCCTAAAACTCAAAGGTTGGTGGTTCAATACCCGCTCCATTCAGTCTAGGGGGTCCTGAACTGGTCCAGGACAGAAACTGGGCTGTGACGTAGTGTCTTTGAGCAAGACAGCTCACACGCACTGCCTTTGTATGTGTGCAGAGATGGTCAGAGAGGAAGGAAACAGCAAAATGTGGATTTACATGACACCAGCAGAGGGCACTAGAAATACAGTGGAGCAGGAACATAAATGCTTTTTTGGTAAAGGTGTATTGTGTAACTTTTCTGGTGGAGCCAAATCCTTGTTATTGCTTTGTCTGGAATGTTCCACAGTATGGCATTAAACCTTTCTATCTTCACAGAGACCAAACCAGACCAGGTTGCAGGTCAGATCTGTGGAGAGGCGACACCACTCACAGTCAGAATGCCTGGTTTTTAAGGTATTTTGGTATGTGGAGTGGTAAAAACCTGTAACTGAATAAATGTAAAGTAGAGCTGTTTAATGTCATACTGTGGAACATTCCAGGCAGAGACATATCCATAGAAACAAGCAGATGACGGACCCCCAGCCAAAAAGTTACATAGTGTGCCTTTAAAAACTGTAGAACTGATCATCCCCTCTCCCCCTAGTGACTGTAATGCTGCCTTCAGACCAGGGCATCAGAAAACCCGCTGGACGCCTCTAGTTTGACTCTTTTACGGCGTGGATGGATGGACATGAGAACAGTACTTGACGAAGGTCTCCGCTAATGACACAGCGTAGATTTCTTGTTCTGGTGTTTGTGGCTCTCGACTCTTTCTCTTTCTTCTCCTTCTTCTGGGTAATAATGTCACTGCATCACTGGATAGTCCCTGATTGGTTGATGCACAAACTCAGAATGCCGTAGATGTGCGTCCACAGACTTCTCATGTAAAGTGGTGCCTCGACAGCAGGTGGTGGATTTGAGTTTTTATTGTTGAAAAATGTCTCTGTGACCGTTTTGAACCTACATGTGTGACCTTGAGTCTGAATTTTTAAAAGAATTGCCAAGTTCTGTGCAGTGGGAGATAGGGGGTAGTTGAAAACAGACATTTGCTAAGCGAGGGAAATAAAAGGTTACACATATATGCATGAATCTATCAAATATGAAGCTAATGATGAGGCTACACCATTAGATCGTGATTAAGAGCTCGACTTTATTCCCAGTGTGCAGGTGTTCAAATGTGTGAGCATGAATATATTACAATACATTAAAATACACAACTCCAGGTACGTTTTTCAGAAGAAAACCCCCTTCTGGCAGTGCACACCGCCCCACTGTGTCCTTGGGTAAGACGTTTTCTCCTTCTTACCTCCAAAGTTTATGCAGTATGAGTAGAAATAGGAAAGCACTTCTAGACCTTAGTGACCATCTAACTGTCCTGTCCAGCCAGAACCGTGACAAATTAACCAATCAGAATGTCATGAGAATTTTCAAGAGGAGATGTTGTACCATCCCAAGTGAGGACAGTTTGATGCTCTTTATGGTCTAGTTCCAGAGGCTTCTGCGTTCAAAGAGGAACTGCTTTGTCAAGAACTCAACTAGCCACAGTAACCCCAGCTCCGTGAAACACAATTCAACCAGGAGCTCGACAGATGGATCTGACAGGAGTTTAAAGTGACATGATGAGCTCCTGTGGGCATTGCTAAAGTCTGCTGTTTGTTGGAGTGATTCCCCTGGTGCTGGGCTTGGGCAGGATGAAGAAGAGCTGAGCGCTGATTAAAGTCACCGAGACAGCGAGGAGGAGGAGCACATGAGGACAGCAGCACAGATGGAGACGTTCTGCTCTGGAGAGTCCTGCTCCTCCCACTCGTATGTGAGCTGTGTGTGTGTGTGTGTGTGTGTGTGTAGACATCACTGGACTGTTTAGGGACACAGTGGCCTGTCCACAGCCCACCAGGCTACTGCAAGTGTCACAGCTGCTCTAACAGCCCTCTTCCAAAGGCTTGTCTAAAGTAACTATAAAGTGAGAATAAATATCTTAAAAACAACAAACGTTTATATCATATTTTACCAGTATATCATAAATTACCAAATAACAGCTAATCGCTACTAGTTTCAGTCACTTAACTTCCTCACAAAAATCACATTCAGCAAAACTTGGAAAACATGGTGCTCATATTCTTTAACCAGTATGATGTGCCGGTATGTTCCCTCTCAGCTTCAGCACAGCTCGAACCCGCTGCAGAGGAAAAATAAATACTTCAGACTTGCCGTTTGTTTGGAATCAGCAGTTATTTATCAAAATATACATCTGCACCCGGCATTTAAAAGGGACCTGGCGGTTAACTGGAACCCGGCTCTTATTTGGTATTTTACGGTAATCAAATGAATTACTCACTGGTTTCATTATGACAGGTTTTCACAATATTTGAATGAAAAACAAACAGAAGTGAGCGGCTCACATTAGCACAGCCTCAGAGTGATACTTCAGCTCTTTAAATGAAGATTGAAGATCGAGTTTTAGATCCAGTGTGTTTGTGAGTTTTGCTGTGTACAAAAGCACAGAGGCGAACCACGGTGAATGACTTTTAAAGATATATTTCTCTATAGTTAACACATGATTGTAGAGTTATAGTGAAGGTCAGAGCCTCGTCATAAGGTTTTGGTTAAAGAAGACGTGCAGCTCGGTGTGACAGTCGTTCTGTTCCAGCGTCTGTTGAATCCAACACAAACTCACCTCATTCTGCTTCACGAGGCCCTGATGAGGAGATCACCTGAACCAGACCTGATTTAAGGAGGAAAAGGAGAAAAACCGCTGCTGTGTTCAGCATTATTATTATTTCTGATAATAAAACTCTTCCTCAGTTCAAACATTAGTATTGTGTTGTTTCCAAATGAAGATGATCTTGTTTTCTTCACATTATTTGAGGTCTGAAAACATTTAATCTTTTAGTTCTTTTGATCATTTGCCATTTTCTGCAAATAAATGCTCTAAATAACAATATTTTTATTTGGAATTTGGGAGAAATGTTGTCAGTAGTTTATAGAATGAAACAAAAATGTTCATTTTACTCAAACACAAACCCAGATAGTAAAATCAGAGAAACTGATCATTTTGCAGTGGCCTTTTTGTGCGCTTTATAGTTATCATCTATGACACCTCCTAATCTATGTTAGAATTTGGACATTTTAAATCTAAAATGACTTAATAAAAGAACCCGGTCTGCTGACAAAGTGCTGTACGCTGTGGCCCCCTCCTGCACATCACATCAAGCTAGAAAGTAGTTGTTCAGTTGTATTAAAATGAATGTGTGACGCTGTCCCAGTGGCAAAAATGGGGTGTTGAAAATAAGTGATTCAAGATGACTCAAACTTGAAATCAGCCTACGTAAAACTTTGAGAGGATAAATGAGAAGGAAACAACTGTAACACGATTAAAAGCTCTGACAATCTATTTCGCAGAATAAATCTGCTTTAAATTTTGGTCATGGTTATGGACATTTTCCCAGCAAACTTTCTAAGAACCATGGGACCATAAAAGCTGAAGCTGCTGCACTGTCTTCTTATTCAAATGAAGGATGTAGCAGACAGACTCTAAAGAAGCACTGAAGTAATGAAAAGAAAGAGGCAGTGCAGCAACAGGAGGGCTGGGAGGTGTGAGATGTGAGCACAGATTTGATTTGTTTGGGGCACATGGCATCAGCAGCAGCAGCAGCAGTAATGTGTTTACCAGTCTCTGCTTTAGCATTAGTGCCAGTCGGGCGCTCAGTGGGCACTCGTGCAGAGGAACAGGACCAGTCTGAGTCCTTCTGTTTGTCCTCATGTCCTCATGTCCCACAGCCACTGGACTGTGCAGCTCCATATGTCTGCAGCCGGTCTTCCATCCAACACTCCGTCCACTTTAAACAACTGTGCAGAGCTTTATCCTGGAGATGTGCACAGTGGAAGAAAGCAACTCGAAAAATACAAAGGAACCAAAGAGTTATCCTTTATGTAGATTTCTCTTCTTTTCATGTGTAAGCAAAAATGTGGAAGGAAAAGGTGCTCCAGCCACAGCCTTGAGAGGATTCTCAAGCAAAAGCCACTCAAGAATCTGGTGGAGCTTGATAAGGAGTGGACTGAGGCTGGGGTCAGTGCATCAAGAGCCTCTCTGCACAGACGAAGCCTAAATGGGACATGACGGTGTCAGAAGAGTCTGACCTGAGCTGTGGAGACAAACAACTGGACTGTGGCTCAGTGGTCCAAAGTCAGATGAAAGTAAATTTTGCATATCTTTTGGAACTCAAGATCTCAGAGTCTGGAGGAAGAGTGGAGAGGCACAGAGTCTACACTGACTGAAGTCCAGTCTGAAGTCCAGTCAGTGATGATTTGAGCTGCCATCTCATCTGCTACTGTTATCCACTGGGTTTTCTGGTCCACAGTCAGCGCGGCCATTTACCGGGACATTTTAGAGCACTTCATGCTTCCTTACGCTGACAAACTTTATGGAGCTGCTGATTTCATTTTCCAGCAGGACCTGACACCTGCCCACACAGCCAAAGGTACCGGAGGATGTCTCACTGACCATAGTGTTACTGTGCTTTATTGGCCTGCAAACTCCTGAACCCCACAGACCTGAACCCCACAGAGAATCTCTGGAATATAGTCAAGAGGAAGATGAGAGACACCAGAGCTGCAGTGTAGTTTACCTGAAGGTCACTACTAAAGTAACCTGGGCTTCCATTACCTGAGCAGTGCCACTGGGGGATCTCCTCATGCCACAGTGCGCTGATGCCAAAGGCCCAGTCAAGTACTGAGTGCACAGAAATGAACTCTTCAGAGGCCTGACATTTCTGTGGAAAATATAAGTTTTCAATTAATCTTATGTAATATTCAAATTTTCTGCGAGCCTGAATTTTGTTTTATTAATTACCAGCAAGCCACAAATTCAAGAAATAAACTCTTGAACTATCTTACTCTATGTGTCATGTGTCATGAGTAGATAAGAGACGTCTCATTTACGTTCAGCGTTTGATTTTCAGACGCTACAAACTGTTACTCACAAGTTCAAAATGAAATCACACACTGGTGCTGTGGTGTTGCCTTCGCTTTCACTAACATGGTGCCACAACAGTAACACTGAGCTGGGCTGTATATTACTGCTGATCTAAAACACAGAATGTGAGTGTAGCTTCTGACTTCATGCACCTGAATGTCTGCCCCTAATGTAATGGGACTGTGCTGTTACATGCAGCTGAGGATCAGCTTCTCCTCATGTGTCATTTGATCTTTGAGATTAGATTCATTCATAAACCAGTTTAAATTGGACTTTTTCAGTGCTCTGGTTTTCCTGGCATGTCTGTAAACAGAGTCACAGGAGGCACGGCTGTGGTGCTCCACTTTGGGTGATGCCACTTTTGACTCCACAGTGAAAAGTCTGATTCCCCCTCATTTTGTTGATTCTCTGCCATTACAATACACATGATCTCTAGATATGCTGGTACACGCTCTCCAAAAGAGCAGACAGTGAAGACAGGTCATCAGCTGCGACAGCAAAAACTTCCCTTCAGAACTTTGTCTGTCAAGATACAAAACAGGCTTTTTCTAAAGAACTGACTCTTGTACTGAGTCTATAATGGTTAAGTGTCTGAATTCTTTAACATCTTCTTTCATTGCACAGGAGCAAACAGCTATTACATCACAGGAAGATGCACAGACGTGTTTCGCTTTAGAAATGTATTGGTGCCTTGATGCTAATGCTAAAGCCTAATATTAAAATAACGGCACAAACCAAAATTATCTACACATAAAAATAACTGGGTTGTTTTTACAATAATTAGATTATGATTTTACGTTCTAGTAAAAGTTATCATTAGCACAGAGGCACAGAGACCTTTCTGAAAATGTCCCTGTATTTATAATCTTCTAAGTTAAAGTTGTTAAAACAGACAGCACTGGTGTAAAATCAATGTTGTTTAAATGTGACTTCCACCTGCTGCTCTCTGTCCATGGGGCCATGGGGCCATGGGGACATGGGGACATGGGGGCCACGGGGCCATGGGGCCACACTATCCCCTTGTTTGCCCTGTAGTGTTCTGTGTGCACAGGAGCCTGTTACAGTGACACAGTGCTCTGGTTTCATGGAACAGTGAAGGGAAATGGGCGACATGTGGATCAGGCTGCAGATAAACAGATAAGTCCAGCTCACATTTGTTCACATATGTCCTGTAGTCTGAGCCTCATAAACCATGTCATCTCAGAACAGACGGCTGTGTGTGTGTGTGTGTGTGAACCAATCCATGCTGTTTAATGCTGTCCCTGCGGAGCGTAATCCAGATTATCAGGAGTCCGGGAGCTCCGGATATCCCAGCTCTTAGTGCAATTCTTTTCCTGTATCAGCGACTTCCTCCCAGCATCCACCGGGGGGCGCACTGTAGCAGGTGTCATATAAGGTCTGCTGAACCTGTAGAAAAGTGCTCCATTCTCATAAAGTGCACACATCACCCTGACCTTCAGCTACTGCACGGGCTCTCCATCAAATTTACATAGCCGCTTTATGGCTGATACCACGAGACCTGAGGACTGCCACTGTCTCACACTCGTTTGCACTCTTGTTTTTAATAACATTTATGTCAAAATCCTCCAACAGAAACATTCTTGAGGCTGTAAAATGTGCTACAAAGAATATGTTACATTCAAACCCCAGTCAGTGGCACCAGAGGCGGCTCTTCTCGGCTGGGGAGAGCTCAGAACCACATCTAAGAGACAGCACAAGGACGACATGATCAGAGTTTACGACACAGGCTCTGGTGTCTTTGCCTCGCACCAACACTGCAGCCACTTCAGTCTCAGAGGCCACTGCTGATAATGACCCGAGAACGAGCTGTGAACGAGCCGCGAACGAGCCGTGAACGAGCCGTGAACGCGCTCACGTCTACAGACATATGAACGAGTGCTAATTTATTTGTACATGTTATATGCATATTAATATGTTTAATCAGCTGCTAATTATGTATACATTTATTTAAAGTTTTCCTGCATTTATTATAATAACATGACCATGAAGTGAAACTAAAGTGAAAGTCATATTTTGCAGTGCGATCTATTTTTTGCTGCTGAAGTGTTTTTCTCCTGTTTGTGGTTCAGGATTATCCACAGTGGTGTCAGGGAAGTGTGACACTGGGGACTTTTGCTGAACACTGCTCACATATTTAACTGCTCACAAATGTGGACTGTAGAAAATAAAGTCATAGACATCAGTGATTTCTGTGTGTTTATTACATTTACATTACTTAGCTGCTCTGTAGCTACATTAGTCGGAGCACACGGTATTTTCACTATTTTATCCATTTCACATCATTTAAAGTGTCAGTATCAGTAAACGTTATATGTACAGGGCTTTATTATAAAGACTTTTTCACAAACATCTCCAGAGACCCTCTTAAATGATATAAGAAGTGGAAAAGTAAATCACACCCGTGCCACTTCAGGGTCCCTCATGTTTATTCTCATCAGTTTTAAGCTAAATCATTGGCTACAATTTTATTTATTTATTTATTTATTTATTTATTTATAAGGGACAGTGCATATTAATGAACACATGAGACATATGTGAATATGCCAGATTTTAGTTTCCATCTGTAGTCCCTGGACAGGTTGTTCGGACCTTTAAGGCCACACGTAACATAACATAAAGTGCAATAAAAAACAAACAAAATACACATAAATCCACACAGAGCAAAACAGAAGCCAAATCAAAAACATAATTTCTTCTAATGACCAAAAAAAACGCCTCTGCGACTCGGTGCCATTCATTTTGTTTCACTTTTGTATTAAAGAATTCTGCATTCTTATGGCTTTGACCAATAAGAGTTTGTGGTTTGTGGGCCGTTCACATTGGGGACACACGTTTTCGACATTTCTCAGTGAAATCCAAAAAGAAAAATCATACTTCTGTGTTTTTTTTTTTGGTTAAAAACTTTTGCAGTGGGGCTTTAAAACAACCTCCTTTTCTGTGAATAACATTTTTCAAATATTCTGCTTTGACTCCTAAACAGATTTAGCTGCAGATCTTCTGTAGTTCACTTCACTGATCGTTCAGTCACCTGCTGAACCATGAGGCAGAGCGATGCAAAGTGAGTGCTCCGCTGCATCCTGCAGGGGGCGCTGTGTACCCAGGATTGTCTTTCCTCCATCAGCTGCAAACATCTCCACCTGTTTCAGCTCAGAGCCACTCCAGCCTCCACAGACCTTGGTGGAGCGCTCAATCCTGGGCGGGGAGACAGGGGGCGGAGCCAGACATATTTGCATATCCTTTTCTCCATGCTTTTGTTGCCTTGGGATTAGCATTTCACATCTTCTAATGCAAAAATATTGTCTGCATAAATGACCCCTCTGTTTCCAGTAAGGCATTAGGTGTTGTCACACACATATGCAGCCCTGGAATAACTGTGACGCAATGAGCTGGATTCAGGAAACAACTGTGAATGAAGCAAAATACATTTGGATCCATTTTTACATTAAAAAAAAATGGTTGTGAATGTTTTTGTGAAATGTGAGTGAATTACACCCCCTGGACCCTCAGTCTTCACTACTGCTTTTGTATTTGTGCATTTAATGATATTAGATGTTTTGTCCAGTAAATGCTTGTATCTTCAATCCAACTCCAGGTACAGTGTAAAAGTGCTGACAGAAAAAATGAACGTAACATATGAACTGCTTAATCTGTGTTCTTTAAAATGCACCGAATCTCTACTAATGGTAATAAAATTCTAAATAAGTAGCAATAAAAAAAATAGGATGACATAAGTAATAAAAATGGTCCCAGGTCCCATATTACACAAAATGGATTCTTCTTATAATGTTGTTACCTCCAAACTAGATATACTGGGACTTTTTTTAGTTTCATTCACACATGTTTGAGTAACACTTGATTATTAGTCTGTCTACATCTCCAAAGCTAAAAACGCCCTGTTCCACCTTGTGATGTCATGATGTGAACACTGAACAACTTTTGTTTCAGTCGAGATCAGAAATTCCAGGAAATTCAATAATCCAAATACAGCTCCTTTAATTCAAAGTGAAAAAGCATGTTTCTTTTTTATTATTATTTTTTTGGTTGAAAGGTTTAACAGTGGGACTTTGTGTGAATAATTTAAAAAAAAAATCCCCTGAAACTAGAGCAAATTTTGAGGTGTGCAAAAGTGTCTTTTTAAAATCATTCTTCATCACTGAGCTGTGACAAAACTGAGGGCTGAGAGAGAAAAGAGCAACGTGTCAGTGAGCGCTCTGCTGCGTCCTGTGGGGGGCGCTGTGTATCCGGGCTGAGCCTCCTCCAGTCACCTGCTCACATCTCCACCTCCACCAGCTCAGACTACAACTGGAGCCTCCACAGTCCACAGACGGCCAGGATTGGGCTAAAGACTCGCTTCATTTGCATATAAACAGAGGAGGGGGTGGGGCTAAAGACTCGCTTCATTTGCATATTCTCAGAGGAGGGGGCGGAGTTAAATATGAGCCTAATTTGCATATCAACAGAGGAAGGGGCGGAGCTAAAGACTCGCTTCATTAGCATATCGTCGGCACGCAGGAACACGGGCAGATTGTCGTCTGTTAAATAATCTGATGCAAACCCAAATTCTCAGGTCCAGTCACATGAGCCACTGGCAGCCGCCTGATTGGTTCTCACAGATCATCTGTTAGACATGACTGAATCACTGGACTTTAAAATGGTAAAATATAAGATGGTACTTACTAGGGATGGAACAATATTCAATATAATATTGAATCGTTCGATACTGATCTCCTGATTGGATACACATGCACATGTCCCTCTGTGCGCTCAGTGTTTGAAAGAGAAACACCAACGTCCTCCTCAGATGCAGAAAACAGCTCAAGAGGGACTCACAGCTCAACTATTCTAATATATTCTATTCTTCTTTCACTCACTTTTTACTACGTTGATAGACCAGGAATGACAAAGATTTAAACTTTCAGATCCTTTAAAATAGCTTTAATAACACAGTGACTGTTCTACTGCGATGAGCCGATGCAAATCCAGCCCAGCACAGACACAGTTTAGTGCTCAGTTCTCACTGGGTCTGGTTCAATAGTTGTGGTTGGCTACAATTCTGTGTGCAGAACGTGTTATTTGTATGTTTACAACTGAGTTAATTCCACAGATTTTATACCATTATTTAAAATAAAAAGAGGAAAAAAGAACAGGCCCTGTATCATAATGAAAAATACAAAAATATCACACAGCTTCCCCTATTTGAAAGACCACCAGCTGCCAAAGAGGTGTGTGGGGTTTAAAAATCTGTATTACCACATGACATCACAAGGTGGAACAGAGTGTTTTCAGTTTGAATGAAGAACTCAGCCGAAATCTGCAGGTTTGTGTTGAACGTGTGAATGAAACAAACAGCTCCAGGTCTGTTTGTGATGGGAACATAGACATAGACATAGACAGCATATCATATCATATCATATCATATCATATCATATATTATATTATATACTATGTTATAGTCATAGATTTTAAAATAGGCCCTTATATATATAAGTACTAGAGACAATATATTATTGTCTCTCATATTAGTATTATACAATATAAGTACTAGAGATGCAACAATATGGTTTTCCCACGATTCAATACGTATCTCAATATAATAATATACAATATTGATTTGACTTCTATACATTTTAAGATGCAATTTTTTTTCTACTAAGTATAATATAATACACTATGATGTTAATAAAATAATGCATACATTACTTACAGTACAGTAGCTCCTCCCACACTCCCACAGTCTGTGCTCTTACAGACACACTGCCCTTTCCCAGCCTAACACTAAAACTATGTTATGTTCCATAGAAATGTCTCATCGGACCATTTTCTGAGGAAAACGTATGAGACAGTCAGTGTACGAGCCATTAGTCTGAAGACAAGTGGACAGGTCACACCTCCACCAGGAAGACGTCATAATACCAACATTTTAAACTGGTTTAAGTCATGAAGGAAAAGCCTTGGCACTTTCCTGTAGGGGTGTGAATCTTAAAGTCTCCGATAATTCGATTATTCATTATCTTATTCACAAATATTCCAGTCAAAGCAATAACATCTCCAGGGAGAAAAGCATTTGATGGACCGTCCACCAGAAAGGTTACACAATGTACCTTTTAAAGGGACAGTTCAGAATTTTGGACGTAGGGCCTCATTTCCTGGTGCTCCAGAGTGTTGGAGACGTGTGGAGACACTTTTAAATCTTCCATCCAGTCCTTGTATTTGCAGAGGTGCTGGTGCTGGGCTAGTGCATGTCAATGGTCATAGTCGTCCTGTCACTAAAAACAGTCTGACCCACTCCACAGACCCGAGGAAAAACTATCAGAACTCCAGACTGTCCCTGTGAACGTCTGTGTCCACAGAATAATGTCTGAAATAAAACTAACCTTGCGTCACATGAATCGTCACATGTTGAGGGACTATTTTCTCATATATCAGTCCGCCGCTGCTGAGCTTCTATCAGGAAGTACAACTCACTGCTGCTGCTCAGACAGAAATCCTTCAGATGCAACAGTTGGTTTTACTTCTGAAATGATTCTGTGCACACAGAAATTCACATGGACAGTCTGGAGTTCTAATAGTTTTTCCATCCCTTCACCATAAGAGACAAATGTTTCTTCCTTGACTTTGTGTTAACTTTGCTGTATGTCACGTTGCTCTTGAGCCTCTGGTGCTCTGTGGTGGCTCCCCCGGGTGTCTCATTTCCCCGGCCTGCTCCTGGAGTCCTGGAGTCCTGGAGTGGTCTAAATGAAGCTGGGGATATGACTAACCTCTGGAGCGACTACAGGAGAGCCCCTTCCTTTCAGAGACCCTCCATGACGCACGTGTATGAACAGGGCGGCCTAATTGGAAGCAGTGGGAGTGAGCGGAGCTGAGGGGATGAAGCTGTGACTGGGCCTTCATATCTGAATACAGGGTTATTGTCATTAGGACAGAGGGCAGAGGGAGCGCAGGTGCTGAGGGCCCAACAGCATCTGTCCAAGCCACTTTATTTCTATAGCACAAATGCATAGTATAACAATAATACAATAATAAAATAAACACTCAGATTTAATCATAAAAGTCTTAAAACAATAAAACTAGTCAAATAAAATAAGAGAATAGAAAAAGAATAAAACCATAAAATAGCAATAAATTGGGACGTGGGGGAGGCAGAGTGTTCCAGAGTTCAGGGCAAGTGCAAAGACGCAAGAATTGGGGTAATGTGCTCTCTTCTTTTGGATTCTGTTCAAAGTCGTGCCTCAGAATTTTGGACTAACTCAGTGCTTCTTAAATATTTTCTGTCATGCCGCCCCCAGGAAGAAGGACTCCAGTCTGTATCCCACACTGCGCTCACCTGCATCATGAGGCTCCTGCTCATCTTTAAAGATGATCGTTCGGGGCATTTGCTTCATCCACTGTGACAGAATCCATGTCAGTCCATCCTGCAGCAGGATCAGCTCCTCTGTGTTTGCTCCTCCTTATATGACGCTCACAGTGCTGCTGTTTTACTGAAGCAGCGTTCACAAAGGGAGGATTGTTGGGGATATTCGGCATGTTTTCACTGAATAAACTCCAGCGGTTTATCAGTGTGATTGGGCTATAATGTCTTTATTTGGCCTCATGCTGTTCGATGCCAGTGTTTAAACACAGGAAACACAGTGGTCTTTCCTCATTTCCACCGTAGTCACAGTGAAGCCGAGCGCTACAGATGCTTTACATACAGTTTGTTCTCTGCACTTCAGATTCAGGTCTCCTGCTCTGTGCTGAGTGTGTGTTTGCTAAGTGCAAAAACCCCACACTACAGCACTAACACTGTGCACACTCTGACAATGAGAGCGCCACTGCCAACTACTGTAGTGGATGTGCAATTACACTTAATTCTAGTACGGAAAAAGAGCATGTTCTCCGAGATCACACGCGCCCCCCAACATCGCACCAGTATTTGAGAAGGACTGGACTAACTGGTGTCGGTAAAGTGCGTTTTGTGAATTGCCAGAATAAAGTGCGTTACTGTCATCCAGGTGGGATGAAATAAAAGCACGACTTGTTCACACGGTTAAAAAGATAAAAAAAGGTTTTATTTTACAGACAGAAATATGATACACATGACTATGTGCTCTGCTGGAGGTTTTGTTCGTAATAATGCACTGATCTTATTCATCTTATTGAGGAAGTTGCCGTGGGCAACACCATCATCATTCATGTTGGATTATATTACATGCACTGCAGATGAGTTCAATATGGAATATAAAGATATTTCAAAGCCTCTCAGAGAATCGGTGCAGTGTGACTTGTTGATAACATGAACACTGAACATTTTACAGAAATAAACCGACTTCGATGCCATATTTAAGATGCAAAAAGTTTCCCAAATTCTCCAGTGAAATAAATGGGATTCCTGTTAAAACAGAAGAGCCGTTTAGGAGCGATTAGAGACTAGAGCGAGCGGGGCAGAAGAAGGTGAATGCAGCGCTTTTCCACACTCTCAAAGATGCTTTACAAATCCTTGCACGCCACTTTCGTACGAGGCAATGCGGGTGAAGTGTCTTGCCTAAAGACACAACAACACTAATACATTTACAAAATAATATATCTTGTTCTGTGACCATAAGAGATGAAGAAAAAAAGTGAATAAATGTTGGTTATCTGTGTTATGAACTAGATTGTTCTCAGGTTCTTAGGAATTCTGCAAATGTGGATTCTGTGTAACTTTTCGAGTGGTGGATCTGTCACCTTCTTCTTAGAATGTTCCACAATATGACAGTTAACAGCTCTACTTTACATTTATTCAATTACACATGGTTTTAGAGCTCAAAAATACCTCAAAAGCAACATTCTGACTGTGAGCGGGGTCGTCTCTCAACTAGGAATGTGACACTAACCAAAATCTGGTGATATCGTATCGTCAAAGGTCTCACAATAATATCGTGGACCATCACAATATATCGAATCCCAAGTCTCTTTGCTTAAATGAACAGTTCTGATGCATAAATAGCTAAAAAACAGTGGGAACTACATAGACCAGGGGTGTCAAACTAATTTTGGTCCGGGGGCCGTATGCAACCAACTTTGACTCCAAAGGGGCCGGATCAGAAAACTCATGTCATATATACCCCAAAAATAGCAATAAGTCCAAATATTTGTGCAGAGAAACACAAATCTATTACAGAAATCTTTTTTATTTGATTTTATTTTACAAAATATTATAATATTATGCTAGGTCAGGTTGCTTTCACAGCAGCATCACGAACCTCTTGGCTCTGGGTGAAAACAGACGTCTGTTTCTTCAGTTTCAGCAATAATTCGTTTATCTTCTGTCTTCTGAATTCTCTGTTCAAGTTATTGTATTTTTCGCAGTGTCTCGTAGTGGTGTTTAAGATTATATTCCTCGAGCGCCGCCACTTGTTCCAAACACACTGAGCACAGGTTTCCCATTCACCTCCGTGAACAAATAAGAATTAGTCCATTTTTCTTGGAAAATCCTGCACTCAGCTCCACTTTTCTTATTCTTGACATTTTGCTGATGAGGGTCACGGTCAACAGTCAAAACGATCGTCCTTTAAGAGCGTTTGGAAAGAGGCAGGTCTTCATTTGTCTGGTGGAGGCGCCACACACAGAAGCACTGGAGATGCTGCTATGCTAAACTGCGCAGAAAATTACCAGAAAAATCAGAAATTTTTTTATATCTTAATAGAAAATCAGCCGAGGGCCAGATTAAAGTTCTTGGAGGGCCGGATCTGGCCCCCGGGCCGCATGTTTGACACCTGTGACATAGACCATGATCCTTTGCTCCGTTTCAGTGCAGACGACATGAATAAATAACTGTTCTAAGCACTTTTACATCTTCGTTCTTTGGATTAAGTCTGTGAAGCATTTTTAGAGGAAAAAGTCACAGATTCACAGTTTTATATTGTAATAAATCTCATTCGGTGAAATGTTTATGGTGAAAATATCGTACAGAGAGATTTGGATTTCGTTCCCTAATGACAATAAATGTTGCACCAAATGACTGGTCAAAGCATTTTAGAGTCACTCTTGTTATTCTGTAGAATATCGTAACATCGTGAGCTTTCCCACGATATCACAATAAATATCGTACTGTGAGGTTCATATCGTTACACCCTCACTCTCCACAGATCTGACCTGTAACTTGGTCTGGTTTGATGTTCACAAAGATAGAATGGTTCAATGTCATACTGTGAAACATTCCAGACAAGGTAAGAACATCCCCATGGAGACAAGTATCTGATGGACCCTCCACCAGAAAAGTTACACAGTGGAACTTTTAACAAATCCAAATAAATTGAAGTTGAAGTAAAGATCACAAATTAGCTTTTCATTTTAGCAAAAATATTTGTTATTCTCAAGTTACTCCAGAGTCTGTTCTGTGGAATACAGTTACTGATGATACTGACAGTGGAACATGTTTGGTTTTCTTGATGCAGATACTGGAGCCGACATATTGCACATGACTCAGTAAAATACAATCAAACGTCACAGTTTCCTACAGTAGCTGACCTGGCCAGTCTTTGACAGAACTTTACAAAGACGAGTGGAGCTTTATCCAGCCTCCCTGATTCCAGAGACCGTGACTGACAGGAGGATTAACCAATCAGAGAGATGCATGCTCCATTTTGTAAAAACAACAACAACAACAACAACATTGCAGTTTGGGAGTAAAAAGGGGGAAAGACAAAACCCAGAGGAGGAACAGCAGATTTTTGTAGAATGAACAATGGAAGCACCAAACTAAATATATGCTCTTCCATAACCACAAAAATAGCATAAAACCTAAAGTTATAATAAATAACATTGTAATAGAAAAAGTGGTTCATACACAGAAGTTGCCTGAGCCCTTCCTGATGCTCGGTAGAACATGTGGAGCTTAAGTTCTGCTGTGTGTAAAAGTAAAGCTGTAACAGAGCTCTGCACATGTGGCCCGGAACAAACAATAGAATCTGTGCCGATGTGTTTGCAGTTCGACAGGGAGCGAGAGACGAGGGAATGATGAGAGAGAGACAGATGTGATGAAGGAGAGAACAGAAACCAGTTCATCCTCATCCTTCAAAAACGAAGAAATATAGATTAAAAAAAGTCTAATCAACCAAAGATTTCACGGCCCCCTACAGCACCTCCGTGACCCCCTGTGGGTTTAAGCCTCTGTTGTAGAGTTTAAACTGAGCTGGAGACAGAACTCTCAGGTGGAGTTCATAGTGTAACTGTCAGATTATAGATTTGTTGACCTGGTTCATGGTTCATAGCTCTGGAATTACCGGGCCTATCCGCATGAAACAAAAACTGGCACAAGTCTTCTCTGTCAGTAGAAATAAACTCAAGTGAAATGATTTTTTCACAGTAGCTTCAGAAATGTTGATATTTCTTTCAAAAACAGTGAATCTCCCACAGCGGCGTATAGGACCTGCCTCCACCCACAGCCTCTGGACTTAGAGATTAAAGGTGAGACACTGCGGGGGAACAGGAAACACATCTTAAATTTAGAGCATAGATCATTTTGAATCATCTTCTGTATAGTTTACTCAGATAAATGTAAGAACAAAATGTATTACACGCTTTTCATCGTGTCATGTTTTCATATAAATATTAGGCATTTTATGTGTACAAATGGGTAAAGTTTGGGACATCTACAATAAAAAACATGGATAGAGGCAGGTTTAAATGTCTTGGTTCATTTCAGGACGACCTGTTCACTTCATGAGGCCGTCGTTCCACTTCTCTCAAAAACTATAGAGCCGCACTTCCTGTTCCAGTCAGTGTGTTTCATGCTAAAATAAATCTGTATTTATATATCAGACAGAACAGCGGGTTCCACAGGCATAATCACAGACAGCGTGTTCAGACCTTTGCTATGACGTAAATACTTCACCAGGAGAAGCTTCTGTGTTTAGTAAAGTAGGTCTTTGTGTCTGGAAGCTAATGCTGACTGAAGATAAAACAGCAATGATGCTTCACACTGAATGACACTTCACACTGAAGGTAATGAACAGGTGAAACCACTGGTGAGAGAAGAGAATCTTTCTGGATTCAGAAATCAAAAGCATGTGAACATCTTGGTCTGAATGAGGACTTTGATTTGTCTCTTTTTTTTTAAACAAATGTAATACATATATGCTCTCATAATTTGCATAGGTAATATTAACATTGGTATTAATATTACGAGCATCATTATTAATACTATATTTAGTTTTGTTTCCTTTTTTTGCCTGGACTTTCACACTTGTCTAGTCTGTCGCTGGTTGATGATTCTGAAAGGCCACACCCATGCTGCACTTTAGAAGATTCTGATCGGTCTTTTCCATCAGCACTGTTTAGCAGGGCACAGCACAGAACCTCACGCTTTGTTTGCTTTTCCACTGGGGGTTGGAGCTGTCACGATTTTCCATACCTGTTTCGGAGCAGTTTCCACTGATTGGTCAGAGGAAATGTTGTCATATACGCGATGAAGCTCGAGGATCTTTAAATAATCACCCGCCGTGTGTAAAAAACGACAACACTGAACACGTCAACAGAGGAGAAACAACGGAGCCGATTGTGAAGACCGCGGTGTGACACTAATAATGTTGCTTAAAAATGACGCTGTGCCGCCCCGTGACTCCACCCACTTCCAGGTGGTAACGACTGCATGGAAAAGATCACCTTGTAGTGCTGTGCTGTGCTGTGCTGTGCTGTGCTGTGCCGGTAGTGTAGTTGCAAAGCCCTATAACTAAACCCTGATGAAGACGGCTCATGGTCCACACCTGTTGTCTTAGGCCATTTAAATAAAGGCCATTTAACTGTGCTTTTCCTCCTGTAACTTTCACTTGTCTGGATTTGCCTGAATTTTGTTTTGGGTCAATTTGTTCTAAACAGCGTGAATAAGTTTCTAATAGGTTGGAAATCTAATAGATAAAAAAGGTCTAGAAGGTAGTACTGCACAATTTCAGAAAAAATATCTATTTGCAATAAAGAAATAAAATAAAACATGAAATAATGGAATAAGTTAAGAATATGCTTAATGTTGCCACCTACCTAATTTTGTCTGTGCACAACAGTAACACATACACAAGTGCCAAAGCTTATTAAAAGAAAATCTTAGACCCCACATGTTTGTGTGATACATCATTTTAAAGCTTAGACCAGTTTCTTCTAGTTTCTGTAGATATGCATATGAAGAGTGCAGCTAACTTACAGTACAGACATTCAGAAATGTCTAAAAATGTATTTTTTTGCCTAGAAAAAAATACAAATAAAATAAAAATAAAGGCTCTACCTTGGGCATACTTCATCCTAGGCATTTGTGGCTCACTACACTCACTGCTGAAGTTGTTGGCATCAACTGTGTAAAATTTCAGACCTCTAGGACTAAGGGTTTGGTGCTCAGACCCTTTTTGTAAAAATATTACAATTCGGCACAAGTGTCCAAATATGTACCAGATGTTCCAAACGGTAATAAGATGTAATGTGTAATAAATAAGTCTCTTCTGAACTTTAAGCATATTTTCTTAAGATAAAAAAGTAAAACAAGCCAAAAATGTCTCCCAAGATGCGTCAGGTGCCCTCCGCCAGCGTCTGAGCGTAACCACAGACCACAGGCCGTCCTGCGGAGCTTTAGGCAGCTCAACACACAGTTCCTCTCTCACCTCTGCCACACCCCGGCCACTCACATGCGTGAAGAACGCTCTGCTTCTTCCATTCAACGGGCTGTGTCTGCTACACCGAACCACATATCATCTTGGGATGGTCTCATTTTGAAGACGAGAGTGTGAGTAAACCAAACATACCCAACAGTGCTAACAGAAGTGAAAGATAACCTAAGCGAAAGGATGGAAAGGGACAGACATGTTTTCATTCATCATTCATCCATTCAGACAAACACGGTCTTTCTGGATTATTTCTCCACATGGAATTATTTTATGAAAAAAACAACTGGATGTTCTTTTTCTGAGAACTGTTACGGACTAATTGAGCACAGCTATTCCTGGACTGGACCCGTTTTGGACCGACAGAACCGGCTCAAATTTGAGAAATGCGTATTGTTGGTATGATTATTTTCGGGAATTATAAGTTATGGCTCTTTGGGCTCTTTGTGCGGCATAAAATGAATGATATGGTTGTTTTACTGAGGAATTAAGCTTTCAAACAATGTATAGCTCATGTGGCCTTACCGGCTCGTCAAAGCCTGATCCCGTCAGATCTCAGAAGCTCAGCAGGGCCTGGTTAGTACTTGGATGGGAGACACTGGGAATTCCAGGTGCCACAGGGGGGCGCCAGTGGCAAAAAACTGTCGTAGTGTCCTTAGGCAAGACACATCACCCACATTGCCTAGTATGAAAGTGGTGTGTGCGTGAATGGTGGTGGTGGTCGGAGGGGCCGATGGTGCAGATTGGAGCCTCGCTTCCGTCAGTCTGCCCCAGGGCAGCTGTGGCTACAATAGTAGTTTACCACCACCGGGTCTGGAGTGAATGAATAATGCTCTGTAAAGTGTCTTTGAGTGTCCTGAAAAGCGCTGTATAAAACTGATGCATTATTATTATTATAGCATGTCAATAGTGGAAAAATAATTAAGGTGAATGTCACCCTTTTTTAACTGAGTAGTAAAAGAAGAACTATGTATTTGAGAAGTGTCATTAATAACGATGACCCATAAGGCTCAACATTAACAGAGCAAAAAACAACATTCAAATAATAACAGTTTTTTGTTTAAAGTACACTCATTTACACTGTCCATTTCAGTTGAATGCGCTCAGTATCCTCTATTATGGCTCAGTTTCTCAATAGTTTTTGATGCATCAGAGTGTATGGTATCAGGCCTGACCCAAAAAAAAAATGTGTCTGAGATCTCAGATAAGCAAAAAATAATAATTTCAAAAAAAAGATCCTCGACGAAAGTTGTCCTACCACCCTCCTGGGAAGTAGGTGACCATCAAATCCAGAACATCCAAAGGTGGCATCCAGCCCGCGGATAGCAGCCTGGGGATGGCGGTCCCTGGGAGAATCTACCAACAAAAAAACCAGCCTGCACGAAAGCGTGCAGTGCAACTATTCAGTTAGCAAGAAATGAAATTATAATTACATCTGCATTGCTGCATCTACACTTTCAAGAAAATAAAACATCAATATCAACCTATTGTCTTGTTCATTCACATTGGCCAATAACAATACATACATATATATATATCCACAATAAATTGCCAGTGAAGAAATAATTTTACATATTAAACTCATACCGGGTCCACAGTGTCACCCACACATGCGTGTGTAACCTTAACTCACAGGAAAACACATGCAGGTGCGCTAGCTTACTTTTCACAGGCTAACACAGCTAATGTCTTATTAGCAGCTTTTAACAGTTACATTATCCACAATTTCCACAAAATAAAATATCCTGACTGGTTTATAATTCAAAGGTGCAATAGTCCAAACCATTGTTCATACATTGGAAAAAACATAACATTGCTAAATGCAAATCTAACAACACTCACCAGGATATTTCTTCAAAAAAAATTCACTTTCTTGACTCAACACATCACAGGATTCGACCACATCACTTTCTAGCAGCATAGATCGTTTCCAGAGCTCAAAACTGCACTTTTTTAGAGCTATTTTTCCTCATCTGATTCTCAGAGGAGCAAAAGGAAGGTTCTCCCGCTCTCTCACCGGGAGGTGCAAGTGCGCAGCCAGCGGTGGTGGATTCACGGTACACAGGAAAAAATAAAACTGCGAAAAACATCACATTTACTCAAAAATTCAAAATAAAATAACGCTCTAGCAATAAAATAACCCTGGGTTACACTCTCTCCCCTCTAATGGCATGAGTCCCTTCATGCACACCTGACTCAGCTAGGGTATTGTGGAGGTGATGTAATAGCTTTGGAGAAACGCAACACCCTAAGGCCTGGAAAAAAGAACTAATGGCCAAGGTCAATGGCTCACCCAGCTCATCATAGGTAAACTTCTGAGGTGGGGCGTCTCTCTCTGTCAGAGCGCCTTAAACCTACCAGGTAGCAACATCAACCGCAACATTGTCACTTCTGACTACAGGCTCTGATGGAATGGGAACTGTGTCAGTCTCGGTGGATGTCAAGTCAAGTTCAGGAATGTCAATAACAACCTGGTCTGGAGACATAGCGTCTGTAGGTGAGAATTCAGCACTACTTAAACTTGGGACTTCATGTTGTGTGCTCAGGTCAGGTTTGTCAAAGTGGGGCACTGACATTTGTGGTATTGCAATGTCAGGAGATGACGCAGGAGGATGAACAGAGGCAAGGGGTTTTGGTTGTTAAGAGGCGATAGGTCAGTTAGGGTATAAGGGCCTTTGGTGATGATCTGTGGCTCCCACTTTCCAACATACATTTCCTCCTCATCACTCATTTCATCCTCATCACTGTATGCTCCTTCATTTCCACTGTCATCTGCTTTAGACTTGTTTGTTTTACTCCTTGTCCGGATTTTCCTTGTATTGTCACTTCCAGAGTTTGATTCATTTTGATCCTCCAATAGGCAAAAACCACAAGAAGAAGCAAATCTCTATGCAAGGTGCGGTGGGGAGCCTTCTCCAGTTTCTGGTTTAACAACATAAACAGGACTGTCTTTGACACGTTTTACAACTGTGTGAATAATTTGCTCCCAACGATTGGCAAGTTTGTGTTTCCCTCTGATGTTAACGTTCTTCACTAGGACCCTATCACCAGCAAAGAGTTCAGCAGCCCTTACTTTTTTGTCAAAGTGTGTTTTGTTTTTCTCGCCCATCTTTCTTGAGTGCTCAGACGCAAGAGCGTAGCTTTCTTGGAGACTTTCACGGAGAATTTTGACATAGTCTGAATAGGATTTTGAACTACTTTTGCCAGGGTAAGTACCAAGGACAAGATCAATAGGCAGCCTTGGCTGTCTGCCGAACATTAGCTCATATGGGGAATACCCGGTCGTGTAGTTAGTTGTAAAGTTATTGGGATGAGTTATGGGCTTGACAAAGTCTCGCCAATGGTATTTGTCTTTGTCCTCTAATGTGCCCAACATATCTAACAAAGTCCTGTTGTACCTTTCTACCGGGTTTCCCCGGGGATGATAGGGCGTGGTACGGATTTTAGTTGCCCCGATCAAAGCGCAAAGCTCTTTCACAATCTTAGATTCAAAATCTCGACCTTGGTCACTAAGCAGACGGCAAGGAAACCCATAGGGAATGATAAGGTTGTCCCAAAGAGCTTTGGCTATCGTTTTAGCTTTCTGATCTCGAGTCGGCACCGCAATGGCAAATTTAGTAAAATGATCCGTCAACACTAGCACATTCCTGATGTCTCGACTATCTGGCTCAATGGACAAGTAGTCTACGCATACTAGTTCAAGGGGATAAGTTGTATGAATGTTCTCCAGTGGCGCAGCCTTTTGGGGAAGGGCCTTCCTCATGAGACAGCGGGGACAGGTTTTGCATTTCTTTTCAATTGACTGGGCCATCCTTGGCCAATAGAACCTAGCTCGAGCGAGATGCAGAGCTCGGTCAAAGCCAAGGTGACCAACCTCGTCATGCACACCTTGCAAGGCTCTTTCATGATACTGGTGGGGCAGTACTAATTGGTATACAGGGGACTCTTTGTCTTTAAATTTCCTGTGTAGCACCCCATTTTTGAGCTCGAGTTTGTTCCATTGTCTTAGCATGAGTTTAACATCAGGGGTTTCAAAGTTTGTTTCTCTGAGTCCAGGTTTCACACCTCCTTCCAACAGGGTTATGACACGAGCAATGGAGGGATCGGCTCTTTGTGCTGTGCACCAATCAGCATCCGTCATCGAGGGCAAAATGTTTTCACCATATGCTATGGGGACTGCCTTGGGGTCAATAGCGAGGGACTCTACAACAACGAGAGGCTCTGATGGGAATGACACAGAATGGCGCTGACACAAGGCGGAGAAAGTTTCATGATCTAATTCATTTTGGGTATCGATGAGACGTTTTTTCATGTCATCAATTCGAGCTCTCTCTTTGACAAATGCTTCATCCTCATGAGGTGGCTCTTGGGGTCGCCGAGACAACCCATCGGCATCTTTGTTAGCTTGTCCTGCCCTGTACTTAATGGTGAAATGATAAGTAGACAAGGCGGCCAACCATCTGTGTCCTGCCGCATCTAACTTGGCACTTGTTAAAATGTATGTCAGAGGATTATTATCGGTCAGGACAGTGAAGGAGGAACCATAAAGGTAATCACTAAACTTCTCACATACAGCCCATTTGAGGGCCAGGAATTCAAGTTTGTGTGTGGGATAGTTTTGTTCACTTTTGGAAAGCCTCGACTTGCATATGCAATTGCCCTAAGCTTCCCACCCTGCTCCTGATAGAGCGCAGCCCCCAACCCGTCACGGCAAGCATCGGTGTGCAATATGTATGGGAGTTGCGGGTCTGCAAAAGCGAGAATGGGTGCGGTAGTGAGTTTTCTGATTATTGTGTGGAATGCGGTTTCACACTCAGGTGTCCAGTGTTCGGCGAGGGGCTTGTGAGGACTGTGAGCTAGCTGGGCGGCTCGCGTTTGTACATCTTACCTCGTTTCTTAGGTGGGCGGTAACCTGCAGTGAGGCGGTTAAGTGGTTTGGCTATCTTAGAGTACCCTTCCGACAAAGCGCCTATAGTATCAATGAAGCCTAAAAAACATTTCAGTTCTTTGAAGGTGGATGGGCGTGGCCAACTTTTCAAAGCTGAGATTTTGTCGGGATCGGTATGAACTCCGTGAGCATCCACAATGTGTGCCCCAAATACTTGACTGAGTTTCGAAAGAAGTGACACTTTTCTGGGGACAATTTAAGCCCATAGTCTCTCAGGCGGGTAAGCACCTTCATCAGCCTAGTTTCGTGTTCTTCTAATGTGTCTGAGAACACGATCAAGTCATCTAAAAAAACAAGCACTTCGTTGAGGTGGAGATCGCCAACACACCGCTCCATCAGGCGTTGGAAGGTGCTTGGGCATTTGTGACACCCTGTGGCATCCTATTAAATTCATAGAAGCCGAGGGGGCACACGAAGGCTGTCTTAGGCTTGTCTTCTTCAGCAACCTCTACCTGATAGTACCCAGACTTAAGGTCCATGACCGAAAACCATTTGGCTCCGCTGAGAGCTGTGAATGTCTCCTCAATATTCTGCCAAAGCATATGCATCCTTTATTGTTCTCAAATTTAGTTTCGATAGTCTATGCATAGTCTGATCGAGCCATTCTTTTTCCTAACCAACACTATTGGCGAAGCAAAAGGACTTTGAGACTCACGAATAATTCCTGCATTGAGTAGCTCTCTAAGATGCTGTTTCACTGCCTCTCTGTCACTTGGATGGATGGGCCGTGCCCGTTCTTTGAAGGGCGTTTCATCATGCAATCGGATTTGATGTTTTACGGCTTTGGTGTGCCCATATGACATGTCATCGAGAGCAAAAACTTCAGGGATAGACAGCAACTTCTTTTGAATTCGCTCCTTCCATTGTTCTGAGATGGGAGACTCATCGAGATTGAATGAGAGTCCATTGTTCGTCTGTTTCATTTGACTGGGGGGGATCGGGGTTTGACCAGGTGCTAGTGTGGAAATGTGTTGGGCCGCACAAGCTTGAGCAACAACACTGTTGCCTGCAATGTAACGCTATGTTCACATACATTATGTACAATAATAGGAACTTTCGTGCTGGCCTTAAAGGGAATGTCTACCAAAACTGACTCAATAAGCAGTCCACCTGGTAGCTTATACTGCTCATGAGGTTCAAGGACGAAGCTTGTGTTTTGGTTGCTCTTTCTTAGTCTCACATTGCCCATAAGACATAGTTTCTGTTTTGCAGGGATCGTAACTGGCTTCTTACTGTGTAACATGACAGGGCAAGAACAGGTGTCAGTTCTCTGGGCCTGAGCTACATGTTGGAGGATCATTGCAACCTGCTTAGAGTGTAACTTGTGAATAAACTTGGGCCCATCCTGCTCTACTAACTGTTCATAAAGCCGCAGAAGCACATTGGTCCCTATCAGCAGTGGGATTTTACTGTTAAAATGACATTCGGGTACTACAAGTGCCAATATAACCAGCTGCTGTTCTTTGCCTGCAATATCCTGGGGGAATGTAATGTGTGTTTGTACATAACCCAAGTATGGCACGGTCTGTCCCCCAGCTCCCTCAATTTCAAGAAGAGTGTGAATGGGTTGTATGGGGAGGTGGGAAAGGTGCGCTTTATGAAAGGACTCTGAGATCGTGGTAACTTGTGAGCCGGAGTCCATTATGGATTCACATGACACGCTGTCAACAAGTACAGAGGCGGCACAACGTGGGCCTATAAGACCTTGGGGCAAAAGTGAGTCAGGATTGAAGTTAGGTTGCATTAGGTCTTTGCTTAGCAATTCAGCGTCAATAGGTTTGGGACTCTGGAAATCAGGGGGTTCAGCTCCTGGGCGTCCCACAGCAGGAGCTGCCACTAGTTTAAAGCAAAGGGCGCTGCAGCCTGACATGCTGCAAAGTCAGCTTGCTTCCGTTTCAACTCAGCATTCTTTTCTCTGACTAGAGTAGGGTTTGGTTCATTTGTGCAACGGGCAGCTATGTGATTGTCTTCCCCACACTTGAAACAAAACCAAGCACGTGGCATGCCTTGGACCCTGGGGAAGATCGTGGGGGTCTACATTAACAACTAAGGATTCCTTGGGTTCAGTTTGATCAGATTTTGTGGGAAGCCGTTGGTTTTGGACAAGCATTTGAACTTGTTTGGTCAACTCAGCTATTTGATTCTCAAGTTTGGCTGTCTCATTTGTTTTTTGTTTCACTGGTTGTGGGTTCACAAGGGGACTGTTTACTGGGGTCGGATTTTTAGGCTTTTGACTTAACTTTTCCACTTGTTTCGTAAGCTCATTCACCTTTTGTTCAAGTTTCACAGTTTCATTGTCGGTTGAGGGAGGGCTCGCAAGTGGTGTTTGGTCAAAGGTGGGCATGCTAAAAACAGAGTGGGCATGTACAGCTGCCTTTTTGTTGCCAAATGTTTTTCATACGGTCTAACTTGGCTGACCGTCGATCTTCCTCAATTCTTAACATGAGAAGAAAGTCAGGGAATGAGGAGGGAGTGCTCTTTTTGCTTCAAGCTGGAGACTTATTATCAAACTTTGGTCCCAGCAGCCACGAATGAATTGCTTAAGAAGCAGTTCGTTTACATTTGTAGCTGAGGCTCCCCCTCTAGAAATTACTCTGGTGAGAAGACTGTGGAGGCGGTTAAGGAAGGCGGAGGGTTTTTCTCCACTGTTTTGGTTGGAGCCAAGAAATGCAGTGAAAAGTTCTTCACCGTCCTCCACAACACCAAAAGCAGATTCAAGCTGAGTAACATAAGCACTTGGTGGTGCAATGACCCCTAGAGGTTTTACAACTTCAGAAGCAGGGCTAAAGTAAACTCTCAGAGTATCTTTCTTACTTTGTGTGAATCGGTCAAGAGATGTCACTGAGTAAAAAGATCAACTTGGTACGCCATGTCTCATAGTCAACTTCGCCATTTGGCCTGGGAAGTCGGCCTGAGAAGGTACGTATTTTGGCATGTGCAAGCGGAGCGTGAGTTGGCTCATTCCGAATGATATGCTCAACTACAACTTTTTGAATATGGGAAGGATTGTAGATAGTCTCATCTATCTGCACTGAGCCTGTAAAGGTTTCAGCACGAGGCCAGGGGGCACTTGTGGCCTCTACAGATTCACTTGGGTCAGTGTCAGTCGTAGTGTTTACATTTTGGTCATTAGTTAGTTGTGTTTCAGTCTGGGGTGTGGGGCCTGCCTGTAACTCACTTTGAAGGAAGCTAAGGAAGCCTACTTTTCCTACCCCCATAACCTCAAGTTCTCTCCAGATATCGACAGACACCTCCTTGCCTATTTCTTCCTGAGTGATGTCTCTGATAGTTTTAGAGTACCATTTTGCAGTTGGGTCTACAGGGCTTGCAAGCTCCCTAAGGTCACGGGATCAACCTTCAAAATGGCCTGCTCTGATTCATAGACAACTAATGTTCTGCCTCTGGGCTTATTTGGCTCATCTGGAACTCCTAATGATCTCCAGATATTTTACCATTAGTCACAAACAGATCATAAATAGAGGCCATCAGTACAACTCTGTTCAACTCCTGTAACATACAGGGTCATCTGGCTATCAGCTTTGAAGCGCTCACAAAGATCCATCTTTTTAGGTAAGTATGTCGTATGGGTTGGAGATACAAAGCCACTATACCAATCTCTGGCTGGCTCGCCACTAGGTGTCACCCTTTTAACTGAGTAGTAAAAAGAATCAAAATCTGTATCAATCTGGTTTCACTAAACCTATCCAAAATTTTCTAATTATACACAATTAAGGGTTCAATTAGCTTAGGTTCGTAAGAGATTGGGTAATGGCGCCTCCCTCTGGAGAATAGAAGAAAACCTCCAACCACGATAAGAGACACTGACAAATGCTTCAGTGGGAAAAGAATGTGTATTTCAGGGTTGTTGTCTTTTTCCTGTTTTTTCCCCAACAACTATGTACTTGAGAAGTGTCATTATGCGATGACCCATAAGGTTCAACCTTAACAGAGCAAAAAAACAACATTCAAATAATAACAGTTTTTTTGTTTAAGTATACTCATTTACACTGTCCATTTCAGTTGAATGCGCTCAGTATCCTCTATTATGGCTCAGTTTCTCAATAGTTTTTGATGCATCAGATTGTATGGTATCAGGCCTGACCCAAAAAAAAATGTGTCTGAGATCTCAGATAAGCAAAAAATAATAATTTCAAAAAAAGGATCCTCGACGAAAGTTGTCCTACCACCCTCCTGGGAAGTAGGTGACCATCAAATCCAGAACATCCAAAGGTGGCATCCAGCCCGCGGATAGCAGCCTGGGGATGGCGGTCCCTGGGAGAATCTACCAACAAAAAAACCAGCCTGCACGAAAGCGTGCAGTGCAACTATTCAGTTAGCAAGAAATGAAATTATAATTACATCTGCATTGCTGCATCTACACTTTCAAGAAAATAAAACATCAATATCAACCTATTGTCTTGTTCATTCACATTGGCCAATAACAATACATACATATATATATATCCACAATAAATTGCCAGTGAAGAAATAATTTTACATATTGAACTCATACCGGGTCCACAGTGTCACCCCACACATGCGTGTGTAACCTTAACTCACAGGAAAACACATGCAGGTGCGCTAGCTTACTTTTCTGAGCTAGGATAACACAGCTAATGTCTTATTAGCAGCTTTTAACAGTTACATTATCCACAATTTCCACAAAATAAAATATCCTGACTGGTTTATAATTCAAAAGTTGCAATAGTCCGAACCATTGTTCATACATTGGAAAAACATAACATTGCTAAATGCATAAATCTAACAACACTCACCAGGATATTTCTTCAAAAAAAATTCACTTTCTTGACTCAACACATCACAGGATTCGACCACATCACTTTCTAACTGACATAGATCGTTTCCAGAGCTCAAAACTACACTTTTTAGAGCTATTTTTCCTCATCTGATTCTCAGAGGAGCAAAAGGAAGGTTCTCCCGCTCTCTCACCGGGAGGTGCCGTGCGCAGCGCGGTGGTGCGTTCACGGTACACAGGAAAAAATAAAACTCAGCGAAAAACATCACATTTACTCAAAAATTCAAAATAAAACGCTCCTAGCAATAAAATAACCCTGGGTTACATGAATATCTGGCTTGACTTTTTAATGTTGTGTAATTGCCTGCGGGTGGTATGAGGTTAAAGATTTTCAATGATAGATTTCAGAAAAAAAATTAAAAATAACCTTGACTGCTTTTTAAAACGTGCAGACTCACATCATCAAACAATGATTTTAAAATGGAATTCTAAAGTAATCAGACTGTAAATATGCAGTCAGCTTTGACTCCCTCTCCGGGTGAGGATCAGTGGTGAGGCTCAAGTGACTGATCAGAGAGTGTTTTTATAGTATACACAGTATAACTGCTGAATATTTAAAAGACTTGAAAAACAACTGTGAATGAAGCTAAATAGAACTCCAGGTGTTAAAATTTTAATGTTAAAAATTTTCAGTGCATTTTAAAAGTCACAGTTTGTGACTTTTTTGTTTATTTTTTTAAAAGACTTTAAAAGAGTCCAAAATTGTGAACGGCACAATTTATTTCTAATGTCTGAGGTGCTACACACATCAGATCTGGCAGAAGACCTTCCAGAGGAAACACAAGTGTGACACAGCAGTGTCCCTCCTCTGTGTCCTGCAGCATCACAGCAGCCTCCAGGGGGCGCCAGGTGAACACAACAGGAAAGGCCTCACTCCACTCTGGTGTTTCGGTGACTGATGAAAGTGTTTCCTCTGAAGGTCCACTGCCACATTTGCTGCCACATGTGCCACTAGCTCCTTAGCTAATCCATTAGCTAGCTACTTGGTCTCCTTAGTTGGTTAAAATGCCATGATATGATGTTAAAACCTGAAAAAAGAGACAAAACTGCTAAGTGTGTGAGCCAGGTAGCCACAAAGGCAGCCAACCACAGCCCCCTACTCACAAAAGTGCCAAGGGTAAAATGCTGACTGGCCTGTTTCTGCTTCTTCTGGGACTTTCAGAGAGTGAGGCTAAGAAGAGAGAGAGAGAGGGCTTTCCTGATGCTGCAGGACAGGGACGAGGGACACCTTTGTCCTGAGGGCTCTTCCTGACACAGACCTGACCAGTCCTCCTGTTAAACTGCCCTGAGACCTCTGACTGAGACATAAAGGCGACTGAGAAGCACAGTGGAAATGTTGCTGCAGCACAACTTGAATTTCCCTCAGGATCAGTAAAGTATCTCTGTCTAAGACACTGCAGGATGAGACATTGGTTTACCAAGAAAATTAAACTATTGAGCGCATTGTTTTTATGCTGTTACCGAGAAAATGTTTCTGAAAACACAAACACTGCTTAATTAGATGAGATCATGTTGAAAACGTCTAGGATTTTGTGCTCAGAGAAAATGGCCATTCTTTGCTGTTAGTCACAAGTCCTCACATCTGTACATACAAACACACACACTGGGAGCTCGAGCTTATTACAGCTCGTCATTGTTTGATTGTGGCTCATTAAAGGCTGCAGACAGTGACAGCAATGAGTCTATTGTGAGGCCTGTTGAGCGCTTATCTGTCTGCCGCCTCCTGCTCCTCACTCTACCTCTGCCTTTGTGCCTATTGTACGCCACTCAAGGACGCCGCGACGGCTCCCCCAGACACCACTTAAACATCCCATTCACGGGCTCTCAAATGCACACGGCGCACACTGCCTTCGCCCAGAGTCAGCTTACAAAGGACAGGTATGTCTGCAGCTGAGGGGACACGGGGAAAAGGCTGCGTCAAGATCCTATATTACGCAGAATTGATTCTTGTGAACTTTAAACCATGTTATAATGTTACTGCCTCAGAAATATACCTGGAGTTATGTTCTGTTTCATTCACATATAGTTGAGGAATATATATATATATTTTTATTTTATTTTAATTTATCTACATCTCCAAAGCTCAAAATGCTCTGTTCCGTCTTATGATGTCATGTAGTGGTAGTTTTCAAGTGAACAGCTCCTTTTACCTTTAGTTCAGCAGAAACGGCCAATTCCAGAAATGATCCAAATGATTCTCGTGGAGGTGCATGTTTAAAACACAATGGAGGTTTTCTGTATTCCTACAGGACATGACAAGGTGAAAGTGTTTCCTGGTTAAGAGAAGAACCCCAAATTTGGAGCGTTTGTGCGTTAAACATGTGTGAATGAAACAAAACACAAGTCCAATATGAGCTGATAAAGAAATGAGGCCTTTTCTGCAGCTCACATTTGGTCTAATACATTTTTACGTACATCACAGACTGCACACTATTTTTCTCAGAGCTTGGTCCTACAGGGAGGTACAGGAGTAGAGAGGGTTCGGACCACAGTCTGGGTTAGGGTGAAGATGAGGGTTGGGGCTGGGGCTGGCCTTCAGGTTGGGGCTAGAGTTCGGGATTTCAGTGACATTTGAGTCACTTGTTAAACTTCCTGCCCTATAGTTATGTCATTGAATTTGATGCATTACTGCTCCCTACAGATTAAATCAACATTTAATATGGGTGGACACAAAAATTCTACACTTTCTGAAATTTTTCATCAAATTCAGTTTTGGCATCCTGATCACAAAAGTCAGTGACACCCACGGTATATTTCTTACAGCATTGCCATAGACAGAAACCCTCCATGTGATTCTAATGGTAAAATCACTCAAACTTGAATCGTGGGTCGACACCCCGACCCTGAACAGTTTGATATACATAAACTAAAATTAGGTTCAACAGTGCCTTCTCGGCATTTTTTATGGAATGATAAACTTTTATTTGTTGTAGACACAAAATATTTGGTACACATTCATCTCACATTGTGCTGCCAGGGCAATTAGCTAATGGGACATCCTCACAAAACCAAACATGCTAACCAGATGCATCATGGCTATTGAAAAAAAATTATACTGTTACCGGAAGTCCACCATCAGAAAATTGAAAAATGGCAGGATTAGGTTTGGGTTAGATTTGGTGTTGGGGTTAGATTTGGTGTTGGGGTTAGATTTGGTGTTGGGGTTAGATTTGGTGTTAGGGTTAGATTTGGTGTTAGGGTTAGATTTGGTGTTAGGGTTAGATTTGGTGTTAAGGTTAGATTTGGTGTTGGGGTTAGATTTGGTGTTGGGGTTAGATTTGGTGTTAGGGTTAGATTTGGTGTTGGGGTTAGATTTGGTGTTGGGGTTAGATTTGGTGTTAGGGTTAGATTTGATGTCGGGGTTAGATTTGATGTTGGGGTTAGATTTGGTGTTGGGGTTAGATTTGGTGTTAGGGTTAGATTTGGTGTTAAGGTTAGATTTGGTGTTGGGGTTAGATTTGGTGTTGGGGTTAGATTTGGTGTTAGGGTTAGATTTGGTGTTAGGGTTAGATTTGGTGTTGGGGTTAGATTTGGTGTTGGGGTTAGATTTGGTGTTGGGGTTAGATTTGGTGTTAGGGTTAGATTTGGTGTTGGGATTAGATTTGGTGTTAGGGTTAGATTTGGTGTTGGGGTTAGATCTGGTGTTGGGGTTAGATTTAGTGTCGGGATTAGATTTGGTGTTAGGGTTAGATTTGGTGTTGGGCTTAGATTTGGTGTTAGGGTTAGATTTGGTGTTGGGGTTAGATTTGGTGTTAGGGTTAGATTTGGTGTTGGGGTTAGATTTGGTGTTGGGGTTAGATTTGGTGTTGGGGTTAGATTTGGTGTTAGGGTTAGATTTGGTGTTGGGGTTAGATTTGGTGTTAGGGTTAGATTTGGTGTTGGGGTTAGATTTGGTGTTAGGGTTAGATTTGGTGTTAAAATTAGATTTGATGTTGGGGTTAGATTTGGTGTTGGGGTTAGATTTGGTGTTGGGGTTAGATTTGGTGTTAGGGTTAGATTTGGTGTTAAGGTTAGATTTGGTGTTAGGGTTAGATTTGGTGTTGGGATTAGATTTGGTGTTGGGGTTAGATTTGGTGTTGGGATTAGATTTGGTGTTGGGGTTAGATTTGGTGTTGGGGTTAGATTTGGTGTTAGGGTTAGATTTGGTGTTGGGGTTAGATTTGGTGTTAGGGTTAGATTTGGTGTTGGGGTTAGATTTGGTGTTGGGATTAGATTTGGTGTTAGGGTTAGATTTGGTGTTGGGGTTAGATTTGGTGTTGGGGTTACATTTGGTGTTGGGATTAGATTTGGTGTTAGGGTTAGATTTGGTGTTGGGATTAGATTTGGTGTTAGGGTTAGATTTGGTGTTGGGATTAGATTTGGTGTTAGGGTTAGATTTGGTGTTGGGGTTAGATTTGGTGTTGGGATTAGATTTGGTGTTAGGGTTAGATTTGGTGTTGGGATTAGATTTGGTGTTAGGGTTAGATTTGGTGTTGGGATTAGATTTGGTGTTAGGGTTAGATTTGGTGTTGGGGTTAGATTTGGTGTTGGGGTTAGATTTGGTGTTAGGGTTAGATTTGGTGTTAAGGTTAGTTTTGGTGTTAAGGTTAGATTTGATGTTGGGGTTAGATTTGATGTTGGGGTTAGATTTGGTGTTAGGGTTAGATTTGGTGTTGGGATTAGATTTGGTGTTAGGGTTAGATTTGGTGTTGGGGTTAGATTTGATGTTGGGGTTAGATTTGGTGTTGGGATTAGATTTGGTGTTGGGGTTAGATTTGGTGTTGGGGTTAGATTTGGTGTTGGGGTTAGATTTGGTGTTGGGGTTAGATTTGGTGTTAGGGTTAGATTTGGTGTTGGGGTTAGATTTGGTGTTGGGGTTAGATTTGGTGTTGGGGTTAGATTTGGTGTTAGGGTTAGATTTGGTGTTGGGGTTAGATTTGGTGTTGGGGTTAGATTTGGTGTTAGGGTTAGATTTGGTGTTAAGGTTAGTTTTGGTGTTAAGGTTAGATTTGGTGTTGGGGTTAGATTTGGTGTTGGGGTTAGATTTGGTGTTGGGGTTAGATTTGGTGTTGGGGTTAGATTTGGTGTTGGGGTTAGATTTGGTGTTGGGGTTAGATTTGGTGTTAGGGTTAGATTTGGTGTTGGGGTTAGATTTGGTGTTGGGATTAGATTTGGTGTTAGGGTTAGATTTGGTGTTGGGGTTAGATTTGGTGTTAAGGTTAGATTTGGTGTTGTGGTTAGATTTGGTGTTGGGATTAGATTTGGTGTTGGGGTTAGATTTGGTGTTGGGGTTAGATTTGGTGTTAGGGTTAGATTTGGTGTTAGGGTTAGATTTGGTGTTGGGATTAGATTTGGTGTTAGGGTTAGATTTGGTGTTGGGATTAGATTTGGTGTTAGGGTTAGATTTGGTGTTGGGGTTAGATTTGGTGTTGGGGTTAGATTTGGTGTTAAGGTTAGTTTTGGTGTTAAGGTTAGATTTGATGTCGGTGTTAGATTTGATGTTGGGGTTAGATTTGGTGTTGGGGATTAGATTTGGTGTTGGGGTTAGATTTGGTGTTGGGGTTAGATTTGGTGTTTGGGTTAGATTTGATGTTAGGGTTATATTTGGTGTGAGGTTTAGCTTTGGTGTTGTGTATAGATTTGGTGTTTAAGTTAGATTTGGTGTTGGGATTAGATTTGGTGTTAGGGTTAGATTTGGTGTTGGGGTTAGATTTGGTGTTGGGATTAGATTTGGTGTTAGGGTTAGATTTGGTGTTGGGGTTAGATTTGGTGTTGGGATTAGATTTGGTGTTAGGGTTAGATTTGGTGTTGGGATTAGATTTGGTGTTAGGGTTAGATTTGGTGTTGGGGTTAGATTTGGTGTTGGGGTTAGATTTGGTGTTGGGGTTAGATTTGGTGTTGGGATTAGATTTGGTGTTGGGGTTAGATTTGATGTCGGGGTTAGATTTGGTGTTAGGGTTAGATTTGATGTCGGGGTTAGATTTGATGTTGGGGTTAGATTTGGTGTTGGAATTAGATTTGGTGTTGGAATTAGATTTGGTGTTGGGGTTAGATTTGGTGTTGGGGTTAGATTTGGTGTTGGGGTTAGATTTGATGTCGGGGTTAGATTTGATGTTGGGGTTAGATTTGGTGTTGGAATTAGATTTGGTGTGGGGGTTAGATGTGTTGTTGGGTTTAGTTTTGGTGTTTGGGTTTGATTTGATGTCGGGGTTAGATTTGATGTCGGGGTTAGATTTGATGTTGGGGTTAGATTTGATGTTGGGGTTAGATTTGGTGTTAGGGTTAGATTTGGTGTTGGGATTAGATTTGGTGTTAGGGTTAGATTTGGTGTTAGGATTAGATTTGGTGTTAGGGTTAGATTTGATGTTGGGATTAGATTTGGTGTTAAGGTTAGATTTGGTGTTGGGGTTAGATTTGGTGTTGGGGTTAGATTTGGTGTTGGGATTAGATTTGGTGTTAGGGTTAGATTTGGTGTTGGGATTAGATTTGGTGTTAGGGTTAGATTTGATGTCGGGGTTAGATTTGGTGTTGGGGTTAGATTTGGTGTTGGGATTAGATTTGGTGTTAAGGTTAGATTTGGTGTTGGGGTTAGATTTGGTGTTGGGGTTAGATTTGGTGTTGGGATTAGATTTGGTGTTAGGGTTAGATTTGGTGTTGGGGTTAGATTTGGTGTTGGGATTAGATTTGGTGTTAGGGTTAGATTTGGTGTTGGGATTAGATTTGGTGTTAGGGTTAGATTTGATGTCGGGGTTAGATTTGATGTTGGGGTTAGATTTGATGTTGGGGTTAGATTTGGTGTTGGGATTAGATTTGATGTTGGGGTTAGATTTGGTGTTGGGGTTAGATTTGGTGTTAGGGTTAGATTTGATGTTGGGATTAGATTTGGTGTTGGGATTAGATTTGGTGTTGGGGTTAGATTTGGTGTTGGGGTTAGATTTGGTGTTAGGGTTAGATTTGTTGTTGGGGTTAGATTTGGTGTTGGGGTTAGATTTGGTGTTAGGGTTAGATTTGGTGTTGGGGTTAGATTTGGTGTTGGGGTTAGATTTGGTGTTGGGGTTAGATTTGATGTTAGGGTTAGATTTGGTGTTGGGATTAGATTTGATGTTAGGGTTAGATTTGGTGTTGGGGTTAGATTTGATGTTAAGGTTAGATTTGGTGTTAAGGTTAGATTTGGTGTTAGGGTTAGATTTGGTGTTGGGGTTAGATTTGGTGTTGGGGTTAGATTTGGTGTTAGGGTTAGATTTGGTGTTGGGATTAGATTTGGTGTTAGGGTTAGATTTGGTGTTGGGATTAGATTTGGTGTTAGGGTTAGATTTGGTGTTGGGATTAGATTTGGTGTTAGGGTTAGATTTGGTGTTGGGGTTAGATTTGGTGTTGGGGTTAGATTTGGTGTTGGGGTTAGATTTGGTGTTAGGGTTAGATTTGGTGTTAAGGTTAGTTTTGGTGTTAAGGTTAGATTTGGTGTTAGGGTTAGATTTGGTGTTGGGATTAGATTTGGTGTTAAGGTTAGATTTGGTGTTGGGATTAGATTTGGTGTTAGGGTTAGATTTGGTGTTGGGATTAGATTTGGTGTTAGGGTTAGATTTGATGTCGGGGTTAGATTTGATGTCGGGGTTAGATTTGATGTTGGGGTTAGATTTGGTGTTAGGGTTAGATTTGGTGTTGGGATTAGATTTGGTGTTAGGGTTAGATGTGGTGTTGGGGTTAGATTTGGTGTTAAGGTTAGATTTGGTGTTAAGGTTAGTTTTGGTGTTAAGGTTAGATTTGATGTCAGGGTTAGATTTGGTGTTAGGGTTAGATTTGGTGTTGGGGTTAGATGTGGTGTTGGAGTTAGATTTGGTGTTGGGGTTAGATTTGGTGTTGGGATTAGATTTGGTGTTAGGGTTAGATTTGGTGTTGGGATTAGATTTGGTGTTAGGGTTAGATTTGATGTCGGGGTTAGATTTGATGTTGGGGTTAGATTTGATGTTGGGGTTAGATTTGGTGTTGGGGTTAGATTTGGTGTTGGGGTTAGATTTGGTGTTAGGGTTAGATTTGATGTTGGGGTTAGATTTGGTGTTGGAATTAGATTTGGTGTTGGGGTTAGATTTGATGTTGGGGTTAGATTTGGTGTTGGGGTTAGATTTGATGTCGGGGTTAGATTTGGTGTTGGGGTTAGATTTGGTGTTAAGGTTAGATGTGATGTTGGGGTTAGATTTGGTGTTGGGGTTAGATTTGGTGTTAGGGTTAGATTTGATGTTGGGGTTAGATTTGATGTTGGGGTTAGATTTGATGTCGGGGTTAGATTTGGTGTTAGGGTTAGATTTGATGTCGGGGTTAGATTTGATGTTGGGGTTAGATTTGGTGTTGGAATTAGATTTGGTAAGTGCTGAAGTGAGAAAGACACAACAGCTGCACAGTGATTCTTCTCAATCCCAAACGCACACAAAAACACAATAGGGGAGAGCAGGAGACCACAGAATTTATCAAGTGAACATTTGAGGAACACTGAAACTGAAACTCTGACAGGCCTAAGGATGAGGAGTCCAAAAATAGTTAACGATGCTCAATAAGGCAGAATATCATGAGGTGTCTTGTCTGGAACAGGCACTGACGGCCATGGCTCCATCTGTCTCTTTCATTATTCATGAATTGGTTGTTGTTTAGTGTCTTTGCTGTTGCCCAGTTGTTTAACCCGTCTGCACAGGTTTCTCGCTGTCGACCTCCACTTCTTCTCCCCTCGATCTTTCCTGTCACGCTGAGATGTTCCAATCCACCTTTTCTGTAGACACGGCCCATGAATTCCATCTGTCTTTTTCTTATCGTTTTAATTAAAGATGTTTCTTTCTTTGCCATTTCCAGCACCTCTTGATTAGATTCTGTCCACGGTATCTTTAATAATCTCCTTAAAAACCACATTTCGGTTGCCTCCAGTTTCTTCCTTAACTTGTTGGTGATTGTCCAGCGTTCACAGCCATATAAGAGAACTGCCCATATGTACGTTTTCAGTGTTCTGTATTTGGCGTCTATCTTGATGTTTCTGTTGGTCATGATTGAAGATAATTTTGGAAAGGTGACTTTGGCTGTTGCTATGCGTTTGTATATTTCTTTAGTGCATTTCCCATCAGATGTTAACAAGTAACCCCAGTATTTGAACTGATTCACTTGTTTGACCTGTACACCATGACTGTGTATGTTACATGTGGGGCATTCGGATTCTTAGATATTGTCGTGCATTCTGTTTCTGTGAGGTTTAATGCTAGTCCTTTATTTGTGCTTATTTCTACTACAGTATCCAGCAACTTTTGGAGGGTCTGTTCTGAATCTGCCATCAGCACAGTATCATCTGCATACCTCAGGTTGTTAATATTGTGTCCACCCAAACTTATTCCACAGATTTCTTCGATTTCTCTCAGTATGTTTTCACTATATAGGTTGAAAAGGTCTGGTGACAGAACACATCCTTGTGGGACTCCTCTTCTTATTGATATTTCTTTGCTATGTTCTCCGTCTATCCTTACTGGAGCTTTTTGTCTCCAATAGGGATCGCTCAGGATTCTTAGGTCTTTACCGTCAATATCTAATTCATGCAACATTTGGAACAGATCTTCATGTTTCACTTTGTCGAATGCTTTTGAATAGTCAATACAACATAGCTAAAGGTCTTTCTGCATTTCTATACATCTCTCTGTTAGCATGGTCACTGTAAATATGTTCCTTTGTTAGCTACAAATCCAAATTGGGTTTCTCATATTTCTGGTTGTATTTTGTTTCTTAATCTTGCCGTCAGTATTTCCAAAAGGATTTTCAGAGTGTGGCTCATCAGGCTAATAGTTCTGTGGCACTCACAGTCAGTCAGGTTTTTTGGGGAATGTGATGAAAGTGGAGGTGATCATGTCGGGGGGAATGACTCCTGTGCAAATTTCCCTGCCTTGACGCTGCCGTGCCTTTAAGAGGACGTCATTACTGCCCCTCTTTGACATGCGCACTGTAGCGCAGGTAGCAGTACGCAGAGGGAGTGCCACGGAGAAAGACACGTGTCTTATCTTTCTCCACTCTATGTATACTTATTCGTGCGTAAATGAGTAGTAAGTATCTCACTTATTATGGACCTTGTTCAGTATTGTTTGCTGTGCTGCTTACCATTGTTAGTATTTTCGTCGATCTAACTCAGTATTCTTGTAAATTTGTCAATTCCCCATCCGATCCGCCATTAATATGTTCTGCATCTTTATTCATATCGTCATGACTTAGTCTCTGACGCCCCTGTTGGATTTATACCGCGACTGTCACCATATTGTGCGCTTTAAACATCTCGTTCTACATACTGTATTTAAACATGTTGATTTACCTTATTTGTTGTGTATTTGGTTTGTTTAAGTACAGTTCTAATCATTTGTATATATTTCTTTTTGTTTGTTATAGAATAACCACATCACATCACACACCTTCCCATCATACCGAAACCCAATCGTCAATAAACATTCTTCTATGAATCTCTGGATCTCGCTGCAGTCTTTCTGATCGAAGACTTAGGCCAGACTCCTGTAGGCCAGCATTCATTTCTCATATAATATTTCACAAGTGGTCCTTCGAGCCGGATCTACTGGAGCTGCGTCATGGCCACATCCAGAGATATCTTTGATGGGCAGCCACCCATTAGTCCCCGTCCCCACAGAGTGCGCCGCATTCCTGGACATCTGGAGGACTTTGAGCTCAGCTACCCATTACCACACCACCAGCCACCTACAATAAGGCCAGTGTCACCACCTCAGCCAAGATACGACGTGCCACAAAGTCCTGGTGGATGGTCGGCTTCCTCTGTATGTACTCCCTGGACTGTAGAGAACACTGAGGATAAGATGCAGCAATTAGAAGTGCGCTGGCAGGCTATTAGTCAGCAGATGGGAGAACTGCAGGCAGAGATGAGAGAGGTCAGACTGAGCTCACAGCCACACAGTGCCTTTGCTCGCCCCCCTTATCTTCGCAGGTATGATCAGCCTCAGTACAGCAGCCTACCATCGCTGGAGAGAATCTGTCCTTCACAGTGTCCAAGCCCGACTACTGAAGTAGAAGCTCCATTGTACCCTCCAGGACAGAACCCTCCGTTCCAACCTCCGCAGCAGCTGTACCGTCCCCCCACAGAGGATTCAGCTTCAGCACCAGGGACAGCTCCTGTTCCTGCAGCAGTGCTCCCAGCTCCACGCCCTACAGTGGCCACAGCCCACACAGAGCCTGACGAGTTCTGGCCACCACCTCCTCCTCCAGTGGCTCCGGCCACAGCTGCTCTATTGCCTCCTCTGTATGACTCCACACCTACAGGTGCAGTTACACAGCCTGGAACTGCATACAGTGCCCCTAGGTACACTCGGTCATACACTGAACCTGTCTACTATTCACAGCCTGTGCCACAGCGTGTATTCCCTGCAGCATACAGCCCCTACCCGGCACAGCCTCCTGCAACATCTGTAAGCCAGCCATATACAGCTCAGCCACCTGCCAGTGTGCCCAGTATGGTTGAGATGGCCATTGCATCTTCATTTGGTATTCCCAAACCAAAGCTTTCCGTCTTCAGCTCCGGCAAGGAGAGTGACTTTCTCCTGCTAAAGAAGGGACTGGACAGTGTGCTTGCCCCCATAGCCATCTCACTGAGGATTACAAATATCAAGTTCTACTTGATCACGTGAGATTTCCTGCAGCCATACAAATAGTCGAACGGTACATTAATAGCACCACTCCATACACCAGTGCCATGGCAGCTCTTCAGCAGAGATATGGGCAGCCCCGACAGCTGGTGCAGGGAGAACTCAAGGCCATCCTGAATGCTCCACCAATCAGAGCAGGTGACTACCAGGGCATTGAAGACTTTGCAGCTGCAGTCGGCACACTGGTGGGAATGCTTAGCTCCATGCAGGGGCCCTCATCCTCAGAACTGCAGTGTGGGTCTCATGTTGACACTCTGCTCACCAAGCTCCCTCCACCTTTCAGAGACTCCTTTGCTGAACACTGTTTTAACAGGGGTATTATACAAAGTGGCAGTGATAGAACATACACCCTACCGGACTTAGCAGAGTGGCTCGAGAAGAAGGTGCAGACACTGCAGGTCTCCCATAGAATTACTACCATTACCACAGACGCTAGCAGCGCAGACAATAGGGAGAGAAGAGCACCTAAACCGCAGAAACCTAAGTCCATCGCAGTTTTACTTGGCAGCAACCAGTCTGCTGAGCCTCCTGCTGCACATCCAGTCTCCACTGCTCCACTACAAATAAAGAAACGAGACAAATTCAAACCATACTGTCCGTATTGCAATAATCAAGAACATTATTTGAATGCATGCACAGAGTTCTCTAAACTCACACACCAGGCCAGAGCAGACTGGATCAAGGAGAAGAGGAAGTGCTGGAGATGTGGCAGGGGACACTCGCCTACCAACTGCACACTGAAGAAGCCCTGCTCCACCTGTGGAGAACAGCATCTCCCTGTGCTTCATGAGGTGGCCCAAACAGAGAACATACTGACAGTCAGTACATCCTCTAGTATGTTTTTCTGGACCAGGCAAGCCATTCAGGCAGGGTGATGTTAAAAGTTGTCCCAGTCCGTCTACACAATGGGAGGAAATACATGGACACGTATGCAGTACTGGACGACGGCTCTGAGCGTACTATCATCCTGCCCTCTGCAGTTCGTCAGCTAGGCCTTCCAGAACAACAGGAGGTCCTGTCTCTGCGAACCATTAGACAGGAGGTAATACAGATCAAAGGAGCTACAGTTTCGTTTCAGGTGTCACCCCCCACGAAGAAAGGGCTGAAACATAAGATAAATCATGCATTCACAGCAGCAGAGTTAAACCTGGCTGAGCAGTCCTGTTCTGCTGAAAGTCTTCAGAGAAGCTTCAAACACCTGAGGGGCATTCCATTGCCCACCTTTGAGAAGATCAAGCCAATGATCCTCATTGGGTCTGACAATCCACATTTAATCACGCCAAAGTTGCCAGTGAGAATGGGCCCCATTGGTGGTCCTGTCGCAGTATGCACCACCTTAGGATGGGCAGTGCAGGGACCAGCCAACTTCCTCCAACAGTCTTCGAGCTGCAGCAACTGTCTTCATTTGTCAGTTCTAACCCCTGCAGAAGAGCTACATCAACACGTAGAGAAACTATGGCAACTAGATGTGCTGCCATTTCGCTCCACGAAAGAGGCCATTCGCTCTAGAGAAGACACAGCTGCCCTAGAACAACTAGAGCAAAGAAGCATTAGGGTCAAGGTAGATGGTGTGAGCCGGTACGCTGTCCCCCTCCTGCGTAGGAAAAATGCACCTCCCTTACTCGCCTCACCTAATGCTGTAATGTCACTCCTCAGAGCCACCGAGCGCCGCCTTTCCCACAAGCCTGAGCAGCTACTACTCTACAATGAGGAAATTAACAAACTAGTCAAAGCAGGTTATGCTGTTAGAATCAATACAGAACAAATGAGCAGCTCAGAGGAATCATGGTTCCTGCCACACCATCTTGTCTTTCACAACAACAAACCTCGAGTTGTGTTCAACTGCTCGTTTGTTCACCAGAGGGCCTGCCTCAACACTAATCTCCTGCCTGGCCCTACTCTTGGATCCTCACTTCTTGCCGTGCTCCTAAGGTTCAGAGAACATGCTGTAGCCATCAGTGGTGACATCCGAGGCATGTTTCATCAGGTGCGTCTCCTCCCAGAAGACCAGCCACTGCTCCGTTTCCTGTGGAGGGATGGCGAAAGAGCGCAGCCCAGATGTCTATGAATGGCGTGTGTTGCCATTTGGCACGACCTGCAGTCCATGTTGTGCAATATATGCAGTGCAGCGTCATGTCCAGGACTATAGTGAAGGCAATGAGGATGTAGTCAACTCTGTGCTGCACTCATTTTATGTTGATAATTGTCTCCAGTCACTACCCACCGCAGAGCAGGCAAAACAGCTCATTGACCAACTCCGAGCGCTCCTCGCTAGTGGAGGTTTTGACATGCGACAGTGGTCCAGCAATATACCCGATGTCATCTGTCACCTGCCTGCTGAAGCCAAGTCAGCAAGCTGTGAGTTATGGCTGTCTGTGCACAAGGAAGACCCCTAGAGACCACTCTGGGACTGCTGTGGAACTGCAGCACTGACACACTGAGCTACCGACACCGAGACATCCCACCTGCCCAACCCACACTGAGACATGTGTACAGGGTGCTTGCAAGTCAATATGACCCACTCGGTTTCCTCATCCCATACACAACACGTGCTAAGGTACTGGTCCAAGCCCTGTGGAAGAAAGGCCGGGACTGGGATGAGCCGATAACAGATGAGCTCCTCCCTCTATGGAAGGCATGGGAGAGTGAACTATCACAACTGCAGCAGGTCTCAATACCCAGATGCTACACCTCTGACATCCCAGCCAGCACTCCTGTGGACCTCCACGTATTCACAGATGCCTCAGAAAGAGCTTATGGTGCAGTTGCTTACCTTAGGGCAGAGCACAGTGTCACAGGAGTAGTGCAGGTATCCTTTGTCTTGGCCAGACTCCCGTAGGCCAGCATTCATTTCTCATATAATATTTCACAAGTGGTCCTTCGAGCCGGATCCCGTGTGGCACCGAAGAAACAGCTCTCTATCCCCCGCCTAGAGCTTTGTGCTGCTCTGTCCGGTGCACAGTTAGCAAAGGTTCTCCAAACAGAGCTAACCCTGCCTTTGAGAGCTACGACACTGTGGACTGATTCAACCACTGTCCTCCATTGGATCCAGTCAGAGTCACAGCAGTATAAAGTATTTGTGGGGACTCGCATCGCAGAGATTCAAGAGCTGGTGGGAGCAGATAACTGGCGCTACGTCCCATCCAGTGAGAATGCTGCAGATGACATTACTCGTGGCAAACCTCTCAGTGACTTGTCTAAACCTAGCCGCTGGACCTCTGGACCTGGGTTCCTCTATCAGCCACAGAGTGAATGGCCAGTCAAACCTACTGCCTCATCCACTCAGCCAGAGGAGGTCCGTGATGCAACCTTCTGTGGTAGCATTGTGACTGCCATGCCTACAACTCCAGACCCAGCTCAGTGCAAGTCCTGGTCTGACTTGCTACAAGCCACGTACCTGTCCCAACACGGGGCGGCCGCGCCTCCAATGACTGCCTCTGACCGGCTTGAAACAGAAGTCACCGTTCTCAAGCGAGCGCAGGAGGAGAGCTTCCCTGCAGAGCTCGCTGCTCTGCAGACAGGTAAACCACTAAACACTAACAGCCGTTTGCTTTCTCTCTGTCCAGAGTACGATAGTGCCATTGGACTGGTGCGGGTTGGTGGTCGGCTGAGAAAGGCAGAGGGGTTACAGGACACCATCCACCCTATCGTCCTGGCACCTGACCACCCTGCCACTAAACTGCTGATCCAGCACTATGACAACCAACTACTCCACCCAGGTCCTGACCGTGTGTTTGCTGAGATGAGACGGGCATACTGGATCATCCGTGGCCGCCAAGCTGTAAAGAAGCACCAACATACCTGCACAGAATGCCAGAGGTGGCGCAGTAAACCCACTGTCCCACGTATGGCAGACCTACCTGATGCACGGCTCCGCCTCCAGAAGCCTCCCTATTGGTCCACAGGGATCGACTGTTTCGGGCCCTATGTTGTCAAGATAGGCCGCAGACAGGAGAAGAGGTGGGGCATTATCTTCAAATGCTTAACAACAAGGTGCGTGCATCTCGACCTTCTCTGCAGTATGGACACAGACTCATTCTTACTCGCCCTGCGACGTTTTGTTGCTAGACGAGGTAAGCCCTTTGAAATCCTCTGTGACAGAGCCACTAACTTCAGGGGTGGAGATGGGGAACTGCAGAGAGCTTTTGATGCGTTAGAGCCAGCACTGAAGGAGCAGCTAGCTGAACAGAGCATCACCTTCAAGTACAACCCACCTTATGCTCCTCATTTTGGTGGTATTTGGGAGAGGGAGATAAAATCAGTTAAAACAGCCCTCCGAGTTGTACTTAGAGACAGAGTACTCCCCGAAGAAGTACTGCTCACTGTACTTATAGAGGTGGAAGGTATCCTCAACTCAAAACCTCTGGGCTATGCCACCTCAGACATTGCTGACCCTGACCCCATTACTCCTAACCTCCTGCTGATGGGGCGGCGAGATGCATCATTACCACAAGCAGTCTATGGCAGCAGCGACCTAATTGGACGTCGCCGCTGGAAACACAGCCAAGTCCTGGCAGACCACTTCTGGGTACAGTTCACCAAAAATTACCTGCCTAACCTTCACCAGAGAAGGAAATGGCATACCCACACTCCGGACTTGAGTACAGATCAAGTGGTCATGGTCGTTGATCCACAGTTGCCACGGGCACGATGGCCCATAGGACGAGTCACCAAGGTAATGCCCAGTGACGACGGCAGGATCCGAGCCGCTGAGGTAGACATTCAAGGGACTATTTACACTCGGCCAGTAACCAAGCTCATCTCACTGCCAGAGATGCCTGAGGACTAAGTACTGCAGGGACATTTGTATATTACAAATTCATTAACTGAATTTGGGGGCGGCTGTGCAAATTTCCCTGCCTTGACGCTGCCGTGCCTTTAAGAGGACGTCATTACTGCCCCTCTTTGACATGCGCACTGTAGCGCAGGTAGCAGTACGCAGAGGGAGTGCCACGGAGAAAGACACGTGTCTATCTTTCTCCACTCTATGTATACTTATTCGTGCGTAAATGAGTAGTAAGTATCTCACTTATTATGGACCTTGTTCAGTATTGTTTGCTGTGCTGCTTACCATTGTTAGTATTTTCGTCCCGATCTAACTTAGTATTCTTGTAAATTTGTCAATTCCCCATCCGATCCGCCATTAATATGTTCTGCATCTTTATTCATATCGTCATGACTTAGTCTCTGACGCCCCCTGTTGGATTTATACCGCGACTGTCACCATATTGTGCGCTTTAAACATCTCGTTCTACATACTGTATTTAAACATGTTGATTTACCTTATTTGTTGTATATTTGGTTTGTTTAAGTACAGTTCTAATCATTTGTATATATTTCTTTTGTTTGTTATAGAATAACCACATCACATCACACACCTTCCCATCATATCGAAACCCAATCGTCAATAAACATTCTTCTATGAATCTCTGGATCTCGCTGCAGTCTTTCTGATCGAAGACTTAGGCCAGACTCCCGTAGGCCAGCATTCATTTCTCATAATATTTCACAACTCCAGTGTCATAGATGTTGTTTAGAAGTATAGTTAATTTCTTTATGCCCTGTAACCAGGACAGGTAGAGCGGCTGGATCTGCAGTGAGTTACCCGGATGTACAGATGATGTGAGGCAGGAGGTCAGGGTCCACAATTCTTTATTTTTACATTCCAAAAAACAAAGTGCGCAAGTGCGAGAAAGTGCCGTGCAAAAAAAAAGGTGCCTTGGAGGATCAGAGCCTGGGTCCTCTTCAGCAGCAGCCCCAGAATGACGCCATCAGGCGCCTTATATACCACTGGGTAAAACCAATAAAACTCAAAGGGGTGTAAAATTAACATTAGCTCATTTAAAACTAATCCTCCACTAAATTAACCCAAACCAAATAAACTATATAAAACCAAAATACAAAAAATAAAACCCTAAAACCAAACACCTAATAAAATATGTAATGGATCTGATTGCGGCGTCTGTCTCCTGGGCTCATCCATGTCCATTTTCTTCTCGGATGGTTCTCGTACCATGTGTTTGTTGCCACGTAGTTGTTTCTTGCACACCATTCTACTCATCTTTCCCCTCTGTCATTGATTTCCCCAAGTCCATGTGGACCAATGATGTTTCCAGTTCTGTTTGCTCCTAGCTTGGCATTGAAATCACCCATTATGATCTTGATATCAGATGATTTCAGTTTTTTGTAGAACGCCTCTATTTCTGTGTCGTCATGATCTGTCGTTGGAGCATATATCTGTACGATGCTGATGTCAAAGGGTTTGGCGCTGAGAGTAATCGCTATGATTCGGTCTGATACTGGCCAGTAGCCTTCCAGTGTCTTTGTTATGATGGGTGAGAGCATTATGCCTACGCCTCTGTGGTGTTGGTCCCCTCCTGAGTACAGTATTTTGTGTCCTTCTGATGTAAACTCTCCCGCTCCTGTCCATCTTACTTCTGCAAGTCCCAATATGTCAATTTTCATTCTTTCCATTTCTGTTTTTACATTTTCAAATTTTCCTTTCTGGTTTAGGGTTTTTACATTCCATGTGGCTGTCTTCTTTGGTTTCCTCTTTGTTGGTTTTTGGGGCAGTCACTTGATGACGATCGGGTGCCACCGAGCGAGGTGTTCTGATTCAGAACCCCATTCACGCTGTTTCTCGAATGAAGTGTTGGATGTATTGTCATAGGTTTCCTTGCAGATCTACAGACAGTAGGTTGCAGTTTCTTTCTGTCCGAGCAGTGGCCGTACTGGGCGGCTGTCCTGACCATTGTACCCGACGGTATCCTCTGCTCAGCACAACGAAATACGAAACCATGAACAGAGGAACTCCCTGAGTGACCTCATCCATCACCTGCTTCCCATGACTTCACGTTACCCTGATCGGGGGGCTAAGTGGGTACTCCACCTTGCCCAAGGGTCTCCCACAGGCTAGCGGAGGGAAGGATAGCCTTACTTTCCTTTGACAGGACAGAAAGGACACTGTAAAAACAGCACCAGCCCTGTCCCTGTTCCTCTCTGTAAGACACAAGTCCGGCTGAGCTCAGTGAACATGGGAGCACACATTTGCACCGGGGTGTCATTATTATAGTGTATTTCATGGGCGAGGTCTCCGAGATGAACCCCACTTTGAGACAAGCATCTGAGCAGCAGACTGAACAGACCGAGCTTTGTGCTGGAGAAACTTTTCAATGCTGCAAAAGCTGTGAAAATGACAAATAAGAAACACACAGCACTGGTCAAAAGTTTGGACTATTTCTATTTGTTTACTACTCTATACATTTGATACACATACAAGTATATACAGTAAAATATATGGAATCAGGTAGCAAAGAAACTTTAAGCTTAAATATATATGCTTTTCATTGTTGGGAAGGGGCGTTTTGCTTATTTTTTACTAAATCTACTTTTTTCACTATTGCAAAGGTCACTGGAGCACAACATTAAGCACGAGCAAGAAAACTGACTCCAAAACCATCAAGAATCTCACATTTTTGTTTGATTCTAGACTGATTAAAGTGTTACAGAAGAAAGGCGGATATACCAACACGTGAAATGCACATTTGTATTTAAATATTGTTGAATATTGTTATTTTTCCATTAAACTATCGTTGAATATTGTTTTAAAAATACATAATATAATGCTGTATACTTGAGGATATAAAATAAATGCGTTTTTTTACTTTCAGAACTGAACTTCATTTCTTTTTGACTTGACTTAATCATCTGGAACAGTCAGATTCTATTGGATTAATGCACCCTTAAATAAGGAAAAAAAATAAATTCAAAACTACCAACTAATGCTGAAATTAGGCCTTTGCAATAGTGAAAAAAGTAGATAAATATGCCAAACGCCTCTTCCCGATGGTGAAAAATCGGGAAAAGCGGTGGGTCCAGATCTTTGACTGGTCGTGTATATTATCTTTTAACTGATATTTTCCATTATTTTCATTTTGTTGTGTGAGTCTAATCCTTTTCAGAATCAGGGTGCGATTCCTGGATTAATGTTGCTCCAAATATGTGTGCTGTATCCGGCTGCGTGCGCTGTGCTGGAGAACGCAGCTAATGTAGTTAAATGTGCTTCTCACAGTGTCAGCAGGGCCCCTCATTAGGAGACGCTCTTATTGTGAGTGTGTGTGCTTTAAACGGGTGTGCGCGCGACGGGGGGCCGGGTTACCACGACCGCAGACGACATTAGCCGACGCATTAGCAATAATCTATCAACATTTCTATAACTTTCAGGCTCTGTGTGCAGCTCGTGCATTCGGGCTCATAATGGTGATAAGGGAGATCGATGATGAATAGAAAGCTTCTCAGTGGAACTTTAAAGGGCCCGTGTTACACTGTTTTCTGAGCTATGTTATCATTAGTGGTGGGATATTAAGGCATTCATTATGATTAGTGAATTACAAAGAAAATAATGTATTAAAATATGAACACATTTTATTGCAGTTTGCTGTTGTGGAAATGTGAGTGTTATTCTTTTCGTTGGCTGAGATACACTGTAAGAAGTGTTAAAAGCCACACTATTCTGTCTAATCTTTTCTCTCACAGCTTCCTTTGGTTTGCCATTTCCATGTCTGTGGTTTATTTCACATGTTAAGGGCAGGGGAGTTCATAATATGATGTTATGAGTAATAGTTTTCTAAATTTTGCCAGCTCGTATTTTGCCTTGTTCCTGTTGACGTGAACATCTGTAACAAAAGTCAATCCAATAGGATGCCAGTCAAGGCTGGCACACTTTTTCACTACTTTTAATGTTCTGCATAAGAATTAGTAACGTTGGCTGAAACAGAAACTTGAACAATACAAAGATAAGTCTGCTCATGAATAATCTCTCCCTGTACTTCTGCTCCACACATCAGAACATTAGAACAGTTCAAACATGTCATCATGTGGTCATCATGTATGACTTTGTTCTCTTTCATACTTTATCTTTGTGTTCTTGCACAACGTGGAGCAAAAACTGCTTTTGGTCTTCATTTGGCAGCACGGTGGCTGAGTGGCTAGCACTTATGCCTCACAGCAAGAAGGTTGCGGGTTCGATCCCCGGGTCGCCCGGGCCTTTCTGTGTGGAGTTTCCATGTTCTCCCCATGTCTGGATGGGTTTCCTCCGGGCGCTCCGGTTTTCCCCATCAACTCAAAACATGCTGTAGGTGTGAAAGTTGTGTGAGTGATGGTGGTGGTCGGAGGGACCGTCAGTCTGTCCCAGGGCAGCTGTGGCTACAACAGTAGTTTACCACCACCGGGTCTGGAGTGAATGAAGAATAATCTGTAAAATAATCTGTACAGCGTCTTTGTGACATCTGTCTGTGAAAAGCGCTATATAAATAAACACTTACTGACTATTTGGCACAGATGGACACAGACGTTCACAGGGACAGTCTGGAGTTCTAATAGTTTCCTCGGGTCTGTGGAGTGGGTCAGACTGTTTTTAATGGCAGGACAATTATGGCCATTGACCTGCACTAGCCTAGCACCAGCAACCTCTGCAAATACAAGGACTGGATGGAAGATTTCAAAAAGTGTCTCCACACATCTCCAACACCACTCCACTCACCAGGAAATGAGGCCCTACGTCCAAAATTCTGAACTGTCTCAAAAGTGCCCCTAAATGTGCAGCAATTGACTCCATTTTTGGTACAGATGCTTCGAATATCAATTGGAACGAGACAAAAAGCGATCTGGTAAAATTTGGTGAAAGTTTTTTAAATAAATGTTGCTTTTGGGGCAAATATTGTGATTCAATTAATTGAGATTATTTAATTACAAAGCCTGTGATTAATTATATAAATCTTTTGAATCAAGTCCCGCTAATTCTAATGTTGTTTCTTCATCACAAACAGACCTGAAATTGTCTTGTGTTTCATTCACACGTTTAACACAAAAACCCTGCAGATTTAGGTTATTCCCTCAAATTGAAAGCACTCTGTTCCACCTTGTGATGTCATGTGGTAATACAGAAAGTGCTTCACTGTGTTTTTAAACTCCGTACATCTTCACTAGATTCATTTGGATCATTTCAGCCCTGGAATTGCCAGTCTCTACAAAGCTAAAGGTAAAATGTAGCTGTTCACTTGAAAACTACGGCTACTATGTTTTTAATTTTTATTTTATAAATTATTATTAGTGGCAATGGTAGTAGTAGTAGTAGTAGTAGTAGTAGTAGTAGTAGTAGTAATATTTCTGTTATTCTTAGTATTACTAATTATTTTCTTATGGATCTGTATTAAGTATGAGCCTCCTCGCGATTGTCAATAATAATTTACAAAGAACAAAAAAAACTTAAAACTACCACCTCATGACATCACAAGGTGGAATTGAGCATTTTGACAGATGTAGACAGACTTATAATAGAAGACAACTCAAACATGTGTGAGTGAAACAGACATAGGTCCAGGTGTGTTTCTGTGGAAGTCTCACCGTTATAACACAGTTCAAAGCTCACAGGAGTCATTCTGTGTGGACAGCAGTGTTTCAGCTCACAGACTTTACTGTGTTGTTGTTGATACTGATGCTAAACTCTCTGTAATCGCTCTGGAGAGAGGCGAGTGCAGTAAAAACCTTGTACAGCGATTTTAATTTCCATTAATCTGACCTCACTTCATCCCCAGATACAAAGTAAATATGTTTAAATCCAATACAGCTTTGCCAAGTCGTACCAATTCTGTTGCCAGTTTCAATATGTAAAATGCATTTGGTTTAAAGTAGAGACATACAGTGTGTATAGAAATGAACACCACATTCACATAGGAAGTGAGCACGGGTGCGTTTCAGGAGACCAATGAGGCACTTTCTTTTTCCCAGAGATTCCTCCTGGCCCCTGCCAAACTCACAGAACGAGCAGGAAGGTGAAACATGTGGTAGTGGTCAGGTGCTCGCTCTGGGACAGCTGAGAGAAGAGTGGGACCTGTAGATTTCCACTCGTACTTGGTTGATTCCACATTTAGAAGCCAAACTGTGCCAGGGCTACACGACGCCAAGTCATACATGAAATAGAGGTTAGCCCGTTTCATTTGAGTTGTAGAGCACTTTATCTGGTACTATCTGGTTCAGACTGCCCTTATCTGTGAAAGGTAAGAACAGTTTCAACCAGATAATAAAAATGTGCGGCAAAATCAGTGGTGTTCAGATGGAGGAAAAGACTAAGGCCAAACTGAGGCAGCCTAACATGTACTAAGGCCAAACTGAGGCAGCCTAACATGTACTAAGGCCAAACTGAGGCAGCCTAACATGTACTAAGGCCAAACTGAGCCAGCCTAACATGTACTAAGGCCAAACTGAGGCAGCCTAACATGTACTAAGGCCAAACTGAGGCAGCCTAACATGTACTAAGGCCAAACTGAGGCAGCCCAACATGTACTAAGGCCAAACTGAGGCAGCCTAACCATGTACAGCGCTCAGTTTGTGTGTGGCAGTCGAGGGGTAGACACTTAACATGTGATAGAGTTGCAGCAACGCCACCCCAGATCTAGTTTGGGGAAATAGAAGTGTAGGTCTAAGGCACAGGTAAGTATATCAAAATGCAGAGCCAGGTTCCATAAATTACAAAAGGCTTTATTTGGCATTTCGTTTAAAAAGAGAACACATTTTTAATTCAATTAAAAATAACTCTACTAATTAAAACCAGTAAAAACAGTGAAGAAAAACCCAAAACAGTGACAGTGGGACAGTGAAGCAGAATACAGCAGAAATAAAAACGCAAAGCCGAGCAAGAAAAGGCAAAGCAAAGCACAAAAAGGCGAAGCAAAGCACAAAAAGGCGAAGCAAAGCAGCAGACACGGCGCGCCCAGCACCACTGCTGACCGCTCCTGACACCTGAAACAAACTGGTGGTTAGGCGTTTAAAGGTAAATTCTGTCGGTACACTGGAATTGCACGACGAGTGCACCGCTAATGAAAATGTGAGCGCGATCCCAGGGCGGACAGCTGGGATCCCGGCTTAACGCAGCCCACTTTGAGTTTGGGTTGACTGGTGCGACACGGATGGAAAGGCGCAGGACTGTGCGCAGAAGTCCTGACACGGCGAATGCAGCCGAGCAGCGGGGCTATGAGGGACAGATGCATTAGAATTTGGGAATTTTATGAATGAAGCGGTAGTAAGGGGCGTTTACCTGTCGCGGCAGATGAGGACGCGCGGTGGCGTGCGCGTGGCCCAAGCAATACGGAGGCGACCAGGACACAAACTACGGGGAAACAGTGACTGTGACAACTGGGATATGGTTGGGACTAAAGCGGGACCAATAGAACGGTACCAATAGGCGTTCCTTACCTCACCGAAGCCTCGGCGCACGAATGCCCTGTTAAAGCGCGTTTCAAAAGGGAGCGGAGCGGTGCCGGACGCGCAGTCAACGGCGGCACTAAAAGACCAGGAATTAATAATTTGCTTATTTTCATGAATGGGGCCAAAGGACGAGAATGTTACCTGGTCGTGGAGGACAGAGCAGCCCACACGGGGACCCGGAAATGCGTGTGGGCAAAAGGGGGCGCAACGAGAAAGGAGCGCTTATAAAGGCCACCAGGCCGCGCCGCGGGGAACCAGGTGAGCGCACTTACGTCATAGGCCTCAATAGCCGTCTTACCACATGTGTAAATGCCGTCTGGAAGGTGATATGTCACCCCACAACAAAGACCAAGCGTCATGCTAAATCTTTTATCCCTTCTGCCATAAAGCTTTTAAATGGAAAGTAATTTTGCTCGTGTCCCCTGATGCACTAAGATTTAAATGTACGGTGTGTGTTGTATGTATTTGCTTTTTATATAGTTTATATTTGTGGACTGTGCACAACCAGAGATCTGCAAACTGAACTGCCCCTTGGGAGTAATAAAGCTGTTGATTGATTGATTGATTGATTGAGAGGTGTGTGTGTGTCCATTATGCAGCACTGCAACAAGTGATGACCTGTGACCTTACAGTACAATAGAAATAAAGGGGCGCCAACACATGACACTATCAAGTACCACAGCGTGAATACACCTATAATATTGACTGTTACAAAGGGAAGGCACCTACAGCTCCTTTTCTCCTGAGTGGCTCTTCAGTTGCTAAGATACTTGCTCTCGGATTTCCAAATATGAATCTTGGCTCCAACTGAGCCACTATAACTGCTCGAGCTTCATTTGGCTGAGCCCAAAGCTATGGGTCACACTCACTTAGCCCACGTCTTTAAAAAGTCTATGGTTTAAACCTAAAATGTCTCTCTGATCTGAACGGTCACTCCCGAAGCCCCAGCACCTGCACTGTTAGAAATTTACTGTAAATGGTACACAGGAAATTCCTGGCTAATAGTTGCTGTAAATTTACTGTAAATGGGATACAGGACTGTTACTGTAAATTTATTACAACAAGGTACTGTAATTAATTACAGTATCATCGTGTAATTTTACAGGATAGATTACTGTAAATATTACAGCAAAAGGTCACATTTACAGCAACCCAGGTGCCAGGAATTTCCTGTATTTTTAGGGATTTATTGTAATTTCACAGGACAGCATGTTGTAAATATTACAATTACATGCTGTAACTTTGATAAATTATTTCAGACTTCTACAAAGAAAAACAAAACAAGCAGCATATTTGTTGTTCACACTTTTATTTTTATTTAAAATTCAGCATTGTGGCCGCTATTACAGGTTTAACAATTTCACTAAAAAATAAAAACATCAGCCGACCAGTCTACAGGTTTAACAATTATTATTATAGGTTTAACAATTGAATTAAAACAAATAATTAAGCATCAGCCGACCAGTCTATGGAGAGGGTTACTACGGATTAACAAATATCTGAGCAGTGCTGATCCTGTGTGTGCTGTGAGGTGGATATATAAAGTGTGTGTGTAAAGACCTGTTTGTGTTGTGTGGTGGGGGCTACATCAGGTATGTGCAGTAGTGGCTTCAGTAGCATCTCCAGTAGTATCATCTGGTAGCATCTCTGTCTCCCATTGGCTGATGTGTTCCAGTTCCATCTCTCTGCCCTCACACCCGTTCACTCAGTCCACCCCCGGCACATGCACTGCCCAGTCTGCCAAGAGGGTCTACGGGCGACCCACCAATTCAAAGTCCAACACTGTTCTTAGTAGTGTTCATACTGAGTGCGTTCAGCCCTGGTTTCTTCTATGCTTTGCTGCTGGTCTGGGAGTGAATGCCACAATGGTTCTTTCTAGATGAATGAATGAATGAATGTGTGTATGTGTGAGTACATATGAGAGGGAGAGTGTATTTTATAAGAATGTCTGTCTGAGGGCGCTTGGTGCAATCAGTGGTGTTATGCTCGAGATGCATTTAACATTTAAGAGTGTGACCCTCCACACAAACTGTAATGTGTGTGTGTGTGATCAGTCATCCCCTCTCACTTTCATCCCCCTCTCACTAAATTAGACAGCACAATCTGATCATTCATAATGTAAAAGTAATAGTTTTGTATTAAGTGACCAGGTCAACTTACTGTCATCCCTAACACTACAAAATAAGTACAAGGAAATGTCTTTGTCACCTACAGAGATACTTGTGTAAAACACAGTGAAATGAGGTTGGTCGCTCAGCTTTATTGTGCCTGGATATTGAGGGGTACAGACCTGGTATGGAGCAGTGGTTGTTACATGGTGTGGCCTAGGGACCCATCATTTCCCATCACCAGGAAGTCGCGGCCCAAATTTTCAAAACCAATTCAGTAACATCAGTAACTGATTTAATAGAATTTTCCTCTAATGTAGTACCCTGGCAGTACATCTGACAGGGTCATCTTTTTTTTTAGTAGTTTTTAGTTTTTAAGTACAAGTACCCAGAACCCACTTTGGGTCCTGACCCACCAGTTAAGAAACACTGGTATGAAGGAAGGTATGGAAATGTAGGCCTATCTAAGTATAAGTGAAGTATAGAGGTGTTTGTGTGGGAGAGATAGTGTGTGTGAGTTTGTTTGTAGGACAGAGGGACAGTAATAATGCTTAGTCCTGACTGACTGCATTATTACTGATCAAACTGGTGTATGTTATGATGGATGTTTTGGTGATGACCATTTTCATGATAATGAAAATGCGTAATATAAACACACCTCTGGATGAACTCAAGCGTGCCTGCAGCTTATGCTGGATACTGTAGGTTAAACACGTAATTAGGCAAAGACGGTTGTCAATCTAACCAGGAGGTTGCCGGGAGCCCCCATCACACACACTCCTCCAATGGACATGAACCATGTGTCGCCATGCAGTATATCTCCTGAAAACAATCACCAATATTACTCAAAAATGCAAAACACACTAGAGCTTCCTAAATTAATTCTTTAATGGTCATGTTGAGAAAGACTATGACACTTCCACTTGAACATTATTTCTTTGGACCGCCGACTCTCCCAACTCAAAAAAAAGACATTAGGAACAGTTGTCCCTCAACCACATGCATTAATTCAAGAATAAACATCTACAAAGTAAAGAAAACTTATACCTGGTAAAACTAACTGAGGTTTGCTTGGCAGTGTCACAGACCTCTGTACATCAGTAACTGAAGGCTGGAGAAGAAAACAGTTGAGTAAACCACAACAAAGAAAACAAAATGCTGTCATGTTGTACTTAACAGCAAGAGGGAAATCAGCTTCAATTTATGGTGCCAAATGTACAAATACATGAACTTTTTTTTAAAAGACTGAACTGCTGGCTTCGGTCTTATGGCCATGCTAATCAGTGGATTGTGTTAGAAAAATGTGCAGTGTCCAAAACAAAGGATGGGGCTGGTATCATTTTTGTTCATTAACAACAAAAAACAGCAGGACAGAGACTGAAGGGAGTGGTTCATATGTAATGACAGTTATACTCACATCAACCATAAGGAAGATATCATCCCCCTCCTTGACGTGAGCAAACAGGCACATCTTTCCACACCTGACATTCCTTCCTGTGGATGGGGGTGAAAATTGGGGACGCATCAATGCACAAAAATAAAATATAAATTTATGAATACAAGATATTAATTATTAATATTAATTTCCACCATTCCTACCTGGGCATACAGCTGCTGCATCTCCTGCAGCCTCTGCGGAAAGGTAGTTGTTTAGGTGCCCACTGGACACATCCATACTGATCATGGCCCTTGGCTGTGGATTGCTCTACTTGTTCTGATTTAACAGAGAGAATTAACCAGAAGAGTTTTTTTAATTCAATAAACCAGTGTTATTAGTTATTAGCGTGTCATTAGCATATTAAGTGAGACTGATACCTTAGCCCAGGCATCCTCGATCCATTGGCAGATTGTGGCGTGACTCGCCCGGCGATGCCTCTGTCTTGGTGAATGTTTGTTCTCCTTCTGTCGTCCAACGCTCCCACACTGCTGCAGTTTAACTCTGACCCACCTGTTGACACCAAATATCTATCGGTTGGAGTTCTTTGGTTAATCCACCCGGAATGATGGCAGCACCGAGTTAGTTTGCTTTACTTGGGTGTGTAAGTCGGCATGTTTCTTAACAGATGCCATTTCGGCTCCTTATACAGGCCGTAATATTATGATGAAGCACAGTGCGCATCACTCCGTGACGCTCGTGACTCCGGGAGCCGCATGGATGTAAGAGCAGCCGTAATGGTCCGACAGTCTGGAGTACGGAGGCTTTCGGAGGTGTTCGTGTGAATGGGGTGGAGGCATGAATACCTATGGGTGGAGATCTGTGCATGTTTGATTGGAGTTGAGCATAAGATGGGTGTCTGTAAACTCTTGAATGAGTGAGTCCCGTGTGTGCGAAAGGACAGGACAGTCCTGGTTCAGTTCTGGTTTAGACCTGGATCAGTCTTAATTCAGTCCGAAGCACCGCAGTAATCGTACATTTTCATTTCGTGATTGCAATTCTTGATGTCGTAACTTTTCAATCCGTATTGTGATGGATAAAATACACACAATACATTTTATACAACTGGACTCATTCGAGAGTTTGCGGATGTTTGTTTTGTGCTCAACTATAACTGCTTCCGCGCTCCGCAACAGTCCGTCCAGCGGTGCGGCTTCATAGTTTACAAAAGTACTAAAACATTTTGACAGATTTTTGAGCGCCGTGTACCACAGAAAATCGCTTCGAGGTCAGTGAGCACAGCCAGAATGAATACATACATATAGCGCACTGAGGATTTTTGAGCAAATTAAAGGATTTTAAATTTGCCGTATGATCCGAAAAATACGTATAACTTTGTACGCAACTCACCGCACATACACCCGGAGCAGAAGCACTGAATTCGGGTAACAGCCGCAGCGGTAAAGACGCGGGAGCACCGGGAGCACCGGGAGCACCGGGAGCACCGGGAGCACCGGGAGCGCAGATTCACTTTAGCTAAAGCAGCTAACACAAGTCAGAATTAATATGTGACATCACGCAGTCGCTAACGCCTCTAATCAAAGCAGACAGCACTGACTCAGATACGCAGAAAGAATATATATCTCATATAACTATGATATAAACAGGGCCGGCCCCCATTAGGCAACATAGGCAAATGCTAAGGGCGCCGCCGCTCCACTAGGGGGCGCCGAGCGCAAAAATCGGCGATGGGGGATAAAATCCTCCACGGTCTAAAACATCGTCACTATGAACTGTTTGATTTCTTGTGAGTATCTGTACTCTGACAGTACTTTTTTTTTTTTTTTGCAATCCAAGGGGCGCCACCTGAAATCTTGCCCAGGGTGTCAAAATGGTTAGGGCTGGGCCTGGATATAAAATACATATTAGACTTACACAGTAAGTAAAATAATGTTCTGTTACCTTTGTCCCCAAAAGCTCGTTGTTGCCGTCAAAAATGTGAAATTCAGACAGCAGCGATCCCATAATGCAACGCAATTACTGTAAAATTGCTGTAAAACTGTGCATGTACAGTATAGTTACAATAAAAATACAGGACTGACCATAAACTTCCCACAATGCATTGCTACTTACAGTAAAAACACAAATACAATACACTGCTGTAAAATTTACTGTAAAAATTACATCAATTGCTAACAGTGTGCACCATCATGAGTCAGTGCTAGTGCAGCCTCTGCAGCTCAGGGAGGGAATTCCGGAGGTTCTGAGCTTCACATGAGGAATATACTGAGAATGAGACACACTTGAATGTGTCTGTGTCTGCAGGTGAAGGCTCTGGTGACACAGTTCAATAGGCTCTATTCACACTTCATTCTATTCACACGTCACAAACTGGGAAGGTGTTTGGAAAGTGTGATGACAACTTCCTTTGGGCTCTGTTCACCGTAGTAAGTCTGACAAAATATAGGAAAAATGAGGAAATGTCCCAGTTTTCTTCCAGTTCGGCTCATTGTCAATCCTAACCATACCTCAGTTTTCATCATTTCCCCACTGACACGACTCTCTCTCACACTGGGTACATGTGATTAGAAGAGACGAGGGCTCCAAATTCCAGATGATTCCAAACAGCACATACGTCTGCAGGCTTCATTTTACCAACATCACATTTATTCAGTGGGTTTGATCACAGTCGCTCGAGCCCAGTGTCGGGAACTACACCGGAAGTCATCAGAGGGCGCAGTTGAGGCGGGGGGGCAATTGTTGCCAAGGCCTTAACTGTAAAGTGCTGCGGGAAACACTGCACCAACAGCTCCTTCAGGAGAGCTAATGAACCTTCTAAAATCTGCTCAAACACGGCCTCGTTGCAATCACAGCCCACAGTTCATAAATAATGTAAATAATAAAAAAAACAGAAGAGCACGACAGTGATTAGCCAGTCTGTGCACACGTCTCGTACTATTTTAGATCTCTCCGGTGGTGATAGAGCAAGTTTAGTGCCGGTATCAACAACACGCAGACACCCGCCCACAGAGAGGAGCCGTGCCTCCGTCGCCCGCGCTCACCACCGTGGCGATTAATGGGGCGATAAATGAGATTGTTAGTGATGTGTGCGACCACGGCGGAGGTGCGCAGGTGATGGAGGGAGACAGGCTGCAGGTGCACAGCCGTGAAGATGTCAGCATGCAAATAAGAAAGTTTTGCATTATTCAAATTCAGGTTAAAGCTCAGGAAAGAGACTTAATACAGTTATATTTAGCAGTCTGTCAGGAAGATAAGGATATTATTTACAGCTGAACAGTCAATGTATCAAATGATCTAAAGTGAAAAGAGTTTTTTTTTTAAAAGGATGGAACTAAATAATACACAGGTGGTGACTAATTCATTTAAACGTGGTTACTTCTCACTTACCTTACGCATTCAGAGCATCCAAATTATTCACCATGATGAGTTCTGAGAGGGTTTTTGCCGTACACACACACTATGATTATCAGACCAAAAACGCTTTATAAGAAACAGGCAGCAGACATACATTATTTTGACCTCAAGATCTGCTTATATGATATATTTGTACTGGGGCAAGGCATATTTTGATCACATACATGGCAAAAACATTTTTTATATAAGGCCTTTAACTGTCAGTGTGCAGATTTGTTGACCTGGGTTACTGCTAATATCTCAGTAATTACCCTTAGAGATAGGGTGAGGAGCTCGGTCACACGGGAGGAGCTCGGAGTAGAGTCGCTGCTCCTCCACGTCGAGAGGAGCCAGCTGAGGTGGTTCGGGCATCTGGTCCGGATGCCTCCTGGACGCCTCCCTCGGGAGGTGTTCCGGGCATGTCCCACTGGTAGGAGGCCCCGGGGAAGACCCAGGACACGCTGGAGGGACTATGTCTCTCGGCTGGCCTGGGAACGCCTCGGGGTCCATCCGGAGGAGCTGGAGGAAGTGGCTGGGGAGAAGGAAGCTTGGGAGCCCCTGCTTACACTGCTGCCCCCGCGACCCGGCCCCGGATAAGCGGAAGAAGATGGATGGATGGATCTCAGTAATTACTTTACCTGTCCATCCAGAACATAGACTGTATATATGAGTGGACTAAGCTATCCCGTTAGCCGCCGCGTGCCAAACAGGAAGTGCTCCAGGAGGCTCTTCCGGCTCCTTCTCTCCCTTTTTCCCATTGACTTACACTGAGATCTTATCGCTCGTCTCACTGTGCCTGTTGTCGTCATTTTGGTCTTACAATGTTCATATGAACCCGCTCTACATGATCCTGAATTTTTTTTCGCTATTTTGTTCGCCAAAAACAACCCTGTTCATAACGTAGGTCCTGGCTCCAAATTCGCCCCTGTAGCCGTTAGCATCACGAGCCTCATTTGAGCGGCGCTAAACGCTATGGGTGACATCAGTCACTCAGTCCACTCATATATACGGCCTATGATCCAGAACCACGGGATTTGACAAAAACGTTACAAAGACGAGTGGATCTTTCTCCCTGATTTCAGAGGGCGTGACTGACAAGTGGGTTAACCAATCAGAGACATGCTCCATCTGCCTCTAAAACAAACATGGGTACTTATATGTAAAAAAAAAAAAAGTAAAAAAACAACAACAAAAAGGACTGAGAAACAGCAGATTTTGCAGAAGTAACAATCTTAGATAAAAGACGTTATATATTTTGTTCGGAGTGTAAGAAGAATGTTCCTGAGGAGATGTCTTCTGCATTTAGGAGACACGTGCTACATTGCTGCGCTGCTATTAGAAGCTATGGTCCACGTAGTTTCAGTCCCTTCTGGATTCAAACAGAATGTCGAATGGACCGGCTGCTCAGACAAATAATTACTGGGTGTAGCCACATGAGAGAAACACTGGCACAAAGTTTAATGTTCTGTCAACAACAATGAACTACGGTCAAATGATTCAGAATGAATCAGAAAGTGGTGAAATTATTTTAGCTCAAAAGTGTGATTGTCGTCATTTGAAAAGACTAAATATCACATGATTAACACGGCTGGTGGACACATTTTTTTCAGAATTTGACAAAGGGCTATATTTTTTGGATAGGTTGGATTTCTTTCAACAGCTGTGAACAGCCTAGACCAGGGGTCTCCAACCTGTAGCTTGGGAGCTGCCAGCAGCTCTCCACTCCCTTCCAGGCAGCTTCCTAAAGGTTTTATAAATTATAATTATTGTGCTGAATGACTCCAATTTTATGAACTAAGACTGTAAATGTATAATTTTGATGCCTAACTTTGTGCACTAATAAATGGTTAAAGGTTTATGTTTTATATGTATCTAACTGCACTTAATGCTTTTCTATGCACAATTTTATGTAACCTCTAAAATTCGTAGCTCTTTGGCATTTTCTTTTTATAAAAGGAAACTCACCAGAAGCAAAAGGTTGGAGACCCCTGGCTTAGACTAATGATTATGCCCCTACTGTGCATCTAAATTATTTTCAGGAAAATGTGATGTTACAGTGGGGGAACTTTCCTCGGTCTGTGTTCAAGATGGTGATTCTGTTTTATCTTTGCAAAACTTTTTAAAAATCCACTGACACTGAAGACACTGATGACACTGATGATGCTGAAGATGCTAAAGACACTGAAGTTGTTGAGCTCAACATGAAGCTCAAATGTGCCCCTCTAACCTGGTTCCTCTGAAGTCAGCACTGGGGCTTGTGCCTGGGAACCTTTGATTTGGCAACTAAATGATGAATGTACCAGGTGCGTCCATACTGAACTCTCTGTATTTTTTAAACAGAAGAATATCAGGCTGGTCTCCATGCCCTATGTTGCATCTCAAACCAAACTCCAAACACAGCCATTCAGTCAGATTTGTTTATTTAAGTGACACGTGAAAGGCAGGAGCTCATTAGTCAGCATCATTTTAACCAAAATGAAACATTTCTCACCCCAGATGAACAGAGTTTAGTGTTTTAGCTCCAAACAGTGCCTACCAAGTGAAACATCTACTCCAACAATTATCAACCCTAATCTCGCCGGTCATGAAATGACCAATGTCCACGTAAAAGCTTCTGGAGGAATGAACCCTGCTGAAGCAGAGTTTTATGATTCTGCTTCTATAGAACATGCAGGTCCTGTTCTTCTACCCCAAGAGCAAAGAGGAGGTCACATCCCAATTAAAGGGTGTCGTGTCAGGACTATGGGCATTTTCCTTGGCACTGGCTTTCACTGTGGCCTTTTTGGAGCACTATCTGTCACACCTCATTCCTTGAGTCATTTGTTCTGTACATCAGACAGGGGACATGACCGGGAACCTGTGAATAAAGCTCTGGATGAAAGGACAGAAGAAAACACAGAGTCAATCACAGAAAGGTCACTTGAACAGTCCACTTCTAAGTTCTGCTCATAAACTGACTAGTTGACGAGTCTGCGTATTTTTTTCCTGAACTGACTCATGCTCATGGCGTAATCTCTTTCCCACAGCCACGAAAACACAATTTTCAGTTTTCAGCCATTTACACAGCGACAACAGGGTGAAGCGTTTTAAGATTTTCACCCTGGAGGACATTTTCAGATTTTTGCGTTTTCAACCCCCAAAACGATATAAACGATATGGACGTCTGGCAAAATGTGTTGTGTTTTCCACCTGTTACTGTTGTCGTGTAAATGGCTCCTATATGCCACAAGTTGTGAGCCCAAGGTTCAGCCAAGCATTTCATAGTGTGAAGAGCATTCAACAAATCTATGAACGAGTGATGCTGACAGGGACGGTTCTCAAGTGGCCGGACACTTCCCCCTTTACCAGAGCACACCTTGAATGGTTTTGGTGACTGCTGCATGCCTGGTGTATCTTACAGACCAGAATTCGGGCTGCTTTACTTTCCCTTTCTTGTGACCTTTAAAGATCATTTGTCTCAATGAGGAAGACGGTTTATCTGTCCTGCTAAAGTCATAACTGTGATAGTGACAGCTGTCAGATGTACTGCTGCTGTTACTGAAAAGTACTGTAAAAGTACTCTTTTCTGTAGAACTTTTTCTTTGAACTTCCTATTATCTGTTTTTTTCCAAGTTCTGGTTCTATAGTATATTGAGCTGTTGAGCTATGAATCCTTAGACTCTTGTATCGCTTCATTACAGAATGTTCTCTGTCTCTTTTATTTGGTGGATCTCACCTGAGGGGACATCGGTGACTGTGTGTGATAAGCACATACATGAACACAAACGGGAGTCAAAAGTCGAACAGCGGACTCAGACTCTGACTTCAAATCTAGATCGATGCAATGTGAAGCCACATTATCTTCCTCTAGAATTCATCCACTGCACCATTAACACAAACACCACCGGGCTGGGCACCAAAGACCGGCCCGATGGTACGTGGCGCCATCTTGGATCGAAAGGGTCTTCCACTGGGATTGATATATCTACTAAACTTCATTCAAAAATACATATTTGCCAGTAGTGACCGAGCAGCTTATTCATTATCCCACAGCTCTTTCATTTCCTTTTCTGTTTTTCCTAATCTCTACGGACTTTTTCCACATCTTGCCAATAGCGTAAATATTTTAAGTTTGATCCTGACCTCTATAATTGTGAAAGGTTCTATGTCTGACACAACAAAACTGCTAGAATCACCATGACCCACCGTATATAATGCATTCAGTATTTCAAATGAGTGGGATGATGTTTTATGAGCGCGGCCACGCCTCTGGCATATTACAACCTTTCCAATCTGCACCCGGGAGAATCCAGCTGTCACTCAAGCTGCGTAAAACTGCACCACACTACAGAATACACCGAGATGGAAACCAAATCAATTGGATATGGTTCAAATGGTAATGAATTAATCAATATGCATCAAGTTGAGTGTTGGAGATACGTTTTTTTAATCAAACTAATGGTAATTCCTCTTAGGGGCTAGAGCGGAGGT
>CM060670.1:33906594-33916594 GCA_030686955.1 Odontamblyopus rebecca
GAAGATGGATGGATGGCAGATGGATGGATGGAAGGATGGATATATTGTGTGTATTTGTCTGTTAAACATATATATTTACTGTTAATTGAAAGTATTGATAACTTCATGACTCCACAGCAGCAGGGCCCGTCACCTGCTTGTCACCATGAAGATTGTATTACTTTGGCATTACATAAATGTTGTCTACACAGAGGAGATGCTGCTAGGCCAGTTTACAGGTCATATCTGTGGAGCACTGAGCTCACTCAGGAGTGTGTGTAGGATGTATGTTTGAGCACTAACACCCATGACAACAGAAATGCATGTTAGCCAAGTTTAATATTACCATGGAAACTGTCCAGACAATGAAAGGTAGCAGACCCCCCACCTGAAAAGTTACACAGTGCAGCTTTAACAGTAGATCAGGCGTCTAGAGTAAAAAAAGCCACAGTTCCTAAATCTATAACAATACAAAGAGTGTGTCAGTTAGTCCCGTTGTGACGCTGATGTGACAGTGTATTTCACTCTTCTGAGGCACTGACGTCTCACTCAGGGGAGACAGGCCCTACAGCCATCCATTCATCACACGCCACTCGTCCTCCACTCCATCTGTCCGTCTGTCAGCCTCCCCACACCTCCTCCATCACCAGTCCAGCTCAGGTGGAGCGCGACGCAGAGGCAGAGGAAAAGAGTGGAGCAGAGATGAAGAAGAAAGAGCAGTTTAAAGAGTCGCATAATGCATTCGACAATCCAACTTTATTTGCACTTTAAAAACAAAGTGCTTAACCCACAAATGAGAACAAAGACGACAAAAACAAAAGGCAACAGCTCAAACTGTTAAAGCAGAACTATTACGCAAAATGGACTTTTAACCATGTTATCGTAGTTTCTCATTTACCATTTCAAAGTTGTTTTTAAGAGTGTTTCATGCATATTTGAGGAAAATGTCTGAAAAATCCACTGCTCACTGTCTTGATCTGCAGATATCCACTGAAGGGGCCACAGCTACACGGCTTTTTGTTGTGACGACGTTTACAGCCACGTCAGCTCCCACTGGGCACCACAGTTTTCTTTTATTTAGTCGTTTTAGATGAATATTTGAATTAGTGCTGTCAAACAATTCATTTTTAAAAAAAATCAGATTAATCACACTTTAGAATTAGGATTAATCACGATTAATCGCAGTTAATTATTCACCAAAAAAAGACCAAAATATTTTGGCAAAAATGCAATTTATTATCAAAAAGTGATTTCATTGATGTTAGAATAAAATGCTTATAATGATGAAGTTATTAAAAATGTACATCGAGCTAAAAGTCTCAAGGAATGATACAAACCAGGCTCAGAGCATGAAAGAGCCTGTGTTCAGAATCTGTGTGGCATGACAGCACTATATCTGCTAAAACCACATGTTTGAACTTTTGACCTCTGCTAGAGGGGACAAAATCCCTCCTCAACCATATATCTGTGCTTATCTGATGAAATGTAAACCTAAAGCATGATATACTTTGACCATGATGTCTATTGTAAACCTAACACTGACATGATGTATTGTAATGACACAATAAAAAGTCGTGCCAGAAATACGGGGGGTGGGAGAGTCTGGACGAGCCTAGAGAAGCGCACGTCTCGTCTCCCCCGTGTGCACGTAAAAGAGAAGTGGCTCAGGTGATTTAATCCTCAATTGTGGTAGGAGACTGGCATTTATATAAATTGTCAGAGTATTTTCACTGCTTGTGATTTGATATTTTATGACAATTGACATTTTTCTGTCGCTTGTAGTTTTGTTGACAACATTGCCGCAGCCGCACTCCGGCAGCGCTGTTTGTCGTGCTTGGCTCGTTTTTCGTGTACAAGTAGCGTCGTTGCTGCCGCTGAATCAAACCCGTGTTTTGCTTTAAGATGGTATTTTAAACTTGTGCTTCTGTGGAAAGAGAGTTCATCGCTGCGATATCTGCAAACTACCTTAGTTTGATCTAAAGTCCAGTTTGTTGCAGAGAAATTTGCCGCTGAGCACCAGTCACATTCTCATCTGTCATCTTCACATCCTGATCACAGACCTGATCACTGACCTAATAACCTGCGCCGCCTTTCAGGTCACCATCTGTGCTTTCAATAGAGACGCATGTTTAAAATTTTGACTTTTAGAGCCCTGCAGGGTCAAGCTCCTCCTTATGTCAGAGATCTGATCCGACCCCACAGACCCTCTCGCACACTGAGCTCTGTGGATCTGCTGACGGTTCCTCGTGCTCGTTTTCGGACCAGAGGAGACCGATCCTTCCAGGCCGTTGCTCCCAGACTCTGGAATGATCTCCCACTCCTTTTGCGTTCACTAGACTGCATTAATACTTTTAAAAGGCAGCTGAAAACTTTTTTACTTGGTCAAGCATTTTAAATTACAGCAACTTCTTCAGGGACTGATATGATTGTATATTGTTGTGATGTGATTTTTTCCTGTGTATAACTGTAATTTGTCTGTGTTTTTATTCTTGTGTGAAGCACTTTGTGACTTTCTTGCAGCCCTAGTTTTAATTCAAAATAGCAAATTCTAATATAATAATCCACAGGGGTCCTAGATTATAACTATATAGAGTACAGGCACAGTAGGTCACAGAGGTGCGTTTTAAAAGAAGAAAGTAATTCCTGAGTTTTGCAACAGAAAAAGACCAGTCCTCTGTCGTTAAAGTAAAGTTTGAGCAGCCGACCTGAGAGAACGTGGAGACATTTAAAGACTAATACAATCATCTTAAAATCAACGTGAAAAGAGCCAGTGCAAAGACCTGATAACGGTGCTGATGTGCTCTTGTTTTTTAGGCAGCTGAAGCCGAGCAGCAGCATTTTGAACAATTACTAGTCCGATGAGCGATTCCTGATCGAGCCCGAGGCAAAGTGCACTGCGATTTGAGCGATTTGTAATAAAAACAGGAATTAAAGTCTCAACCTGATGCTCTGGAACAAACAGTTTGGCTTTAGACAAATTGAAAAAAAGTTGAATTAAAAGTTGAAAAAAGCTATATTTGACCACCAAGCATCAGAGCACTGTTCAGTATCAAACCAGGATTCATGGCTTTTCATTTAAGACACAGGTGTCAAACATGCGGCCCGGGGGCCAGATCCGGCCCTCCAAGACCTTTAATCTGGCCCTCGGCTGATTTTCTATTAAAATATAAAAAAAATTCAGATTTTTCTGGTAATTTTCTGCGCATCTTACCATAGCAGCATCTCCAGTGCTTCTGTGCGTGGCGCCTCCACCAGACAAATGAAGACCTGCCTCTTTCCAAACGCTCTTAAAGGACAATCGTTTTGACTGTTGACCGTGACCCTCATCAGCAAAATGTCAAAAATAAGAAAAGTGGAGCTGAGTGAATGATTGTCCATGAAAAATTGACTAATTCTTATTTGTTCACGGAGGTGAATGGGAAACCTGTGCTCGGTGTGTTTGCAACAAGTGGCGGCGCTCAAGGAATATGATCTTAAACACCACTACGAGACACTGCAAAAAATACAATAACTTGAACAGAGAATTGAGAAGACAGAAGATAAACGAATTATTGCTGAAACTGAAGAAACAGCCGTCTGTTTTCACCCAGGGGCCAAGAGGCTACTGATGCTGCTGTGAAAGCAACCTGACCTAGCATAATATTATAATATTCTGTAAAATAAAATAAAATAACAAAAATTTCTGTAATAGATTTGTGTTTCTCTGCACAAATATTTGGACTTATTGCTATTTTTGAGGTATATATGCCATGAGTTTTCTGATCCGGCCCCTTTGGAATCAAAATTGGTTGTATACGGCCCCCCGGACCAAAATGCACCCCTGATTTAAGATATTGTATTTTGACTGATCTGTACATGTTTGAGTAAACCTGGAGTATTGTCCTGCATTTGAGGTGTAACTGCTCAGAAAAGTCCCGGCCCTAATACCCTCCAACTCCATCCACCACTCTGTACTTCAGACTACAGATCAGATCAGACAGGTTTAAAATGCCACTTTACAGTAAAAATAAGTCCAAGAATCTCTATTGTAATGCCGTGAGGAAAATCACTCCCACTCTCAGTTTGAACCATTTTAAACACATCTGAGCCTCGGTCGTTTCTCTGTGATTAGTGGGCAGATAAAATGAGCGCTCACATTCTCCCGTATAAATAAATAATAAAAGAGCCAGAGTCTTTTGAACGGCTCTTTGAAACGAACGGATCCAAAAGGTACAGATCCATAAAAGAGCTGAACGTCCCGTCACTGCAAAAGAGGAGGGACAAAGTAAGTGTGAGGTTTGTGTTTCTTTAAACACACAGAGGGATGAAAGATGAGGGTCATTACCAGACTGAACTGTGTCATTACTGGGAGGAAATTAAACAAGGTGTGAATGAGGCTGTTAGGATGCTGAACTCTCTCCTCTCTTTGCCCACCAGGAATCTGCATCTCCACAAGAACTCCACAAAGAACACTTGGACTTTTCCATTTATTGTTATTTATTTATACGCAAACACAATTTCGTTTGTTTCGTTGTATATTTTTCATTTGAAGAACTGACAATAAACTTTTTGAACTTGAACTTTGAACTTGATAAAGTTTTGGAATGAAGATTTCAATTTAAATTTTGAATACATGTTTTTGGGCAAACAGCCAGACGGCTGAAGCTTGTAAAATATTCATGTGGAATATACTGTTTTTGGCAAAGCAAAAAATGGATAACAGATAAATCACCTCAGCTGAAACATTGGACAGTTCCCAAATGCAGAGACCGACTTCTGCGATGAGGAACACGACGCACACGAGGAAAGATGGAAACCCTCATTAACACTCAAACCTAAAAGAGAATCTTTCTTTAGTTACTCATTTGTTCTTTAATTGTTATGTTATTTTATATTATTTCTTGTTTTTTTATGTAATTATTTTCTATTTTTGCATAAAAAATAAGATTTTACAAATACAAAACTAGAGATGTACTAAAGGAAAATGACTATTGGGAAACAAACAAACAAAATATAAAACCCAATGCCACTGACCTGCTTAGAATATTGCACAATTGCCAAGTTTACATAAGAGCTTTAATTCCGAATAAAAATAATTTCATTCTGAATAAAAAATAATTCCACTTTAGAAACACCATGTAAACACTTTTCTAATGAAAATTATTATTCAGAATTAAACATAATCCTGAAGTCAGTGGGTTTATTCTGATTTTAAAGCCAAATGAATTTCTTCCTGGATCCTGTAAACGTTTCTTCTTCTTCAAAATAATCCCGGTGGTCGGTGCTCGTTGGCTCGTCCTTCTGACTCGATCCGGACGATCCGGCTCCTCCAGTCGTCTCTTGGGACTTTCCTCCACATCTCTTTGGATTTGTGAGCGGGATGTGGGAGTGGGCTGAGGTGTGGCAGCCTCACACTCAGTTTGTCTTCTTCCTCCTTCTCCCACACTCTTCCCTTCTCCTCCTCAGCTCACAGACGGAAAGTGTGAGGACAGAATTCTCCAGCTGCTGCTTCATTATCACCGGAACCACTGTGGAAAAAGTTTGGTTGGTGTTTGTGTCGGCGGCGAAACGACAAACCGAGATGACAGAAAAGCCGGGAGCAGCTGAAGTGTGGGTTTTCTTCCCAAAGACGTTTGTGTCGCTGTCCAATCAGAACCCTTCCCCACCCCCAGACGCTGAGCCGAATTAATTTAAGACCATTTAACCTGTTTCCATGGAAACCTCAATTCAGAATTATTATTTCTATGTAAACACAAAGGGGAATATTTTATTTCCGAACTATTATATTCAGAACAATGAATTTAAAATAAAAAAAAACATCATGTAAACGTCATTGTCTGATATCCAGTGAAGTGTGATTCTCACTTCTCCATTGAAAAGTCAATCAAAACCTGAATAAAAAATGTAGATTTGAACACGACCAAGTAAAATAATGATCCCTGTGTGAGCACTAAAAACCAGATGTGTAAAAATGTAGCTGTAGCTCTTACGCATTTGCCACAATTACCTAGAACATTGAGTTTGAGGGCAAAAACACTTCTCAATTCCACCTTGTCTTTAGTTACCAGAGTGCCACTTGTGCCCTTTTGATTCACACCTCTTGGAACGTTGTATAAAATGTCCACCAACCCACTCATTTCTGACAACTTCTGATGGCTTGGCATGTTCCCCCGGCCTCAGCCCATTTCTCTCCATTTGTCTTCTCCTCTCTCCTCTGCGTCGGATAATATATGGCATGACACCCAATCAGCAAATCCCTCCGCACGCGTCCTGTTTGCATTCGGCGGCGCGCCTCCGCTCGCTGCACCGCGCGCTCATGATTGATGGATGCAAAATGACACCGCTGTCACGCTAGAGTTGTCGTGCATTTTCATATTTGTCTGGCCCCGAAATGATGCATGTCTCGGATTCCTCCCATTTTCGCTCAAGTAGTACAACTGCTGTGGCACCTGGAAATGTCTCTCTCTCTCTCACACACACACACACACACACACACACACAAACACACACACAAACACACACACAGTCGAACAAGGCTAGCACAGCGCGGTGGAGTCTGTTAGTAGCCTGCTGGGTGATTTGTTAGCAGCGTTAGCGCCCCGCAGGCTGACAGGAGGGGTCCATGAGGCAAAGGGGCTGGCCTCAGGCGGGTGGGAGACAGAGCGGAGAGCGAGGCTAAGAGACAACAGAAGAGCACAGAATACTGCAGATACCGAAGGGGAAAATGGAGGCTGGTCTGAGGTGAGATCTAGGGATGAAAGGATGTGTGCTTTTGTAGCCGTGCACTCGATTGAGCTGTTTGTCAGGATTAAGGAGGCTGTTGAGATTTGAAATGTGCCCACAGGACCATAAACAGGGACGAGGGCCCATCAGCTTTCAAGGACCTGGAATTGGTGGTTTTCAGATTGAAGAATGAGGCATGTCATACTCCCACATAACTATTTCTATTGATTACCATGTATTCTCTGAAGAAATATCTAAAAGGTAAATGCACAAATGTTAATCTGATCATTTCTATTAGTGACTAAACACAAGAACTGATTGGTTTACAACACGAGACTGTCGACACAAAATCCATTTAAGATGAACCGTCTGCGTCGAAGGTGCGTTGTGTAAGTTTTCTGGCGGAGGCTCCGTCAAATGCTTTTCCCCATGGAGATGTTCTTGCCTTGTCTGGAATGTTTCTTCATAGAGACCAAACCAGACTAAATTCAAGTCAGATCTGTGGAGAGGCGACTCCGCTCACAGTCAGAATGCTTGTATTTTTGAACCATAAAACCACCCGCAATTGAATAAATAAAGTTAGAGCTGTTTAATGTCATACTGGCCACATTCACATGATGTTTTTAATTCCGAATCAATTGTTCTGAAGTAAATAGTTCGGAATGAAAATATTTTACATGGAAATAATGATTCCAAATTGAGGTTTCCATGGAAAACACGTAAAATTGTCTTTATTTAATTCTGCTCAGTGTCTGGGGGTGGGGAAGGTTCTGATTGGACAGCGACACAAACATATTTCCGTCTTTGGGAAGAAAACCCACACTTCAGCTGCTCCGGCTTTTCTGTCATCTCGGTTTGTCGTTTCGCCGCCGACACAAACACGATCCAAACTTTTTCCGCAGTGGTTCTGATGATAATGAAGCAGCAGCTGGAGAATTCTCTCCTCACACTTTACGTCTGTGAGCTGAGGAGGAGAAGGGAAGAGTGTGGGAGAAGGAGGAAGAAGACAAACTGAGTCTGAGGCTGCCACACCTCAGCCCACTCCCACATCCCGCTCACAAATCCAAAGAGACGTGGAGGAAAGTCCCAAGAGACGACTGGAGGAGCCGGATCGTCCGGATCGAGTCAGAAGGACGAGCCAACGAGCTCCAACCACCGGGATTATTTTGAAGAAGAAGAAACGTTTACAGGATCCAGGAAGAAATTCATTGGGCTTTAAAATCAGAATAAACCCACTGACTTCAGAATTATGTTTAATTCCAAACAGTTTCATTAGAAATTAAATGTTTACATGGTCTTTTTTAAATCAGAATTCATGAAGGCAAGAAGGTGACGGACCCTTAATCAAAAAGTTTCTTATTATATCTTTAAATATTATCAGCCAGTTAAATGTAAAAAGAGGTCAGACTGTAGATGGCGCTGTTCTCATACTAATGCTGGTAGTTTGGGTGAACACTGAGAAATGAAAAGCACAAAGTAATTCTGTCTTTCCTAATCCAGCCACCAAAACTGTGCCTCTTTGTTGAATGGGGAAAGTTTTTACTCGCTACAAACCATTTTCCTGGTGAGGATAATAAAGCATTGTGACGGGAGAGTGGAGGATTTGACAGAAAACTTGTTTTGGAAGATTTGCCATTTCTTTTTAGTCACAGGTGTAGTTAAACTGAGGTGTTCATTCTGAATTCTGATTGGATATTCAACTTGAAAAGCAAATGCTGCATGAACAACTTTTACATTATGCGTATATGTTTTGTAAATGTCTTCCACTGCTGAGTTAAGGTCGTGGTTTGACTAAATACCTCGGTCAATCAGACAGACTTACAGACAAAAACACTTCCTGTACGTGTATAGACTTGTGCTGAAGTCCCCATCAAAACTGAGTCTTTGCTGTGTCAAAGTCAAACATCAGGTTTTGTCTTCAGTGCGTCTGGCAAAGTTTGCTCAGATGACTCCAGCCTTCTGTGGTGTAAACATAGATCAGACTGTTAGTGAAATTATGAGTTTGTTTCACCTTTTTTCATCAGCTTTCTATGTTAAAGGTGCATTGTGTAACTTTTTTTTCTGGTGGATGGTCCGTCACCTGCTTGTTTCTATGAATATTGCTCTGCCTGGAATGTTCCACAGTTTGACATTAAACAGCTCTGCCTTACATTACAGCTCAACAACGCCTAGAAAAACAGACATTCTGACTGTGAGCAGAGTCGCCTCTGCACAGATCTGACCTGTAACCTGGTCTGATTAGGGCTCCATGAAGATAGAAAGGTTTAGTACCAGACTGTGTCCAGACATGTGTCTATGGAGAAAAGTATTTGATGGACCTTCCACCATATCTGTCTGTCTGTCTGTCTGTCTGTCTGTCTCTCTCTCTCTCTCTCTCTCTCTCTCTCTCTATATATATATATATATATATAATAACATGGATGACATCAAGCTGTACGCTAAGAGTGAGCGAGACATCGACTCACTGATCCACACCACCAGGATCTACAGCACAGACATTGGAATGTCATTCGGGCTCGAGAAATGTAGTAGGATGGTGACAAAGAGAGGGAAGGTAGTCCACACAGAGGGGGTCTCACTCCCAGAGGAAACAATAACAGACACTGAGGACAGCTCCAAGTACCTTGGTATCCCACAGGCAAATAGCTCCTTGACGAGGCAACAAGGAAAGCGGCGACAGCCAAATACCTGCAAAGAGTACGGCAGGTCCTAAGAAGCTCAACGGCAAGAACAAGGCGCAGGCAATAAACAGCTACGCCCTGCCAGTGATCAGATACCCAGCAGGAATCATGCACTGGCCAAAGGAGGAGATACAGACCACGGATGTTAAGACACGAAAGCTCCTGACCTGCATGGAGGGTTCATCCCAAGTCCAGCACCCTGAGACTGTCCACGAGCCGGAAGGAGGCCGAGGACTAGTGAGTGTGGGAACCACTGTCCAGGATGAAACATCCAAGCTCCACAAGTACATCAGGGACAAGGCCCAGACTGATGACGCTCAGAGAATGTCTCAGACAGTGGGGCGCAGAGGAAGAGGTGCCGGAGGGACCATCATGGCAGGACAAACCCCTACACGGGGCGAACCACCAGAACATAACTGAAGTGGCTGATATCAAGAAATCCTACCAATGGCTGGAGAGGGCTGGTCTGAAGGACACACAGAGGCTCATCCTGGAGAGGTCCAGATCTACCACACCAGACAAGACCCAAGGTGTAGGTTGTGCAAAGAAGTGCCTGAGACAGTCCAGCACATAACTGCAGGGTGTAAGATGCTGCAGGGAAACATGGAGCGACATAACCAAGTAGTGGGCATAGTGTA
>CM060670.1:33919094-33989094 GCA_030686955.1 Odontamblyopus rebecca
GGCTAAGATAATACCCATTTATACCCAGGACACAGGTTAAGTGACTGGCTCAGAGCAATCACACACACCGGCTTCAGCGCATTCACACAAAATTACATTCATCCCAAGTGCTAAACGAGTGTTTTCAGAGGGAGGACGGCACAATCACACACAGTGATACGGCCTTGTTTTGCCTTAGCGAGAGCGCTAACAAGCACCGGGCTGTGGGCTGAGGCGTGTGGGAGGAAGTTCACATAACTAACTTTGGACAATATGGGGAGACGGAAATATAGCATGATTTTCTACTAAAAATGGAGTCACCGGTGAGTGCCGGTGGACACGATTTTTGTAAAAGTGAATAGCAACAATAACAACAATACACAAAACAATAATGAACAAAACATTACAAATACGAATGAAAGGGCCTGGATCTGATTTCAAACCATGAGTCAGGTTTAAGTCAGGTACATGTTTTAGTTTGAAGTGTTAACGCTGCCCAATGAATCCTCTCTACCTCTGTGATGTTGATAATAATAATGATAATGATGATAATCGTGCATCAGATTTAGATCACAGCTTCTGGACACTTTACAGAATCATTCACTCCACACTCGGTGACACTATTATAACCAGAACTGAACCAGGAATAAACCAGGACTGAACCAGGACTAAACCAGGACTAAACCAGAACTGAACCAGGACTAAACCAGGACTGAACCAGGACTGAACCAGGACTAAACCAGGACTGAACCAGGACTAAACCAGGACTGAACCAGGACAAAACCAGAACTGAACCAGGACTAAACCAGAACTGAACCAGGACTGAACCAGGACTGAACCAGAACTGAACCAGGACTAAACCAGGACTGAACCAGGACTAAACCAGAACTGAACCAGGACTAAACCAGAACTGAACCAAGACAAAACCAGAACTGAACCAGGACTAAACCAGAACTGAACCAGGACTAAACCAGAACTGAACCAAGACAAAACCAGGACTGAACCAGGACAAAACCAGAACTGAACCAGGACTAAACCAGAACTGAACCAGGACTAAACCAGGACTGAACCAGGACTAAACCAGGACTGAACCAGGACTAAACCAGAACTGAACCAGGACTAAACCAGAACTGAACCAGGACTAAACCAGGACTGACCCAGAGCTGAACCAGGTCTAAACCAGGACTGAACCAGGACTAAACCAGGACTAAACCAGGACTGACCCAGAGCTGAACCAGGTCTAAACCAGGTCTAAACCAGGGCTAATCTTGGACTTGAGAGCAAGAGACAGAACCCGAGTCTGTGGAGCAGGGTGTCCACAAAGTGCGATCGGGCGACAGCTGCACTTTAGCCCCGTGGAGCTCAGAGCTCTGCCATTCCCACAAATTAATATCGTTGTTGTGTCCTTGGGCAAGACACATAACCCACCTTGCCCCCAGTGTGTGCGTACAGTGTGTGCGTACAGTGTGTGCGTACAGTGTGTGCGTACAGTGTGTGCGTACAGTGTGTGCGTACAGTGTGTGAATGTGTGAGTGGGTCCTTGTTTGAGTGCTTTGAAGGTGGAAAAGTAAAATGTCCCTTTTTGAAATATTTCAACATAAACCATGTGTAAGAGCAATGTTTTCATGTGAAGTTTTCATGTTTTTGCAAACAGAAACTTGTGAAAATGTATTTATAAAATCGATGGTAAAAAGAGCAACTTGACTTTATTGTTAATGCAAAAATAAATGGTTATTATTTTCTCTAAATCCCCCAGTCCTCTTGATGTGCACGATGCACTTAAAGCTGGGGAACCATGGAAACCCTTGAGGACCACTCGCCCCCCAGACATCAGCCTCAACCAGATGACTGAGGCCATGTAGTACAAAGCACCAACAGATGACATCATGCAGTGGAGGTGGTTGTTTTGGCCTCTTACGTGAGAGACACGATAATGAAAGTAAGAGTAGAACACGCGTGTGAATGAAATATTAAAGGACCTGTACTAGACCTGCATCTATTTATAAAGCATTTTATTGTCCAATAATCAGTAAACCCACAGTTATTGTTAGTTGTTGTTCTTGTTTGCAGGTGGCGTTCTGAAAGTGGAGTTTGGAAAAGCGCTGGAAATTCTCAGAAAGCATAAGGTAAGTGAAGAATAAGTTTGGACCACTGCAAACTGTTGTGAAGAAGCTGCATTTAAAAGAGAACACTGCTGTTCAATGTCTAATGTCCAAAAAACACATTTCAAAAGGAACATTCTGCGAAATGCTTGAATAACTGATTTATATTATTAAAGTTAATGGGAAAAATGAATGAGAAATTTATACCTGGAAGTGGGGGTTGGGCACCGCTGTTGAGCTCCTTTGCTGCTTTTATATTTTTTACATATTTTTCTTTTACTCAATAGAAAGTAAAAATATCTGCTGCTGCACCGAGGACTGAAGCAGTTTCAATGAGGCTAAAACAATAGCTGTTCCTAAAGTTTGTCAATTCCAGGGCTGAAATCATCCAAAATGAAGCTGTATGGAGTTTAAAAACACAGCAGAACATTTCCGAAATTACCACGTAATGACATCACAAGGTGGAACAAAGTGATTTCTGTTTGAGAAAAGAACACATGATGAATCTACAGGGTTTGTGTGTTAAACTTGTGTGTGAATAAAAAACAAAACACAACTCCAGCTCTGTTTGTGATGAGGAAACTGCACCTTTTGTTGTCATATGGTGGTACAGGAAGTGCTCCACTGTGTTTTTAAACCCCCCACACCTTCACTAGAATCATTTGAATTGTTTCAGTCCTGGAATTGCCCATCTCTACTGAACTAAAGCTGAAGGTTATAGAGGATTTTTTTTGTTTCAAATTGTCAATGGAAGTTCAAAATAGCACGAGAGAGTCTTGTAATTATGATGATCAAAAAAAAGAAAAAAGAAGAAAGAATGAAAATCCATCACAAGTGGACATGGTGGGGACAGCTAAATCTTAGCCAATAGATAACGATGCTGCCTCATTATCTATTGGCTGTTAGTTTGCCAATCAAACTCTCTACGTTTCCAGTGTAACTGACTCAGCGGCTCTGGGATTCTGTGGTTTATGTAACGCCTCCACATACACAAGGTGCCGTTTACTCGACCGGCACAGCCATTCTGAGCGGCTTTTTCCAATTCAATTCAATTTCAATTCAATTTTAATTCTATAACCCTGTAACAAACAGCCTGGTTTGTTACTCCGCACTCAGCACCTTCACCCTTCACTAGAGCACTTTAAATAACTGCACATTTTATAGCACACAGCACTTTAAACATATTTGCACTTTAAAAAAAAGACATTGCACATAATTGATTTTAAAATATATTTATTGTCTTTTTACCATTGTTAATCCTGAGGCACAGTGGCACTTTGATTGGCTGCTGGGCTCTGGAGGGGAAGGAGACGAGGGTTAATTAGGTATTTTAAATTGGTTAGTGCAATATTTCATGCAATAAATCTGTTTTTAGAGTGTTTTAAGTGTTGATGTGTGTGTAGTGTGTTTTATTGTGTTTTTAGTGAAGTAGTGTGCGCTGTGTCTTACCTCCTTTCTGCTCTTCTGTCCAGGTCCCAAAAGAGTCCCCCAGAAACAACCTCCTCCTTTTATGGTTCCGGCCTGGACCAAAGTGTAGATTTGGACAGGGGTGGTGGTGGTGGTGTTTTATTGGTTTATGGGTTTTAGAGTTTATTTGGTTAATGGTTTTAGGGTTTTTATGTACATAGTGGGTGTTTTAATAATAATTGGGTTTTGGTTTATTTTATGGAGGGTCAGACCATGGTTTTATCTACGCTGCTTTTATCCAGTAGTTTTTAACAATTAGTCAGAACACTTAAAAGGCGCCTGGAGAGATCACTGTGTTCTGCTGTTGGAGAGGAAATACTGCCTGCCTCCTGTTTATTTGCACCTTTTTGCACCTTTTTGCACCTGCACTTTGTAACTATTGAAACAAAGTGAACCTGTGGACTGCCTTTTCTGCCTGTCTGAGCATTTTTTAACCTTTTTTCACTGAAACCCAACCCGCTCACGGCAAAGCCTACGTCACAAACCCAGAATCACAACAAGAGTTGCCCCAATGGGCTTCACAGTGAAAAACATGGAAACATAATCTGACACAGACATCAGCAAACACACTGTCCCATCCTCAGGACAATGAGTATGAGTATGTCAGGAGGAGATGGGAGGAGGCGTTTCTACTGAGGGAGCTGTGGAGTAGACGGAAATCCTCTATCCAACCTTTAAAAGATAGTGTTTCTACCACTAAACTACCACTACATGACATCACAAGGTGGAACAGAGCATTTTAAGCTTTGGAGATGTAGACAGAGTAATAATAAAGTTACTCAAACATGTGAATGAAACAAAAGATGACAATACTCACATGACTTAAAGCTCATAAGAGTCCATTTAGTGAAACACAGGCCCTTTGATATTGGCCCTTTAAACTGAGCAGTAAACATTACACACACACACACACACACACACGTATTCTCTATGCAAATATGCCCGCGTGCTTTTATATTCAGACCACATTTCCTCTCAAGGTCACTCTCTCTGTTCACCGTCTGCAGATGTAAAAACAGCAAAATGTCTGCCGCGGTCAATTTGATTTGTTCCCTCCTTTGATTTTCTTGTATTTAAAAAAGCGTCTGTTCGTGGCTCCTTGGCCTTGGTAAATTACATCTGAAATGCCTTATTACGTGCGCGGTATAAAGTGTAATCAAAACAGAAGGGCAGGTTAAGAGCGCTTTAACTTGGCTTTGTGTGGGTTTGCTCAGATGAAGGTGATGGAGGCCGGGGGCAGGAGGAGAGGGGAACATGAAGCGAAGGGTTATCTGGGGAGAGGAGCCAGCAGGAGGTCTGGAGATACGAGGAGGAGGCCAGCTTTTCAACAAGATCACAGGCACCAATCGGATGCATGGGCTCACATTCTGATCCGGGGATTAAAGGTGCACTGTGTGACTTTTCTGGAAATGTGTGTGCGGCGCCTCCTTGTCTCCATGGAGATGGTAAAAGTTAAAAATGGCCTCTTTTAATCACTCATTAAAGGGACAGTTTGGAATTTTGGACATAGGGCCATATTTCCCGAGTGTTGGAGACGTGTGGAGACACTTTTTGAAATCTTCCATCCAGTCCTTGTATTTGCAGAGGTGCTGGTGCTGGGCTAGTGCAGGTCAATGGCCACAGTCGTCCTGCCACTAAAAACAGTCTGACCCACTCCACAGACCCGAGGAAAAACTATTAGAACTCCAGACTGTCCCTGTGGACGTCTGTGTCCACAGAATCATGTCTGAAATAAAACTAACCTTGCGTCACATGAATCGTCACATGTTGAGGGACTATTTTCTCATATATCAGTCCACCACTGCTGAGCTTCTATCAGGAAGAACAACTCACTGCTGCTCAGACAGAAATCCTTCAAATGCAACAGTTGGTTTGACTCTAAAATGATTCTGTGACACAGATGTCCACAGGGACAGTCTGGAGTTCTAATAGTTTCCTGTCTGGTCTGTGGAGTGGGTCAGACTGTTTTTAGTGGCAGGACGACTGTGGCCATTGACATGCACTAGCCTAGCACCAGCAACCTCTGCAAATACAAGGACTGGATAGAATATTTACCCTCAAAGTTCACATGTCTGAGTAACTCAAAAATCCTCTGTTCCACCATGTGATGTCATGAGGTGATAGTTTTCAAGTTAATGGCTGCTTTTACCTTTTATTCATTAGAGATGGGTGATTCCGGAGTTGAAATTTCCCAAATGAGTTTTGTAAAGGTGTATGGAGTTTAAAAACACAGTGGAGCACTGTATTATCATACATTCTGTATGAGAACTCAGCCTAAATCTACAGGGTTTGTGTGTTAAATGAAACAAAACACAACTCCAGGTCTGTTTGTGACGAGGAAACAACATTAGAAATAAAAAAAAAGAAGTTCAAATCAAATAAAGCTTTTCCTGATAACAAATGTAAAGTTAATTTAATCTTAGAGGTGGTATGATGCAATATAAATCAACCACTTTGGTACTTTCTACCATGTTATAACGTTTCCACATCAAACTCTGTCCTGGCCCTATTCAAACCCACTAGCTGTACGAGCCTGTACAAGGCCCCGCCCCCTAAAGCCAACATCACCTAAGCTCGACCGTGTCAATTCCCCATAAATATGCAAACGCACAAAACCAACTTATACACTACAACTTCCTAAACCTGATGAGATGTGTTTCATTCACAAACTGCAGTGATCACCCTCTGAAGAGTGAGAGGGAGTGAGGAGCACAGGGAGGGAGAGGGAGTCCAAGCACCAAGATCAAAACTGGAACAAATGAAACTGTGAATATAACATTTTCAGAGCCATAAAAGGAACATCCAAATCCTCTTTATTTCTACAGCACATTTTACAAACAAAGCAGTTCCCAAAGTGCTGCACAGAGATCATAAAATGGAGAAAACAAAAAGGTAAATTGCTAAAAATTTTGTGATACCCGTCTTAAAACAATGAAACCAGTCAAATCAAATAATCAAACGAAAGCAAAACCAAAAACATCACAAAATAGCAGTAACTATGTAAAATAAATACACTGCATAAAGGACACAGAGGAACAAACAGCTCACACAGGGATAAAAGCCACATAATAAAAGTGGGTCTTAAGACGAGGCTGTGGAGGCTGTTCAGATGTGGTGATCTGAAGACGTGATGTGTCGGCAGTAAAACTCACATGACCCTGATGACGCGCGGAATCCAGACGGAGCAGGAAGTGTTTTGCTTCTCTTCAGAACAGCACAATGGGCGACAGCGAGGACTGAAGAAGCCGACATAGACCCGCCACAGCGAAGAAATAAGTCTAAATACAGGTTATGACCCGTGCGATGAGGAGGAGTCGGACTTTTCATACAGTCTGGAGGATTTTGCCGACACTGAGGCGATGGATATAATAAATGATCTGGTGCTGCAGACTTGGTGTTACACTGAGCCAAATGAAAGCCTTTAAAATCCTATTGAGAATTAAAATGAGCCACTGCACGAGGATAACCTGAAATGATTATTAAAAAATGTATAAAATGGCAAATGACAGCAGAAAGATCATAAAATTAGCACCACATAAAACTTTTTTTGTGTGACAAGTTTACAAGTTTACCGACCACTTACGATGTTTGTCTTTCTAAATAATTGTCAAAAAAACTTAGAAAATATGAATTCATAATTAACACAGTCCTTCCCTGTTCCAAACTCGAGCATCGTCTGTTTCTGCGCCTCCTGTTTTTAGCCGGAGTTTGTCGATCCACTTTTGTCATATTTTTTTCTGTACATTTTTTTAAACTTACTACCTTGTGACGCACCACTTTCGGTACACGAAAAAAAAAAAAGTTTGTCTTTCTCCCGATTCGAGCAGTTGCAGCAGACACAGACTGCACAGAATTGAGGCGTTTTGGTGGAGAGTCGGTGAAACCATCAACACTCCCTCTTGCATTACAAAACATCAGCCAGTTGTTGATGTTTTGGTTCAAGATCCAGTCAGTGCTAGTGCGGCCTCTGCAGCTCAGGGAGGGAATTCAGAGTTTTCACGTAAAGCCTGGTCTGTACACACACTGAGAATGAGACACACTTTTATGTGTCTATCTGCAGATGAAGCCTCTGACGACAGTTCTCTTTTAAAACGAGTAAGAGTGCAGGCTCCAGTCAGTATTATTTTTACATTTTCAGAATTGGACTCACGTATCAACAAATTAACTATTCTTTTGTTAGTTCTCCGGCTGTGTAAATTGGGAGAGTTGGGGCAGAAAGATGCAAAGGTTACAAATCAATACACAAAGCAAATAGGAAAGAACTGTGTGGGTTTCAGAATTTCACAATACGCCAAATTGTTCGAGTAAGTACTTTTATTAACTAACGCTGCCCCCAGTCCCTCACACCATCTGTACAATCTAAGATCACAGCATTTAAACAATGCGCCTTTTATTAGTTACAAATTGCTTACAAATGCTTATTACTGCCTGTGTTCATGTGGATGCACTTTTGGAAATAAGAGGCATGATTAGAGCGAGATGAAAAGGCTGTGGCGCCGTCCTCGTGGGGAAACCTGTCTGCTGTCCTCCGCTGTAATGACGTACCGGACTCCACATTTCATTTGGCTTTGTTCCTCGGCGCTCTCAGTGTAATTAGTTTCTGCGGGACAACAAAGCGTCAGCTCCGCGGCCGTGTTCTGATTTATGAAGCATTTAAAAGGTTGCAAAGGGGAACAAGACAAAAGGTCCATGACTGAATAAAAAACGGGGGCCCGTCCAGAGTGGTGAGGCTGGTCGCGTAGAGCCGAGCGGGTGATTAGCTCCGGTTTCCTCGGCCTTATTAATGCTCCGCCAAGTGACATTTTACTAAAGATGGGAAATCTGGCCACAGTGGTTGAGTTGAGCACTTCCTTAGCCTAGAAGAAGCTCTCCCACTTAGATACCAGCGATATCCCTGTAAATGAGTTCAATTTTTACCTCACAGGTCTGGCTACTTACACTACAGATCTGCATTTCTCGCTCCATTCATTGTGTATTGGGAATTAGCCGAGTTGTGCTAAATAAATCTATATTTAAATATCAGACAGAGGACAGCAGATCACAGATACATGATCACAACCAGCGCGTTCAGACCTTTGCTACGACGTCAAAACTTCACCAGTACAGTACTTACAAAAGTCGGCCTTTGTGTCTGGAAGCTAGTGCTTACTGAAAATAAAATCAGTTACTGAAATTAATAAAAGAAGCTCTACAATCTGAAAGGTCTTGTACAGAAAAACAATGGACTTGTCAATAGTTGTGTTTTCATTAAGTTGTTTTGTGTTCTGTTTTGAGACTTAAGCCTACAGGATTTTTCAGTCTTAAACGATTTTTAAATTGTGACAAAAATGCGCACACCACAGACACGAGGAGAATCTTATGAGACTTAAAATCTCCGATCACAAAGTCTGCAGTGGGATCTGTGTGTGGACCACAGGATATAAAGCTGTGAGGCTGTGATGGCGTCAGCTGTTTCCTGTCTACAGTAAAACCACTCGCTCTGAGACTCTGAAGTGTTCAAAGATCAGAGCTCTGCACTTCAGTTTAGACACAAGTCAAACTGTGTGATTATTATTTGTGACATGTGGAGCAATACTTCAGATACAGGATTTTTAAAGCAGAAAAGAGGAGATAAAGTCCACAGGAAGTAGAGTCACTGTCGCTGATCTGCAGCTTCACCTCGATCCGTGCGCTGTGTGGATGGAAACAGACACATGTGAGGAACTATCTGCACTTTTTACTTTTAAAGAACACCTCAAACTGGATTCACAGAGCACTATTGTGGACTGGGGTCATTATTTGTGGAGGACAATTTCTGTGGATAATGTGGATGAGACGCTGCATTTTATATTTACCATTTTATGAGACGTGTGATAAAGTCTCTCATTATTATCGCTATATCCTGAGTTTTTATCATCTGTCACTGTAGTGTTGCTGATGTTTGGTGGTTACGATCTGACAGACACCACACACAACCAGCTCAGCGGTTTCAAAATCGCAAACACAAACTGGGGTCCTGAACTCAGGAAGAAGAAATCACAGCCAAAATCGGGCAAATTCTCCTGTAGTGTGCAGCGGCCTTTAGACTAGCTTAGCATTGTCTAACAGAAGCTTCCTTCGCATTTACATCGCGGTCTGTGATTATCTTTTTTTGTCTGAATTAATTAATTAATAATTAAATACAGATCAATTTTAGCATGGATCACTGTTTCCAAATACACTATAACTTGAGCAGGAAGTGCGAGCATTATCATACATAAAACTCTAAACGTAGAAGACACACTATGCAACATTCAGGTGGGAGTCCATCACCTGCTTTCTTTCCCTGGAATGTCCCACAGTATGACTTTAAACAGCTCTACTTTACAAGTGGTTTTATAGCTCAAAAATACCTAGAAAAACAGACATTCTGACTGTGAGCGGGGTCGCCTCTCCGCAGATCTGACCTGTAACTTGGTCTTTTTTGGTCTCCGAGATGATTTAAAAGATTTAATGCCGTACTGTGAAACATTCCAGACAAAGTGACGGAGAAATGCATCAAAAATAACAGCAAAAACAACAAAAACAGCAAAAATAATAATAATAATATAATAATAAAAGTCTCTAAATGTGCAAATGTGAAACCCTTTTTCTCCAAATAGGAAACAGAGCAGTGAGAATACAGAGCATAATGTTTGCCCTGTGAGAGGAAATGCGCTGGTTATCCGGGGTTGATATTCCTGCTATGGATCGGAGCGTGCGTCTTCATGTGGCTGCAGTAATGGCTTCTATTTAGCGATCGATGAGAGCGAAAGCATGAATCACGGCCTTTAATCATAACGCTCAGAGCCGCGCACATGGACACAGGGATGAGGAGGTATTGATGGCACAGCCCACACATCCCTCTTCATCATAATTCTTGGGCAGGAGAGGCCCAGTCCATTGACTCCTCACTATCTCCTGCTATTGGTCAAGATCTCCTCGGCTGCGCCCGATAAGGATCATTGTCTTTTCCATCAGGCCCGGGCTCGTTTTTATAATAACCATAATGACTCGTGATAATTTGGGTGCAGTTTCCTTGGATTAAAATTGCACTTCTTATCTGGTAGAAACTTCTTCACTGCAAAGAGAATGACTCTGTGTGAACTCGGTTAACAACAAAGCAACAAAGAAAACAACTCATTTAAGGATGGGTATTTCTAGGGGTGTAACGATATCCAAGTCTCCCGATACGATATCGTCACGGTCTGAACCTCACGGTGCAATATTTATTGCGATGTCATGGGAAATCTCATGATATTACAATATTCTACAGAATAGAGTGACTCTAAAATGCTTTGATCCAGTCATTTGGTGCAACATTTATTGTCATTAGGGAACGAAATCCAAATCTCTCTGTACGATATTTTCACCATAAACATCTCACTGGACCAGATTTATTACAATATAAAACTGTGAATCTGCGACTTTTTCCTCTAAAAATGCTTCACAAGACTTAATCCAAAGAATGAAGATGTAAAAGTGCTTAGAACAGTTATTTCTTCATGTCGTCTGCACTGAAACGGAGCAAAGGATCATGGTCTATGTAGTTCCCTATGTTTTTTTTTAGCTATTTCTGCATCAAAACTATTCATTTAAGCAAAGAGACTTGGGATTCGATATATTGTGATGGTCCACGATATTATTGTGAGACCTTTGACGATACGATATCACCAGATTTCAGTTACTGTCACATCCCTATTACACATCTATGGGGAACTAACTCTTAACACACAACCATTTTTTTTCTTAATTCTTTATTTCTGATACAAATATTCTTCAGTCCAGAGTTTAAAAGAAACACTGGAAACAAAAACACACATAAGGCAGTGAAAGCTCCCAAATGAGTCCATAAAGTTCATTAAAAAAATGGTGGAGTTTCTGTGCCCAGTGCGTCCTCAGAGCAAAGATGTAACGGCATGAGCTCATCTGAGGATTGGTCAGAGACATTACGATCGCAGACACTTCCAGGCACTGCATAAATGTGTACATTAAATGTCTCAGCAGAGCCTCACACGTGGGGATGTGAGGGTCCACAAACAGCAGCACTGTGGCACCCGGGACCTGCAGCAGGAGTCGAATGGAGTCATAAGGCCACAGTGAGCCTGAGGAAGGTCCCATGTCCATAATTCTACCACAGAGGAGCTGTGGACAGTGGAGTACAATAGGCTCTGAACAGAGAACATTAAACATCACGAGAACACATACTAAATTTCCTCAGCAGCACATTTGCCTGAAAATAAATACAGTTTACAATACTGTCTACTGATGTCTCTGTCCTCCCACCTGTCACAAAGTGCCCAGGGTATTTGGTCTCTTTAGTGGCACAAAAGGCTGATCACATCATTTAAAGACAGGAGAGTTAATATTTTTATCCTCTTTACTTCTCACAGTCATGATACATTTTGTGGGATTATACTTAATGTCATAATTTCTGACATAATCTGATCAGATTTTTAATAGCTCTTGCAACCCAGCGCTGCAGGACTGATGATCATTAGTGACCTTAGTTCCAACAACACAGCCTGTTTTACACGTGTTTAACTCTGTAGACAGATCATCAATATATATATTCAATTCAAATGGGGAGAGTGTCCCTCCTTGTCGAACACTGTTACTAACATGAAAGGTCTGAAACAGCATTGTCCCATTTCACTCTCATAAATTGCTTTGCAGACCAGAACTAAAATCCAAACCAAATATTTTGGCACACCTCTACTGACAAATAAAAAAACATTTGTTGTGGTTAACTCTATCAGACGCCTTAGTGGCGTCAATAAAACACAGAAATACAGATGAATTCAAACCAAGATACTTCCCAACTATTTCTTTCAGTGCATAAATACCGTATTTTCTGGACTATAAGCCGCTACTTTTTTCTCAGGCTTTGAACCATGCGGCTTTTAGTGCGGAGCGGCTAAATTTAGATTTTTTCTTCCACCACTAGGGGCGCTCTAACCGGAATTTCAAAAACAAGATAGACGGAAAATGAATGCAAAGAAGAATATGGTACTTTTTATTTAGCAGATATAACACACACGACAAATTACTAACTGGTAATTATTTTCAATTCCTCACCCCTTCATCATTAGGAGTCAGGAGTTTGTATGATGCAAGTTTTAAGTTGAAGGCATCGATCTTGCTCCAGGAAGGAAACCGCTGTAGAGCCCTGCACCCGCGGGACCCACGGGACCAACACAAAACAGTGCGGTGCAGGATATATTCTGAAAGCTTATTGCAGGAGCGGTACTGAAGAATGTGGGAGCGGGTGGGAGCGGGACTGAAAATTGTGTCCTGCGCAGACCTCTACCGTGCTGCTGCTGTGAGCTCGGGTCAATGTTTTCAGCGAAGATGATTAAAGTGACTTGTGGTTTCACTGCACAGGAGAAATGAAGATGATCAATTACCGGTTCTTTTCTGTTTTTGACCTGTTTTAATCAGCACAGTTGCTGCCGTGTTAAAAGGCACTGTTCAGAAAGAATCTGTTCAGGTACATAAATGTACATTTACAGTACAAAATACTTCTGTATGTGCAGTAAACATCAACATTTTTCAACATGGATATCAGCAGCTTATAGCCCAGTTGCGGTTTGTATATCTTTTAAAAAAAGAAAAAAACAGAGTGGATGCAGCTTATATACATGTGTGCTCTATAGTCCAGAAAATATGGTCCATATGTCAGTTCCATGTCCCTTTTTGAACCCAAACTGATTGTCATTAGTTAAAACACTTCCAGTCTTGTGAGCAATGCATTTTCTAAAACTTTGGAGAGAATGCTGACAAGGGCAGGCCTGGAGTTCAGCAAACTGTTTAAATTATCAGCCTTTATGACAGGGACCAAAACAACAGAGACAGTAGAATCAGACAGGACTCCGTAAGTTAAACAGCCACTAAAACACACGGACAGCAGAGGGCAGAATTTATGACTTGAATATTTCAAGTGCTCAGCTGTGATATTGTCTGGTCCACAGGCTTTATTTCCACCAAGTTTTAAAATGACATCATAGATTTTATAGATTTTAGATCAGCATGTTCCCTTTTACTGTTTTGAAAATGCTATATTATGAAAGATAATTAGTTTAATCAGATTTGCATTTTAAATGCCATCAAATTTTTCAATTTGAAATTTTACTCTGAAAAACATTATTTTTGTATTGAATTTTAGTTGTTGAAATTTGAAGTGTACAGTATATAAAATTCAAAACGATTAGAAAATAGTGTCACATGAGCTCTTTAACTCTGGGTTTTAACACTGAACCTGCCTCTATCTCCACAGGTCCCGACAAACATGACACTCAGTATTTAGTCTCTGCTTGTATTTATTCCCCATAATCACATGATGATTACTGCAATTAACGTGGCAATGACTTGTTTACCTTTTACTCACAAACATGGACCAACAATGGCGCCGTAATCAGCCCATGATCCGCATTGTTTGGCGCCATGGAAACTCGTATCACCTTTTCATACCTGCGAATCAAAGCGAGCACAACAGGTCCTCGCCAGGAAGCCCGAGCCGAGCGGCGAGGGGCTGATTGCTTCTCTCGGAGTGCGCTCTGCTTTGATAAGGACGCCATTGTAAACACGGAACGAAGTAATCAGGACTCAATTAAAGCAGCAAGTCATCACGCGCTATTGTTGTCCGGTGTGTACAGTAGGTGGGCCCATTTTCAAAGCCTTTGGCAATGAAAGAGCAGCACAAACCACCGGCGCAAACTGCTTTTCTTTATCCGTAGATTTGAACAGAGTAGAATGATCAGGGACATTGAGCACAGATTATAAAGATGGAAATCTTAGGTATCAAAGAAAAATGCAAAAGTTTCCACACACTATATAAATATAAACTTCTACTTCTTTCATGAAGCCATTATTCTATGGTCAGGTTCTCTAAGCATTAAAAATGCTCTTTTTTTCTGTGGAGTGGTGTGTCACAGGTAAAAACCTGGACGTCTCCTTTAAGTTTTAAGCCCATTGTGTTCACAACTAACACGTGACTTTATGAGCACAGCTTTATGTCCCCATTGTCCCTCCCTGACAGCAGAATATCTCACTGGAAACAGAGGTTGAGTTTATAAAGTGTGTTTTCCAAATGTAGAAATGATTAGACTTTATAATAGTGATCCCAAGGTGACTAAAAGCATGTTTAGAGGGAATGAAAGCCACATAAATGCATAATGTGTGTTCATTATATCTAAACCATTAAAATCCTTCAGGCTTAAGGCCCTAAACATGAACCCAGCTCCAGATCAGAAGGTCCCAGATGCTGCTCCAGTTACGGGTCAATCAGCTCAGATCCACTTCAATTTTTTCTCATGGATTCAGAAAAACAGATTCTTATTAGATAAGAGCCAAATCACATGTGATAAAGTCCCCACTGCAAATACAAACATGTTAATAACATGTGACGGACCAGTTCTGATTCTAAACTTCTTTATTTATTATTTAGTTTATTTCTGAGACGGGGAAATCCATTTTGGATTGGAGAAGGAACCCCCACCCTGAGTCTCCCTCCAGCACCACATCTCTCCACCGTCAATAAGCATCTGTATCTTGCTCCATCGCTGTGGCATGGTCCTTGTTAGTGAAGTTAATAGGAGCTGCATTGTGTCTGGTTGTAGCACTAGAGCTAATTTCCACCTGTGGTTTTTAGGTTTGATGGCCGATTGATTATGATTATTATGGGCTGTAGAGTGACACACATTAGTGTTTTTTCACACAATGGTGACAAAACCTTTGAAAGTGTCCATCATCAGATGCTTTACTGCTCCTAACATGTCCAAGAAGATCTGACGCATTGCAAGATTTTTTCTCCAAAAAAAAAAAGAAAAAACAAAAAGAAAATCAGCAGACACATTGGCACAGCTCGGCACAGCTCGGCACAGCTCGGCACAGCTCGGCACAGCTCGGCACAGCTCGGCACAGCTCGGCACAGACTGCACCGTTTATCAGAACACACTTTTCACACTCGCACATTACACAGGGCGTCCCAGTCATTTCACAGACCAATAATTTAGGCAATTCTTGTTGAAATAACCTCAAATTTGCATCGAAACAGATCAAGATTTTATATTTAAATAATGTTTTATTTTTGTTCTGTTTTCAGGTTGAGCCATTTACTCCCAAACAGAAGTCATTTTGTGTCTCGCACTGGGAAAAACAAACAAACAAAAAAAAAACAATATGCAGGTAAATTAAAATGACTTAAATTAAGAACATTTGACTAAACTGTCTAAACTGTTGAGCAGATTCAACTTGACGAGTAAAATGATCTGCCAGTGGAATAAGTGTGTTTTTCTTAATTCAAGCAACATTTGATTTTATTTCTTATTTTAAGTGTAAAAAGTACAGTTGTATTTCTTATTTTAAGTGTAGCAAGATGTGTTTTCATATTTTAAGCACAAATATGTTATAATATGCCAATGTTCCCCTGGCAGATCATGTGACTTGTCAAGTGAAATTTACTCAAATTATGGTTAAACTTTCTTAATTCAGGTCATTTTAACTGGACTCGATGTTGTGTTGTCAGTGTGGAATCTGCTCCACACACTCCCCCAGCACTGTGCAGCCTTCAATGCCAAATCTGGAAAAAACTTCACCAACTGGCAAACAAATCTGGACTTGGTACCAAAAATGTAAAAAGAAAGGCTGATTCTGCAGGACTAAAGGATCTGGACCAACATCAACACCATCACTGAGCTGGACTTAGTAGTTTTCAAAATAATTGCTTTTAAAATGATGTCAAATGTTTTGGGGCACCCTGGATATTTATTGAGGTGACTGTACATGATTTTGTCTGTGCAGTTGAGTGAAATTAGTTTTACCCAGAATCTGTATATACGAGTGGACTAAGCTAACCCGTTAGCCGCCGCGTGCCGTACAGGAAGTGCTCCAGGAGGCTCTTCCAGCTCCTTCTCTCCCTTTTTCCCATTGACTTACACAAAACATTATTGCTCCTCTCTGTAACTGCTGCTGTGGCCTCGTCATTTTGGTCTTAAAATTCAGGAATTCAGGATTTGATCCTAGAATTTTTCATTTCTCTGTTTTGTTCCTAAATCAAGATATGAACATAAATAATGGACCCGTCAGATGCCTTCACTGCTTGAGGTCACTGCCCCCTCGCATTAGCCACAGATTTGACTGACAGCCTGTTGTTTGTACATAACAGAACATAGAACATAAATCAGCAACTTAAACTTACTATTTAAACTTTGAGGATAAAAGCTTAAAATGTCCTCATTATTCTGAAGAATCACTGAAACACAGCGGCATCACCGCTCCCCGGTGAGAGGGCACATTTAACGACCTCAATCATGATTGGTTCTTGTGGTTGCTATGATAATCATGGTCGGATTTCCATATATGGAGCCTGGCTCCAAATTCCCTCCTGTAACCATGGAAACAGGAGCTTCATTTGAGCAGCGCTGAACGTTGTGGTGACGTCACACTGAGTCCACTCATACATTCGCTCTGTGCTTTTACCCCAGTTCAGCTGTGACTTCATCTAATTATAAAGCTTTTAACTTCAGACAATCAGTCAATGCTCTGTTAACATACTAGTTGCTGGGAGCATTACATTAAGGACAAAACTCTGTTCTGGCAAATATTTATACTCAGAATGCATAAGGTAAGTGAGGAAGAACTTTGGACCATGACTAACCGTTTCAAAGGAATAAGTTGTGTGTGTGTTTTTTTTTTACATTTTGAATAAAAATACAGCTTTAGTGTATTTAAAAGTCTGAATAAAGCAGAGAATCTCCATTGTGAAGCACAGGGAACTCAACTCATGCACTGTGTATGTCCAGTGTCCAAACAGTTTGTCCCCTTGCATAACTCCCACTCGTCTATGTCCACTGAGCTCTTTATTGCTCCTAATCTCTCGCTCTGTCTATGCTACAGTGCTAATCACACAATCCCTTGGCCTGGACTCCTGGACAGTTCTTCCAGTTGGCTTTGTCCCTGCTGCCAATGTATCTGCTCAGGTATCGGGAGCTGCACACACCAGTGCCGCGCGTGTGCAAAGTGCGTAATTGTGGTCGGATTTGGATCAAACACAAGGGAGGAGAATGGAGTTGTCAGCGGTTGGCGGCTGCAGACTCATCTCGGCGCGGATTTGAAAGGGACGCCTGAACTCAGAAGCCACGAGCGAAGCAGAGGAAAGTTTCAAACGAGCTGACGCAGTTTACCCGTCGCCATTAGCCACTGGACTGAGCTCGGCGCTGTTTCATCTTCGGGGATAGAACGCACGCTGACAATTAGAGCTGCGCTGTAGTTTGCAAAAGTGATCATTTGAGCAAAAGCATGAAATCTTTTGTAGATTCTCCATATCACTGCCCTGGTCAATTCTGAATGTTAATACAGCTCTTTAAAGGTGCTATGTTACACAAAAAATGACTCTCGTGAGCTTTAAGCCAGGTCCTAATGTTGTTTCCTCCTCAAAACAAACCTGGAGTTGTGTTTTGTTTCATTTACACATTTTTGAGTAATTGCCAAAGTTCAAAATGCTCTGTTCCACCTTGTGATGTCATATAGTGGTAGTTTTATCTCCTTTTAGCATTAGTTCAGCAGATGTTGCCAGTTCCAGGGTTTAGCTTCACTGTAATGAGTCCAGTCTAACTTTTCATTTGATTATTCAGTTTTAGTGTCAAACAAACAAACAAAACAAACAGATTTTGACCTCTATTTCCAATATTTAATTTAAAGTTTATTCCAAATTACACCAATCAAAAAACAGTTTTGGTGTCCATTTTAATGTTGATATTTTATTCTCTCTGGTTTATTTGCCCCGGAAGTTCTGCTGCTAGAGGGACTGACCTGAAAAATCATTGCAGTTTTGTGGTGAAACCTGTCGTCTTCTTTTATAGTGATGCGTTATTTTGGCGTCTTAGAAAGTAAATGTAATAACTCCATGAAGAGAAGCAGGAAGCAGCGATAAAATCTCCTTTGTTCAGACCATGGGTGTGTAGTAAGAGCTGGACAGGACACGCCTCCTGTAGCCGGGACCACAGACTGACGTGTGGCCGAGTGAGGAACTACAGCCCACAGCCCAGGAAAACATCTCCCACAGAAGCACAGAGCATTTTTGTGTGAAATCAGCCTGTCCATGTTCGGCTGACAGGGCGTCAACAGCTTTCATAAAGGTCGGATTTTGTAGGGATTCTTACAATATGATTACAATATTTTTACAATATGAAATTTGAACTTTATATGAGTTCTCCACGGCCGCGCTCCGCTCCAGCTGCTCGCGCTCTGATTGGTCAGAACTGTGTTTCTGATGTCACACGTTGGGCTGTGTTGGCTGCAATTTTGGATTCATCTTCCAGATTTTATTATAGTTCTATGGTTCAGTTGACACTGAATTCACAGGCGACACACGAAGCAGATGAACTTTAAATAAATAAAGAGAGAATAAAATATCAAAATTAAAATAGACACAGAGACTGTTTTTTGATTGATATTTGAAATAAACTTTCATTTCATCCATCCATCCATCTTCTCCCGCTTAATCCGGCTGGGTCGCGGTGCCCAATCCTCATAGCACCTGACCCCCCCTATGAACCCCTCTGCAGGTGGTGAACCCACAGGAGGGTGGACATCATGGTCCTTGATGTTAGTTCATAGGGGTAACTTTAACTTTAGGGGGTAACATAAACTTTAATTTAAATAATGGAAATAGAGGTCTTTTTTAATGAAATAACAAACTGTTTTCCCATTTTATGTTTTTAGATCTTAATAAAAATTCAAAAGAACAGATGGCGCACGGACCCTTTGGACTGGGAGTGAAAAGAAGTGAGAAGAAAAAGTGAAATAATTACATATGTTTTATAACGTTCGAAGTGTCCTCCGTTTGATTTGTTGACTCCTGAAATGGTTTTTCACTTCACAGACGCCTTGTCGGGGTTTGTACTGAAATACCAAGAGTGTGGAAAGAAGTGAGCAAAGGGGAAAAGGGCATTTGGAGGTTCTGACTTATTTCACCCTTTTCTGTTTGCCACATTTGTTTTCACTCTTGGTTTGGATGTTTTCAGTGAGAATCAACAGTGTGAATATTCATGAACACATTAAAGGTGCAATGTGTGACTTTTTGGTTGGGGTATGTCACTGTTCTGCCTGGAATGTTCCACAGTGTGACATTAAACAGCTCGACCTTATTTCTTCAGTCACAGGTGGTTTTATAGCTCCAAAATATGTAGAAAAAGTGGTATTCTGACTGTGAGCACCTCTCCACAGATCTGACCTGTAACCTGGTCTGTTTGGTCTCCATGAAGATAGAAATGTTTAATGTCCCACTGTGAGACATTCAAGACAAAGCAACAACATCTCCATGGAGAAAAGCGTTTGACGGACCCTCATTTCTGATAATAATCCTCTTCCTCAGTTCAAACATTAGTATTGTGTTGTTTCCAAATGAAGATGATCTTGATTTCTTCACATTATTTGAGGTCTGAAAACATTTAATCTTTTTTGTTATTCTGACCATTTGTCATTTTCTGCAAATAAAGGCTCTAAATTACAATATTTTTATTTGGAATTTGGGAGAAATGCTGTCTGTAGTTTATAAAAAGAAGCAAAAATGTTCATTTTACTCAAACACAATATAAGTAAGTAGAAAAATCAGAGAAACTTTTAATTTCGCAGTGGTCTTTTATTTCTTCCAGAGCTGTATAGTGTCCACACTCTCAGAACATGGACATTTTTCAAGAAAGAAACAACAGAAAGGGAACAACATTGTTAAAATGTTCAAAAAGGAGTAGGAAGAATCATCTTATTTTAATCCTACAGTCTATAACATTTCATCTTGATTTACTTTAGACCTTTAAATGAAACTAGTGTCCAAACTTTTGACTGACAGTGTACCACAGATTTAAACATGATTTAAAAATTCAATTAAACTTCGGCAAATCTATGAAATACAGACCCTGTAAGTTTACCTCTGCAGCACCGTCTTACCTCTAGTTCCATTGTTGTGTGTGAAAGCTCAGCTCCCCATCGGTCAGGACTCAGTCAATAACATTAATCCCATAATTCCTGCTTTTGTTCTTCCTCCAGTGTAAAGAATCTATTAAGTGCTGTTTCCTGCTCTGTGTGAGCGCCGCCTGCTGTGTGCACTGTTTATGATCCTGCATTTATTTATCTGTGCACCGGAGAAGCCTCATGAGAAATAAGCACAATTCGCCATGTGCCTTTGGTATGTGCTTCTGCTGGTCCAGTCTCCTCTCCCTGCACCACGTCTGCTCTCCACCTCTTTGCAAATTAAACCACTGTTTGGCTTTTTTAGGACTAACAAGAAATTGCTGCAGGCACGATAGCGCCGCTCCCTGCTCCCGGTCCAGTCCATCAATATTGTACGGCCAACAAACACAAATGAATCAAAAGCAGTTTTTTTGGTTTGTTTTCATTCACCTTCTCCCAAATCTTTCAGCTAATTATCTACTTAAACAGGAAGTGTTATGCAAAACTGACCTTTTGGAGCATTCTATCATGTCATTGTTCCTTCATCAAAAACACGCGTGGAGAGGTTCTAGCTATCATGTCTTCCATGTATGTTTGAGGAATCTAGTGACCTCTCCCTGTGCAAACCCTCCGTACTGTTAGCATGATGCCCTCATAGACTCACACTCCTGCCTCCCACACGTCGCTTTGCATAAACACAAAAACATGACACAAAACTGTACACTACAACTTCACAAACCTGATGTGATAAGCAATAGTTTCATTAGCAGCATGGGGAGCAAGTGCCAAAGATGAAAGTGAAACTTTAAACATTTGAATGCTTCTGCAAATATAGCATTTTCAAAACATAAAAGGCAACATGGTGATCTAAATATATGCCATGTGTAACATTTAATACCCCATAACGAGCTGGTCCCAGTGTTTACAGGCATCTTCAGCTCTTCTCTGCAGGCTTGTCATGTGCCTGCTTCAAAACCTCCTCCATTGGTCCTGTCCTCAAGAAGCCAAGGATCACCGGACTCAATGACTCCAGACCTGTGGCTCTGACATCTGTGGTCAGGAAGTCATTGGAGCACCTGGTCCTGCCCCACCTCAAGACCCTCACGGCCCCTCCTGGACCCCCTGCAGTTTGCCTACAGAGCCAACAGGTCTGTAGACGATGCCATCAACATGGCTCTACACTTCACCCTGCGGCATCTGGACTCCCCGGGAACCTACGCCAGGATCCTGTTTGTGGACTTCAGCTCTGCCTTCAACACCATCCACCCAGACCTCCTCCAAGGCGCTGTCCCAGATGAACGTGCCTGATCCTCTCTGCAGGTGGATCACTGACTTCCTGACGGACAGGAAGCAGCACGTGAGGCTGGGGAAGAATGTCTCGGACTCCCGGACCATCAGCACCGGCTCTCCCCAAGGCTGTGTTCTTTCTCCTCTGCTCTTCTCCCTGTTCACCAACTGCTGCACCTCCTCCCATCAGTCTGTCAAGCTCATCAAGTTTGCAGACGACACCACGGTCATCGGGCTCATCTCGGACGGGGATGAGTCGCCTACAGGACGGAGGTCGATCGTCTGGTGTCCTGGTGCTGCCAGAATAACCTGGTGCTTAACACTCAGAAGACAGTGGAGATGATTGTGGACTTTAGGAAGCACACAGCTGCACTCCCCTCCATCATCCTGACCCACACCCCCATCACCACTGTGGACTCATTCCGCTTCCTGGGGACCACCATCACCCAGGACCTCAAATGGGAGCCCACCATCACCTCCATCATAAAGCAGAGGATGTACTTCCTGAGGCAGCTGAAGAAATTCAACCTGCAGCACGGACAATGGTGCAGTTCTACACGGCCATCATCGAGTCCATCCTCACCTCCTCCATCAACGTGTGGTGCTGGAGCCTCCACCAGGGACAAACAGAGACTGCAGCGTCTTGTGCACTCTGCTGAGAAGGTGATTGGTTGCAGCCTTCCATCTCTTCAGGACCTGTACACTTCCAGGACTCGGACACGTGCAGGTCGAATTGCAGCTGATCCTTCTCACCCTGGACATGGACTTTTTGACCTACTCCCCTCAGGCAGGAGGCTACGGTCCATCCGGACCAGAACCTCTCGCCACAAAAGCAGTTTCTTCCCCTCTGCTGTTGGACTCATAAATAATAACACTAGGACTGGTCCCACCCCCCACTCTGCTTCAGTCACATGACCCTGTGTTCTCGCACCTGCCTGTTTTGCACTGATCATTACCTGCACTGTTATACTCTTATACTCTTATACATTTACATTATTATATTCCTGTAAATGTGTAAATTTTGTTGTTATATTATAGCTTATTGTTTCTACTTTATTTTATTCTATTTTATTTGTTGCATGTCAGTGTTTGTCTACATCCTGCTCCAAGTACCGCAGCAATTTCCTAATGTTGTGAACCTGTTCACTCATATGGCAATAAAAAACATTCTGATTCTGATTCTGATCAAGCCAAATACCCTCTCTTTAATATTTGAGTTCCATTTTCAGCAAGCACATGTAACTCGTACTGGCAACAACTGTAGTCCTGATAAGATAATGCGCCTTTCTGTCTCCAGATGGTGAAACATGTCTTGGGGCACAGTAGAAATAGACAATATCCAAACAATGTGCAGTATTTCATTTATTCATTACTAAAACTTTGGACATGATGGCAAACTTGGTTATGTTATTTGGTGATATGCTTCACAATACTATTATCCAGTCAGAAAGCAGAACGAGCCTCACATGACTCTCTCATTCGGGTTGCTTGTTTCAATGCTGAAATTCAGTTAGTTTAAACCTAAACTGAGTCTGTCTGATCTGAACCCAGGTTGAGTTGTGACTGTAAGAGGCTCCAGCTCCTTTAAACAGCTGTGAGCACTAATTCAGAAGCCATTCAGGACAAGAGGGAGTCAGAGGGAGTCAGAGGGAGTCAGAGGGAGTCAGAGGGAGTCAGAGGGAGTCAGAGGGAGTCAGAGGGAGTCAGAGGGAGTGAGAGGGAGTCAGAGGGAGTCAGAGGGAGTCAGAGGGAGTCAGAGGGAGTGAGAGGGATTTAGATTTAGTGAGAGGGAAAGAGAGGGAGTTAGAAGGAGTCAGAGGGAGTCAGAGGGAGTCAGAGGGAGTGAGAGGGAGTTAGATTTAGTGAGAGGGAAAGAGAGGGAGTCAGAGGGAGTCAGATTTAGTGAGAGGGAGTCAGAGGGAATCAGAGGGAGTGAGAGGGAGTCAGAGGGAGTGAGAGGGAGTCAGATATAGTGAGAGGGAAAGAGAGGGAGAGAGAGGGAGTTAGAGGGAGTCAGAGGGAGTCAGATTTAGTGAGAGGGAGTCAGAGGGAGTCAGAGGGAGTGAGAGGGAGTCAGATATAGTGAGAGGGAAAGAGAGGGAGCTGGAGGGAGTCAGAGGGAGTGAGAGGGAGTCAGAGGGAGTGAGAGGGAGTTAGATTTAGTGAGAGGGAAAGAGAGGGAGTGAGAGGGAGTCAGAAGGAGACAGAAGGAGTCAGAGGTTGGGTATAGTGTCCTGAGCTTTAGTGAGGAGGCTGTTTGTATCATGGCTCTGAGCGTCTCGTGCAGTGCAAACACAGGGCTGTCCTGTAGCTCTGAGGCACAGTCCTCCTTTAAAACAAACAAACAGCTGAGGGAGCCGAGAGCTCACAAACTCCGAGATGAAAGAGTTCGGTGGAGGTCAGTGCCCAGGATCCCAACTCACTTTACCTCAACTTTTGTTCAGTCGACTGAACAAAACTGAATGTATCCACTGTCTCAACTTTCTGTCCATCTGTCTGTTCAGCTCCTGATTTTGTGCTCGCTCAGGCTTTTAGAAGAGCCTCACAGCAACTTCACATGGCAACATATACAGAGTAAACAGGATTGGACCAAGCACAGATCCTTGTGGAACACCGCAAGCTACTTTAGAGCAGGGAGAGGTGCACTGGTTTACACTAACAAACTGGTACCTATCTGATAGATAGGATTTAAACCATTTGAGGGCGGTCCCTCTGACACCTATGTCACATTCTAACCTCTGCAGTAGAATGTTGTGATCAATGGTGTCAAACGCTGCACTGAGGTCCAGTAGGACCAGGACTGAAGCCAGCCCGTTATCAGCAGCTAGTAGCAAATCATTTGTCACTTTAAGCAGAGCAGTTTCTGTGCTGTGGTGAGCTCTGAAACCAGACTGAAATTTTTCATATAAATTATTGTCCTGCAGATGGTGACAAAGCTGTTTCACCACAACTCGTTCCAGAATCTTTGAGAGAAATGGAAGATTCGAGATAGGTCTGTAGTTGGCTAGTTCATCAGGATTTAAGCTAGGTTTTTTCAAAAGCGGTTTAATTACAGCATATTTAAAGGCCTGAGGAACAAAGCCATTTTCTAATGACATATTTATTATGTTATGGATGGAACCTATTATTAGGTGGAGCTTCTTTGAGGAGTTTGACTGGAATAGGGTCGAGCAAACAAGTTGATGGTTTGGACGACATGATGACTGAGGTAATCTCGGCCTCATCGACAGGAGTAAATTTGTCTAATGCTGTTAGAGGATTTATGTGGGATATTGGTGTTACAGACTGGATTTGCTGAATTTGCTCAGGGCTGATTTTTGGAGTGGCTTTGTTGATCTTGTCTCTAATGGTTGTCATTTTGTAATCGAAGAATTCAAGAAAGTCACAACTGAACTTCGAAGGGAGAAGAGACTCAGGGGCAGTGTGCGAGTTTGTCAGCCTGGCTACAGTGCTGAACAGAAATCTGGGGTTGCTTTTGTTTACTTCTATTAGGTTTGAATAGTATCTGGTTTGTGCTTTTGGCAGAGCGGCCTTATAAGAGAGCAGGCAGAGCTTCCATGCCTTCAGAGACTGCTCGGAGCGCGAGCGGCGCCAGAGCTTCTCTGTGCGTCTCACGTGTTGTTTGAGTGATCACAGTTCTGGAGTAAACCAAGGAGCCGGAGGTCTTGGTTTAATGCTTTTCTGTTTTAGCGGAGCTGCAACATCGAGAGCAGATTTTAAGGTGAGCATTGTCCTATCAACAAACTGATCCATGATAATTGGATTAAAGTTGTTCTCATTGTCATGTGGCATATCATTTAATACTAACTCAATTATTTATTTGAACTCGGCTACCGATTTTTCTGATATTGTTCTTTTCATTATAGTTTTCTCCTGCAGAGCTGGATAGTCTTTTAGTACGAATTGAAAGGTAATTAAAAATGGTCAGAGAGTTTAGGGTTCTGAGGAAGAACAATTAAATCATTCATCTCAATACCATAAGTTAGGACGAGATCAAGAGTGTGATTGTGACAGTGAGTCGGCTTGTTCACACTCTGGGTAAAACCGACCCCATCCAGGAGAGCACCAAAAGCACTGCTGAGGCTCACTGCTGTTATCAACATGAATGTTGAAATCTCCAACTATAACAATCAATTACCATTAAAAATATAAACTTGAAATAAAGTCAGAAAACTCTGCAGGAAACTCGGCATAAGGACCAGGAGGTTTGCGGTAGATTGTTATGAATATAACAGCTTTTTGGTTTTTCCAGTTGGTGCACGTAATAGATAGTGCGAGGCTTTCAAAGGAGCGGAATGTATAATTAGATTTGAGGCTGAGAATTAGGCTGGAGTGAGAAATGACGGCCACACCGCCACCTCCACCTGTGCTCCTGGCACTTTGAAAGTTCACGTGACTTGGAGGTGTAGATTCGTTTAGTCTAACATAATCATTTTCCTGAAGCCATGTTTCAGTTAAAGCTAGAAGATCAATATTAAAGTCGCCAATTAATTCATTTATTAAAAGAGATTTAGAGGAGAGGGACCTGATGTTTAGCAGTCCACATTTTACACACTTATCATTTTGTTTATTTCAGAATCAGAATCAGAATCAGAATTACTTTTATTCATCCCCGAGGGGAAATTTTCTTTGTTACAGATGCCACCGACCAAGAGCATGTACATCGAACAAGTTACAAAATAAGCTAAATACAATAAGATAAAAGATAAAAGATAAAAAATAGCTCTCTCTGGGAAATTATTTACATCATTGACATCTTTATGACTATATACATGTGTGAGCCGGGAATAGGATGAAAGGATTGAGTAGTATGTGAGTTAAAGTGAGTTAAAGTGCAGCGTTCAACAGTTTGATGGCGACAGGCAGGAAAGATTTCCTGTGTCTCTCAGTGGAGCAGCGCGGCAGCCGCAGTCTATGGCTGAAAGAGCTCCTCTGATTGGCCAGCACCTTGTGGAGGGGGGTGGGAGGAGAGTCCAGGGTAGTCCAGATTTTGTCCAGCATTCTCCTGTCCAACACCACCGCCAGAGAGTCCAGCTCCTCCCCCACAACATGTCCAGCCTTCCTAATGATCTTCTCGAGTCTATTAGTGTCCCTCAGGCGCAGACTGCTGCCCCCAGCAGACTACAGCGTACATGATGCACTGGCCTCCATAGACTCGTGAGAACATCCTGAGCATTGTCCTGCCGATGTCAGCGGACCCCAGCCTCCTCAGGAAATAGAGGCGGCTCTGGCCCTTCTTGTAAACCGCGTCCACGTTCCTGCTCCAGTCCAGTTTATTGTCCAAGTACACCCCCAGGTACTTGTACTCCTCCACCACGTCCACACTGACCCCCCGGATGGAGATGGGGGTCACAGCAGCTTTGGTCCTCCTAAGGTCCACCACCAGTTCCTTTGTCTTCATCACATTGAGCTGGAGGTGGTTCTCTCACTCCAAGTGACAAAGTTGTCCACTACAGTCCTGTACTCCTCCCTCGTCACCACCGCTGATGCATCCCACCACTGCAGAGTCGTCAGAAAACTTCTGAAGGTGGCAAGACTGGCTGCAGTAGCTGAAGTCTGTGGTGTAGGAGGGTGAAGAGGAAGGGAGAGAGGACTGTCCCCTGTGGAGCCCCGGTGTTGTTGACCACTCTGTCCGACACAGCTCTGCAAACGCACATACTGTGGTCTTCCAGTGAAGTAATTCACAATCCAGGACACCAAGGAGGCATCCACCTGCATCACTGCCAGCTTCTCAGCCAGCAGATCCGGCCTGATGGTGTCGAACACACTGGAGAAGTCAAAAACATGATCCTCACAGTGGTGGCCGGCTTGTCCAGGTGGGGAGTAGACTCTGTGGAGTATGGTCAGGATGGCGTCCTCTACTCCAAGGTGGGGCTGGTAGGCAAACTGGAGAGGGTCTTGCAGATGTTGGACCATAGGCCTCAGCTGCTGCAGGACGAGTCGTTCCAGAGTCTTCATGATGTGGGGAGGTCAGTGCCACGGGCCTGTAGTCCTTAGGGTCGCTGGGGCGCGGCGTCTTCGGGACAGGGACGAGGCACGATGTCTTCCATAGCAGGGGGACTCTCTGAAGACTCAGGCTCAGGCTGAAGATCTGGTGCAGAACACCACTGAGCTGGGGAGCACAGCCCTTCAGGACTCTGGGGCTCACTCCATCAGGTCCTGGTGCTTTCCCGGCCTTCAGTCTCAGCAGTTGACACCTCACCTGCTCCTCAGTGACAGTCAGTGTGGAGGTGTCGGGAGGGGGAGGGGTGGTGTCGTCTGAGGTGTGAGCTGGGTCTTCCACAGGAGACGGGGGAGGGAGGGGTAGGGTGCTGACTGCTGCTGGCTGGCACTGGACAGTTCCTGCAGTGTCAAAGCGATTGAAGAAGATGTTGAACTCATTAGCTGTGTTCACGTCTCCCTCAACGCTTCCTCGGGTCGGCTTGTGTCCCGTGATGGTCCTCATGCCGCTCCACACTTCCCTCATGTTGTTCTGCTGAAGTTTCCACTCCAGCTTCTCCCATGTCTCTGTCTGGCCTGGCTCAGCTGCACCTTCAGTTTCTTCTGAGCAGCCCGGGCCTCCTCCTTGTTTCCCGAGCTGCAGGCCTTCCTCTTCCCAATGAGTGTGGCTTTAATGTCCTTGGTTATCCATGGCTTGTTGTTTGGATAACAGCTCACAGTCTTTGTTGGGACAACTGAGTCCACACAGAAGTTTATGTAGCTGGTGATGCAGTCAGTCAGCCCGTCGAGGTCTTCTCCATGGGGCTCAGTGAGTGCAGCCCAGTCTGTCACCTCAAAGCAGCTCTGTAACACCTCCAGAGACTCATCTGTCCACCTCCTCACAGACCGGGGGAGGGGGAAGGCGGCCACCAGAGGTGTAAGATGTCCTGAGGAGCACCAGGGTGTGGTCTGAACGGCCAAGTGGGGGCAGGGGGCCGCCAGGTATGCGCCACGAACATTAGCATACAGATGGTCTAATGTTTTTCCCTCCCTGGTGGGGCAGTTCACAAACTGGCAGAAAGTGGGGAGAGCTTTGGCCAAACTGACATGATTGAAGTCCCCCGGAGATGGCGATGAAGGCTGTAGGGTGAGCGTTCTGAATCCGGGCTACCGCAGCGTGGATAGAGTCACAGGCGCTGTGGGCGTTGGCTGACGGAGGCACGAGGACAGCAACAAACACAACATGCGCAGAACTCCTCGGTAGATAATAAGGCCGTAGTCCGACAGTACATAGTTCCACATCATGGCTGCAGATCCGTTCCTTGACGGTGATGTGCGATGGATGGCACCAGCGGTGGTTCACGAGCACCGATAGCCCGCCGCCCCTGCTCTTCCCGCAGCTGGCGCGCTCTCTGTCGGCCCGTACAGTGGAGAAGCCCGCGATAGAAACGTAGTCATCAGGCACATCTTCATGCAGCCATGTCTCGGAGAAACACATTAAACTGCACTCCCGATATTCCTTCTGACTCTGGGCTAGCGCTGTCAGTTCGTCCATCTTATTTACGAGGGATCTCACGTTACCCATCACAATAGAGGGGAGACACGGCTTGAACATAAGTCTCTGTTGTTTTGCTGCTATCCTCCTCCGTCGCAGTTTTTTATTTCCTCTGCAGCCCCTGTGTGTCCTTCTCCTGCAGTCCGCGGGGATGTCAGGTGAGCGCACGATGGTATCCATAGCAGCCGCTCCAGCGTCTCTCAGCGCCATCAGCTGTTCCCGATTGTAGCGAAGCATTGTAACCCCGTTTCAGTCAGAAACAGTCCTATAATACTCAAAGTCGCCAAAAACTCCTCGGCTGACTCTAGTGTTGTTAAGAACTATTTCAAAAGTGTGCTCAAATAAGAAAGGTAAAAAGTGCAAAAAAGCAAGAAAAGCGAAGAAAGGAATCGGAGCTCTGTAAACAGGCTGCACACGCGAACTCGCGCATGCGCACTACTGTATTTATGCGACACATGTATTTATTTTTATTAAGTTATGAGATCTGACGCCTTTCCTATCAGACTTTAGCTGTGTTTTATTTGTGCTTTTTGTGCGTGGCACATACACAGCCTCAGCCAGTCTGGGAGAATTGTTCATGCAGGGTGGCTCAGAGGAGGCCCCTGTACATGGGGCACACACAGTCTCAGCCTGTTTGGAGCTGTTCGCGCTAACAGAGCAGTGCCTCACTAGTCTACTCTGCTCCCTAGCGTCACTGACACTCCCTGAGCTATTCTGTGTGCTAGTCTTACCTGATGGTCATCTAAGACTAGCGATCATATTCTGAGCTAAGAGGGAGGAGCCAGCCACTGTGGGATGAATGCCGTCCCTACGTATAAGCCTGGGCTTCCTCTCAAATGCCCTCCAGTTGTCTATGAAGACGACACCATTCTGTGGGCACCAATTGGTCAACCACTGGTTGACAGCTGAAAAGCGGCTGAACATTTCACAATTGGTATGATTTGGAAGGGGCCAGAGAAGTACACGGACTCCGACATCGACTTAGCCAAATCACAAACTGCCGCTATCTGCAACTTCACCACCTCTGACTGACCGCGCCGAGTATCGTTACCCCCCGCGTGTATAACGATCCGGTGGTACCTGTTCTTACTTCTCTTTAAAAGCCTCAGATTCCCCTCGATGTCGCCCAGTCTGGCTCCAGGTTAACACCGTGTGGAAGCTGCAGGCAGTTCCATGTCCCTGACTATGGAGCTCCCTATGACTAGAGTGTCCCACGTCCAGCTCAGGGGGGCGAACCTGTTCTGGACGGGAAGCTCCCTGCTCTCAGCCCTGTGTCCCTGGTCTCCTGGAGTCCTACACTCAGCTATGTGTCCCTGATCTGCAGTCCTGGTCTTAGCCCTGCACCTGCTTCTAACTGTCACAAACCTGTCCTGGTCTGGTCCTGGCTGCACGGAATGCGCCGGGGGGCTACTCTCGCTAGCTGTGCTCATGCTAATGTGGTCCGGGGTCCCTGCTACTGCCTGACTATAACTCGGCTTCAGCGCCTCCAATGAGCGGATCGGCGTTTCTAACTCTGTAACCCTGGCCCCGAGGACGGCCACTACGCTGCACTTAGCGCAACTGTCCCTGTCACTATCAAATAAGACAGGGTTCTCACTCCACATGTGGCAACTAGAACAGGAAAGAGGGGCGAGAGTTTTAGCCATGATGCTAGGCTAGGCTAGATCAGGCTGAAACTACAAGCTGAAACTACAGAGAGAGAGGCTTAGACCACGAATTACGGAGCACTAGATGCTGAATAAACTTCGATGGTTTGACGAAGTGCTCAGGCACTAGTTTAGATGTTGGATTCGTGGATTAACAGATTCAGTAGAGAGACGCTAGTAATACCGCTCGCAAAACAGAATTCACTCACCGGAAATGATGTCACCGGAACAACACCAGAGACTTCTAAAAAGACTTTGTCACCAAATGAAACAGATGATATAACACTGTTTTTGGCATCAACTAAATTTTGACACAATACAGCAGCAGAGGCCGTTGACCTATGAACACTGACCTGACGTGGCTGCAGGTTGGGCACAAATCCCTCTGTACATGATACTAATACTATTATTATGAGCGCAGGACCAGAGGTGTTCTTTTAGACTCAGTCAGTTCTCCTTCTCCAGGACCAGTCTGCAGACTTCAGTGCACATAATGAATTCACTTCACCGGAGGGGAGTGGGGTTTGTCTCTGTGGCTGTGTGGCATCAAGACAAAGCTATAATATCTCCATGGAGACACATAAAGCCTCAACCTGAAAATTAAAGTGCATCTTTAAAGAAGCTGAAATAGATTGAACTGTCCTGCTACAGATACCCACACACATTGAATTAGTTTAATCATATTAAACCTCTTTAATCAAATAACAAGAAAAAAATGACCTTTTAATGAACTGCAGGTAATTTGCTCCTATAGGTCTGCGCCTCTCCACTTCTCTGGGGCTGTCCTCCTTTTATTATCTCAGTAATGAACTTTTTACGTTCTCGTTCCTTTTACGCACTATATGCAATCACCAGCTCTGTCAAATCCTCCTCTCTCATTCCCTCTGGATCCTTTGTGTTCTTACAGGCTGTTCTCAGCAGTGTACATGTTTAATTAAAAAACATCTGGTTAGTCAAAGGGGTTTAATTACCAGGTCCAGCTCTCCTCTCCCCATCTCCTCGGCCCCTGGCTAAAGGTGACCCCTGCTCGTCCAGCTGTGCCCCATGTGCTCCTGCGTCTCCTTTTTAATTTGCACTTTTCCTCTAATCTCAAGCGTCACCAAACTAAAAGCTTAAGACAACAATGCCGAAAATGCGACACGTCATCCTGCAAAATGACCTGAAGGTTTGAAGAGGGGGTATGCTGCATGTTTGAGTAATTTAGTGATCTCTTCTGGGCAGTATTAAAATCTTCATTACAATTAACTATGATTCTGTACAAGGCTCGTGACAAATACACAAAAGCATGACACAAAACACTACACTGTGACTTGACAAACCTGTTGCGATGTGCAGTAGTTTCATTAACAGGATGCACACTGACTGTGTTGTGATCGTGCTCTGAAGGGGGAAGCATTTAGCACAGAGAGCAAAGGGAGGGAGACTCTGAGTGCCAAAAATAAAAGTGAAAGTTCTAAAACATATCTCCCTTTTGAATGTGAACTGAGCTAAGAACAAGTTTGAGGTGTGGGTAACAGTTTAATGGTCCAACCGTATCATAGTGGACCAAACGGAAAGGCAACAACAAGGGTAAAAATAACTTTGAATTTAATAAACTAAATGTCAGATGTGAGAGGATGATTCATGTTCCTCTGGTTAGAATTAGGCCTGTTTACTTTGGGTCTGTTGGTTTATGTTGCTGTGCTTTTTATTGATTTTATTTTGCTGTGTTACCCGGGAGTAAAAGGACTAAACTAAGGGAGGAGCAAACTGAACTAATTGAACATTCCCTTCCACTCAATATGACTGGCCATAGGTGGGTCAGGATTTTTCTTAAAAGGCAGACAGAGGGCACGAGTGAGGAGGAAGACCTGAGGCAAGGGGTCACGAAAGAGGAAATGGAAAGCTGAATGCGGCGAGAGGGGAAGACACGAGACACACTGGAGGGACCTGGCACCAAGGGCCTATACTGTACATCGCACCAGACAAGTAAAGGAACGTATCTTGTGAATCTCAACCTCTATGCACCAGAATCTGGAACAGGCATGAATGCAGACCAGATGCAGATGCATGGACTTAACGCCTGGCAAGAGATAAGTAAAGGGATGTACCCTGTGGATCTTGTGGGCATGAGTGAGGCCCGACTGCTACTGAGGGCTAAGAGGCATTGCTTTTATTTTCAGCTGCTCGACCTCTGCGCACCGGAGCCAGGAGCCTGGACCTAACGCCGGACTGAGCTAACCAAGCACGTGGCAGGACAGCGACTGGTCTTGGGAGACCGAACCCTCACCGGATCATAAACTCTTACTGCTCTGGAGAGTCGCCCGATGTAACTGGAGGGTCTCGGCAGGGACTGGAACATGTGACTTGTTTTATCCTCTATTTTGACCTGGTGGACCTTTTTAGAATGAACTTTTAATATTTAAAAACACACACATACTTACATACATACTAAAAACACACATACTTACATACATACTAAAAACACACATACTTACATACTTTCTTTTATCTTTGTAAATGTTGTGCATGATTTATATAAATACATTTTTAACTCACCGTATGTCCTCATCTCCTTTCCAAACTGTTTAGTAGATAAATTAACAAAGAACCTGACATTTAAAAAAAGGAATTTAACAAACGCTCTAATTAGGTAAATAATTAACAAAAAGCCGGTGCCCAACTGGGGTAACAGAACAAACTAACCCATCCAAACAAAGAACAGGAGTATTTAAACACAGGAGGACGAACTAAAACTGAACACAAGAGCGGGAATTACACAAAATGATGAACTAAAAATACTGAATTAATCAAAGTAACAAGAAGGCAAATAATTTCAAAACAGAAAATAATAAGTGATAATAAAGTAAACTTAAACAAACTAGACAAACTTAACTTAGCAAAACTAACTAAACAGCGCTCCCCCTTTGTTTGGCGGAGATGGTCTCTGCCAGAGGGACTTGGGACTCGTGACTTGGACTCGAGTCAGACTTGAGTCACTTTTCAGGACTTGAGACTTGACTTGATAAAATGAACTCAGACTTGGGACTTAACTTGGACCTGAGGCCGGTGACTTGAGAACACTTGATGCTTCTCCTAAAAAATATATGTTTTTAGAAAATACTTTTGTCTTTTCAGTTGATACATGCAGTGCTTAATTTTAACTCAGTTCAATTCAATTGTATTTCTATAGCCCAGAATCACAACAAGAGTTTCCCCAATGGGCTTCACAGTGAAAAACATGGAAACATCATCTGACATCAGCAAACACACTGTCCCATCCTCAGTCTCTCAGTGAACACATGATCCTTGGTGCCAGATTTACAGGAACAATCTGGAACATGTCCCTCCCACTTCTGAACTGAAGTACTGTGAGATGGTATCATCAAATGTACTACAGTAATATAAAGTACAATACAGTAATATACAGTACAATACAGTAAAACAGAGGGAACAACAAATAACATGATCCTTCAGTGACCAAGTAACTGTTATTTAGCACTTTTAAATCTGAATTCTTTCTATTCTGACCATAATGATTCACACAAGATCTTAAAATGTATTATTATTATTATTATTATTACATTAAAACAAGGAAAAACATTAGCATTTCTATAGCTCTTATATAAATATACCATGACTTTTGAAGTACAACTTAGTTAAAAGTTATGCAAACTGCAAAAACCAAAGCTATCATTGGTACTTTAGTTTAAAGACTTTAAATGACTTGAAGCTCAAAGCAGAAGACTTGGACTTGACTTTGACTTGGACTTGACTTGGACTTGCCTGTATTTGACTTGAGACTTGACTCTGACTTGAGACTTACTTGAGACTCACAAAACGACGGTCCCACCTCCGGTCTCTGCTGAGGGTCGACTCCTGTTGGCCTCTGTCTGGCCTCTCAGTGTCGGTAAATAATCCAGACTTATATGAACTAAACATGTGCAAAATATAAGTCTGAATAAAGTAACTTAATTAAACTATGTGTGCTGTAATTAATTAATTTAGTTCAGGAGATTGGCAATTCCAGAGATAATATTATCCAGATGATTAAATTTTCAAGTGAAGGTGTAAGAAGTTTAAAATCACTGTGGAGCACTTCCTGTGTCACCACATGACATCACAAGGTGGCGCAGGAAACAGTGTCATGTGGGACCTGTTTTCACCATTTTCAGACCTAATGCTTTTTTCTGTTCTGTAGATTATGAGATGAAGTATGGAAAAGTCAAAGCAGCAGATTTCTTCTTCTGTTCCAGGACAGTCGGACGCCGTCGTGTTATTTGTATTAAATCATTAAAGTCCACTTGAGTGTGAAGGCGAGATTGATTTGTCCGTTTGTGTTGGTATTTAAATGTTCTCCCTCTCGTCCATGAAATGATCTGACAGCTGAGCTTTAAATGCTGCTTCTCCCATAATGTGTTTTTCATGAGGCGGACAGGCTCTGCTGGTCCCACTCCCTCACGTACTGGATCAGGACTCACTGAACCAGCGAATGCTCGTGACGAGGCCAGTTTGTTAGAAGAGAAAATAGAATGGCTCACTTCTTTATGTTGCATATGTCACCCTTAAAGCAGAACTAAGTAACTTTTTTACCTAATTAAATGTCTCTAAAGCCCCTCTGATGGTCACTGGTCACATATGACATTTCGGGGTGTTTGAAGGGGTCACTGGAGCCCCCCCCTCTGCCTCTGGGCGGAAAAAAACGCACATGCAACTTGGCTCCTACCGACCCGAATCCAGCTCTCAGGGTCTGTTCTCACGAGAGCCAAACTGCTCTACCACACTTCAGCTACACACAGCTAACCGAGCTAGCAACACACCCTGTAATGATGCTATCCACAGTTCACTACAGGAATAAATATCTGGTGTTTACGTGTGAGGTGTCAGCCATGGCCCAGGACGCAACAGAGCCCGAGCTCACACACGAGTAAATCTGGGGAAGGTGTTTGAAGAACGGCAGAGCTCAAGGAAAGAGAAGAGTCCAAGAGCGACACAGATCTGGAGATATTGTTATTGACACTAAGTTTCATAAGCACTGTTCATATCATTGTTATACTTGTGCAATTTGAGTAAGCTCCAGTAGATACTGCGCTGGGGCCGCAGTATCTACTGGCTGCAGTGTCCCGGGAGCCGCAGTGTCCTGGGAGCCGCAGTGTCCTGGGAGCCGCAGTGTCCTGGGAGCCGCAGTGTCCTGGGAGCTGCAGTGTCCTGGGAGCCTTTTACTTGTACACTTCATTACTTTCCACCACTGCTGACAACAGAACTGAACTTCACCAGTGCCATGTGTTTTGTACACGTGACCCTGTTATTATTTCACCATATTTATGAATGAACAAAAATACTGTGTCTTAAAAAGTGTGAGAAAGGCTTTTACGTGGAGGGAGGGGGCTCAAACTTACCCCACTCTCCCCTATTTGCCCCCTTCTGTATGAGTAGAGGAGATGATCCGTCAGGGGAAGAGGATGACTCGGGCTGACAGCAGCGGTGACTCCTGATTCTTCATCTCATTTTCTCTTCCTGTATTTTGAATCTCTCCGGTGTCTGTGTCAAAGTAAAAGGTCAACGGGAGATAATGGTTCGGGATATGGAAACAGGGACATGTCAGACTTGTTACTAAAAGAGACGCGCTCGGTGTGGAGTCGGACGACGCCGGGTCAGGACGCTTCCATCTTTTCTCAGGCAGTGCGGGTCAGCAGGATTTTGGCAGGGGCAGCTCTGTGGAGAAATACATTTGAGAGTTTTTGTAATGAACAAAGAGATGGAAAAAGTGGAGGTGGTGCAGGTCGGAGAAGGTGCCCGGGGCGACAGTTGTGATGCCGCTGGATAGAAGAGACAATGCCGTACACCAACAAACTGTGTTCGGGTTAGTTCAAGGACTAAAGATGTGACTGAAATGTAATTCTAACAGAGATGCCACATGGTGTTACACTAAAAACTCCTGTACCTGAGGGTTTTTCTATTAGATATATTCTATACACATAAAGAAACGGAAAAGAACTAGATATAAGAGATCGATTTTAAATTCCATGAACAAAACCTGATATGGGGAATGTAGTGATGCGAGCTTTAGTGCATCTTGAGGCCGCCTATAAAAGGGCCAACGTCATATGCCAAGAGAAGCCGGGCTGCCATGGCCGCCACAGGCCGAGGTGCGAGAGGAGCAGGGGAGCCGCGGAGTATGATTAGACACACTAGATGGCATGGTACGCATCGAGCTCGGTGATCAGAGTAGTGGTGCGGTCATCGTGAGTAGGCCAGAGTGCTTTACCCTCTCGAATGTTTGTAGCTGACCCGGGCTCAGAGACGAACCCCTCGCCTGCAGTGGTGTTTGGGTCATGATGCCTGGAGGTGTGCGCCATTCTAAAGCCGCCCGGTATGTTTTGCCAGTGGTATGTTTATTTTTATTGTATCGTACATGTAGGTTGATGTTTATCGTTAATAGGTTCCTGCTGGCGGAGAGCCTCCCCTACAGACACAATCACCTGTGTCAGGGTGTGTGTGGACGCTGGGTTCTACGAGGCCTACGCCCCCTGCATGGAGTGTTACCAACTGTGTACCTGTACAGAGCTGTGATATCTGAATGTGAAGTGTGAAATGACCTCAACTGGGTTATAAAATGCTGAAACTAAAGGAAAATATCCATCCATCTTCTCCCGCTTAATCCAGCTGGGTCGCGGGGGCAGTTTGCTGCCCAATCCTCATAGCACCTGACCCCCTATGAACCCCTCTGCAGGTGGTGAACCCACAGGAGGGTGGACGTCATGGTCCTTGATGTTAGTTCAGGTGCTGCATGTATTGGGTTGATGGGGGAAACTGGAGTACCCAGAGGAAACCCATCCAGACACGGGGAGAACATGCAAACTCCACACAGAAAGGCCCGGGCGACCCGGGGATCGAACCCACTGTGAGGCCTGAGTGTTGCCACTCAGCCATATATATATATATATATATATATATATATATATATATATATATATATATATATATATATATGCATGCAGAGGGCTGGTCTGCAGGACAGCACGGAGGCTCATCCTGGCTGCACAGGAGCCTTGAGCACCCGAGCAATAGAGGCCCAGATCTACCACACCAGACAAGACCCAAGGTGTAGGTTGTGCAAAGAAGTGCCTGAGACAGTCCAGCACATAATTGCAGGGTGTAAGATGCTGCAGGGAAAGCGTACATGGAGCGACATAACCAAGTAGCGGCACAGTGTACAGAAACATCTGTGCAGAGTACGCGCTGGAAACCCCAGGATCAAGGTGGGAAACACCTCCAAAGGTTGTGGAGAATGAGCCAAGATCCTGTGGGACTTCCAAATACAGACTGACAGAATGGTGATGGACCAACCAGACATAGTGGTTCTGGATAAGCGAGAGAACCAAGCCGTGGTGGTGGACATTGCAATACCGAGCGATGGCAATGTCAGGAAAAAGGAACATGAGAAACTAAAGAAATACCAGGGGCTCAAAGAAGAGCTGGAGAGGGTCTGGAAGGTGAAAGCATCGGTGGTGCCTGTGGTGATCGGAGCATTCGGGGCCGTGACCCCCAAACTGGATGAGCTGCAGCAGATCCCAGGAAGGACAACAGACATCTCAGTCCAGAAAAGTACAGTACTGGAACAGCAAAGATACTGCGCAGAACTCTCAAGCTCCCAGGCCTCTGGTAGAGGACCCGAGCTGATGAGGGTGAGAGACCAACCACCGTGGAAGGTGAGAAATGCGTTTTTATCTCTCACCATTATTTATGCCATTACCAAACCCGCAAATCTACAGTCCTGATTTGAAAACATAAATCAGAAATGACAATTCCTTCTCCCCTGTAGATGCATGTAGTTTAGTATGTGTTTCCTGATCACTGGCGATGGTTTACACGGCGCTCGGATGTTTAAGCTACACGCCGCTCTCAAACTCTCTGAATTAGTCTTCATCAGGACCATTATTGCAGCGTCGTGTTCTGTGGTGCGTAACACTGCTGTACTATCCTCTGATGAAGTTATAACGACCGCCGTCAGACGCAGCCCATTTCCCGCGATAGCTAATAAAAGCCGTCTCATGTTTCTTTGTTTTGTAAAGGAAACGTAGATATTCTCTCTGTCCTCGTGATGAACTGAGCACGAGGAGGTGAGAGAGGCGGGCGCATAAACAAGTCGGGTTTGGCTCACTGCACAAGCTAATTAACTCCAAAAACTATAAAAATGTAAATTGCAATTTGCTACCGTAGGCATCTAATTAAAAGCACTGGAATGTTAAGGACCAAATTGAATTTCTCTGAAGTGAAGGAAAATGTTTGATTGTAATGCGTGGGCAGGTATTGATGGCCTACAGTGGCTCTGCTGCAGGCAAACAGGAGACTTAAGAATGTCAAAAGTGCAAAAACAGAAATCCCTCCCTGAGCTGCAGAGGCTGCACTAGCACTGACTCAGGGGTTTAGTGACCGTTCAGATCAGAGACATTTTAGATTTAAACACACTGGATTTCAGCAATGAAACAAATGACTCAGGTCAGGTCCACTCTGCTTTGATTGGATAATCACAATAATAATAATAATAATAATAATAATAATAATAATAATAATAATAATAATAATAATAATAATAATTATTATTATTATTATTATTATTATTATTATTACACACACACAATGAGACATCATGTCCTATGTTTTTGTAACAAATATATGTAATAAATTGAATTATAATTTCATTTTACAGTTGGCAGTAAAAAGTATATTTGATTTGAACCTTGTACATGAGGACACAGATCATGTTAATGGATTTTCATATCAAAATCTTACCTGTGTTTTAACATGCTTATTCAGGACAATACGATGGCTCTGCAATACTGCTGAATCATATGTATATATCACAGATTAAGAGAATAAAATTCAGACCAAAGTCAGTACGTCACAATGGGCGTTTACTGAAAACAGGGTAGATCAAAGCAATGGGGGACGCCGCCTGTTCTGACCCCTTCATTATAACATGTCATTTAGATGTGCCAGTTTTCTCACACTTTTTAGTATCACTATTCCGACACGACACCTCTGCATATGCAGACTGCTGTCCATGGTGCTGAATGCAGCAGATTGATTGATAGATAGACGTTTTTTTCCAAATATAATTAGCCTATGTAAGACAGACATCCTTAGGTCTAAAGATTATCCAACAGCCCCGGCGCCTCTTCTATCAGTCTAACATCTCCCTTTTACATCCAACCACAGAGTTGCAGGTGAAGTTTCTTATCTGTTCTGTCGCGATGCGGTATAATTTCCAAATTGCAATGTGTAGCTGAGCTTGACCAGCAGCCACTGAGGAATTGATTTGGCCAAATGAAATAGGGGCCTGATGTGTCTACAGTCAAATATCATGATCATATGTAGGTGTCAAGTGTGTGTTTTGGGCTGTGAGAGTCGTCTCATCGAGCTGTCGTCATGAACTTGATTGGTTATTTCTTTAGGCGATATGATGTTCTCTGCAGATCACCTACATGACCAAATGAATGAAGCAGAAAGGGCCCGTGCAGCCTCCGTTTTAGATGAGATCTTTTCTCGAAGGTCGATGCTCTTTTTTAAAATGCAGGACTGTTTTCCACAGCGATCAGTTCAGACATTTTCCCAGTGTCTGATCTCCTCTGTGGCCCAAGTTTTCTCTGATCAAACCGGCCCAAGCAGCTTATGATATAGAAGACACTCTGGGCGGAATGTTTGACAAACAGCAAAAGTGCCGCTACAACAGTGTAAAAACAATGTCGTAGCAGTGGGGCGCTTGAAAAAGTCTATTTTGCCAAACTGTGAAATATTTCAGGCAAAGCAATGACACTTCCAAGGGCAGAAAAGTTCCACAGTGCACCTTTAAAGTGTTTCGCATTCTTCCCACCGCCACAGCACAACCCACAAACGACCTCTGTCAGATGAGAAGAGTGTATTTTGGATGCGAGCGCAGCCTTCGCCCAGCCTGCTGTTTGTTTGGAGATCCAATGATTATTGTTTATGTCTTCAATAATATCCATACAGGCTTCCTGCACCCATCTGCTTCCACTGCTGCTTAAATATTCACAGGCGCCGCTGCAAAATAAAAACAAAACCAGTCGAAAATAAAATGCGGAGCAACCGGTTCTCCCCTTCCCCGGAGCACTCTACTCTGCTCCGATTGAGTTATGTGCCAGGAGTTAAAAGCATAAAGCGCACTATTTATTTCACCTGCCTGCACGTGTTTATGAATACAAACATCAGTGCGATTTTCAAACAGCAGCCCGATCACGCTCACGCTAATTCTGAGCCCCGAGGACACCAGATTACGAGATAAACTGCCTTCATTTTGCATGCACAATAATTACAGCGATACATACACCGTCCCAATTATGCTAACACAATTAACTCCGGGGCCAGGAGGGTCCTTGCAGCGCGGAGGTGGGAGTCGGAGGCACGTCGCCGTGGATTGTCTGGTTGTAATTCTTGCGGTGCACCTGTGGAGTGTTAGCAGAGCCATTTGGAGATGATTACATTGTAAGTCTCACTGGAGGAGGAGCTGTGTCACTTCCCTGGCAGGCTGTAGCTGTGTGGAGGAACACGTCTCAGGAGCGTGCTCACGACAAATGTGGAATCAAGTTAGCTACAAAGTGCTAACTCAATATCACAGGGCGCCGCGTGTTGCATTAGCTGCTCTGTCACTGGAGAGAGCAGGTTTTAGATACTTGTATATGGAGCACACCTCCATAAGTCTAAAGGATGTGTGCTCTTAAGGTCAACCAGTGAGCTTCAAGAAAGGGTTTAATGTTCTTTTATTGGTTTATAAAGCTCTTCATGGGCTTAGTCCTGTTTATTTATCTGAGCTGCTTTTATCACATGAGGTCTGTTCTTTTAACTGTCCCAAGAGTCCAGTCTAAAACTCACGCTGAGGCGTCCTTCAGCTTTTATAAAAGGTCTGTGGAACAGTCGATCTGAGGATCTGAGGTCTGCTGTGAGTGTTCGTGTTTTTAAAAGCTTTTAATTGAAGCTTTTACTTGTTTTAAATTTAATTCTTATTATTATTTTACTCAGTCTCTAATTTTAGCTCTCTATTTTTTATTTTGACTATAACCTTCAGGAGCTTTGTGTTTGTGTCTAAACTGTGTCTATATGGGAGAAACCCTGGGGTGGGGGTGGGGCTGCTGTTGTTTCTAATCATTGTCTTATTTCTGTTGCAGGTGAAGCACTTTGTGCTTCATTTCAAATGAATGAAACTAATAAATGACTGACTGAAGCTTCCAAGACAAGACACATGGCAGGACTTTCCTCTACTGTCTGTCGTATGTTTCTCCTGATGTACTGAAGCCTCTTCTGCAGTTTCCTGGTTACTCCCCAAGTTCCCAGATGCCCCTGAGCACCACTGACACTTTCACGTTTCAGACCTTCTCCTAGTCTGTGCTGCCGTGTCCACCTGAGCTCATCACCATGTTGGTTTGCCCTGACAGTTCTGTCAGTCTGGACTTCTGTAAAGTCTTCAGTCCAGCCCATAATGATCCATTTCCCCTGTGCAGGGGCGTGATGAGGCCTCAGTGTCGTCCTGTTCTGCTTCAGGCACAGCTCCTCTGGTAAATCATCCTGATGTTCGCCACAGATTCAGTGGTGATTCCAGCTCATGGGGGATTTGAGCCCAGGTCCCTCGTGTGAAAGTCAGGAAGCTTTCTGAAGCTGATCTATTCAGCAGGTTTATCGAGAAATAAATAAATGTAGTAATAGTGATAGTACTAAAGTGACACAAGTAAGTTTTAGGTGCAGTGCATAGAGCATAACTAAGGGTTAAAATATCCATAATAATTGTTTTCTGAGTTCTGCATGTTTGAGTAATGGATCATTGTTTCTCTGTGGCCTGAGAGCTCAGACAAACCTGCCTCTGCCTCTCGACTCTACAGCTGCAGGAGGCAAGTGGGCAAGACTCTTGTTATTCAATATTTGGACTCAGGCAACAAACACACATTATTACAAATATCACTTTTTCAACTATAAAACATCTCAATTAAGATCAACTGCTTAAGGTTGATCCTGATTTGAAGAATATGAGGAGGCTGATCCCCCGCACATGGAATCAAAGAAACAACACAAGTGAGACTGTTAAATGGTGAAGTGGCTGTTTTAATTATGGAGAATGTGGGCGTCGCAAATACAAATAAAGTTTACACAAAGAACAGAGTGTAACAGACTTAATGACTAAATGAACATAAAACAAATTTAAAACACCTGAAAGCTGAAAGGGCAGTGCAATAATACACAGAGGACCCCTCATCTCATGTGCACGTCATAAATAAATCACAGACGGGGCCACAGAGTGAGGTGGATCCAGGCCAGACTCTGGAACAGTCGTGCGGTTTTGAACAGGAAGTCAATGGACCCGTTTGTTTCGCTTATTATTACAGACAGAGCACCTTTCCTATGAAGACGTCTGCAGGAACATATTATGTAACACTGGGATTGTTATTGTATCCGTGTGGAATAAGCACTTCCTCTCCCTCTGTACACCGCCTCACATGTGTCAAATTCATATTGATTCTACGACACGAGCAGATTACGCACATGTTTAATAATGCAGCGTTGTTGCTGTAGTTTTATCACGTATGACGGCTCCCCGTACGGCCGTGCATACGTACACACTATTGATTAGAGCAGTATCCATCTCCATTCTGAACCACAATATACATGTATGGATGAGGTGCGGTGACGGCTGTAACGATTTCCCTCACAGCTGTTTTCATATCTAATGCATGAAGACGCTCACATTTCCCAGTCTGCTGAACAGAGCACCAGGGGCACTTCCGCTGAATCTCCTTTACATATGCTGGCCTTAAAAGCAGAGCGACTTATTAAAACAAACAAGCAGTTAATACAATGTGAGAGTCTCGTGTGTGGGTTTATGCAGATGAGTCACTCCCCTGAGACAAAGTGTGAAAAAAGTCATTCCCATCATGGCTCCATCATCACAAACACCTGCTAATAGTGGGAGAATTTCACCTCATTCATACTCATCATTTTTATTACCGTTTTTTTTCGGACTATAAGTCACACCTTTTTCATAGCTTGCGTGTTTCCTGCGACTTATACTCAGGTGCGACTTATATATGAAACATATATTTCACATCTACCAACAGAATGTATTAAAAGTCCTTTATTGTATCGAGGGACGCCAACGGGTTTAGGCCAGAGAAATATAATTTCACATGTTGTTTATTTTCACAGTGAGGCCACGAGAGGGCGCTCTAGACTTGTGTACCAGTATCTGCTCCGCCTCAGGCTCTTCCTCCTGCACCACTGTCACTTCACCACCTGCAGCACCTCAGACCTGTTTGCTCAGTTAAATCCAGGTCGAGACTTTTTTTGTCCAGGCAGTGAATAATCCACAGAATCCTTTAGTCTGACAGAAGCATCAGCACCAGCTGTTTTTATCATGATATGCAAATGTATCATGTGACTTTAAGTTTTGTTTCTGTAAAAGTAAACCAATGTGCGCAAACATATTATTACTCAGTGTAGATATTAAGCGGAGCACAGGAAACATCTACAGAGCGGTGGTAGAGAGGAACAATCGAGCAGCAGAAAGAAAGTTTGGAGTGAGAAAAACTTGTGTTTGATGGAGAAAAGTGGAGGAAACTCGAACTGTAATGAAGAAAACAAAAAAGCTCACCACGGCTAAAAGCTGGATTTAGCTGGAGCTGGTGGAGTTGCTCAGAAGTGACACCGAGGATGAAGAATTCAATGGATTTAGTGATTTGGAGTGAGATGGAGAGTTTGGTAAACTTGTTCTGTTTCTGCTCTACAGTAGTTTTGTGAATAATGTTCAGCCTGTTCTTCTCTGTCCAACTGTTATTACTATAACTCGACTTTAGATGAAATGTCGGTTCCTGGTGTATGATTTGATCAAATACTTTTCTCCCCAAAAATGCGACTTATATTCCAGTGTGACTTATATATGTTTTTATTTCTTCATTGTGCATTTTTTTGGCTGGTGCCACTATACTCCAGAGCGACTTGTAGTGCAGAAAATACAGTATGTTGTAATAGAAGCAGTGGCTTAATATAAGCTTTACCTCTTTTCACTCCTTTTTCAGAAATTTGCTTTTTTGTGACAGAGGTTGGTAGATTTGCCATGTGTAATGTTCCTTCAAAATAATATTCCCAGAAAAACAGCTGCCGAAAACTTTTGCACAGGGCTATAACAGTAAAAAAGTATTTGGGAAAACTACTAGTCGAGTAATAGTTCCGGTAACTTGAAGAACAACTCTCAGGATGTAATGGGATTTATAATTTGAAGTGAATGAAATAAGCAGGACAATATTAAATAATGCACAGAATCTGGTCTTTTTGAAGGACAGACACAAAAATGAGTCAAACTAAACACAAATGTTCAAATCATTTCATTTTGTCCCATAAAGATTTTGTCACTTTAGAGTTACTCACAAGAGGAAGCAGAACTTTTACTCAAGTCAAAGTACTGTTACTTCAATAAAATATTACTAAGTAAGAGTAACTACTGTATGTTTTGCACTCTTCAAATGACGACCAATGAGCACGATCCTTTTCCACCACTGAAGAAGAGTATAAGAGTCGTTAGTAAGTACGTCCCCAATATCGCGGCACAGATGCCAGTCCGGGCGCTGCCGTGGGTGTCGGGGGGTGGGACTGGGAGGATCACGTGTTCAATTATGTCTGGGCAAAGAATAAATATTTACAATAAAACAGTGAATTATTAATGTAAACTGATTATACAGATACATATATGTGATATATATGAGATCTGAGGGCTCCAACTCCAACTCATCGTCCAAAAAACGAGACTCAAAAGCTGGTGTGACCCTGGGGGGGGACTGTGGGGTGATCCTGGGGGGGGGGGCTGTGAGGTGACCCTGGGGTAACTGAGTCTTTTCTGTGGTTGGTCCCCTCGTTGGACCCCTCTCCCTCCTCACATTAACAGCGCCTCTTCAGGCAATTCTTTAAAGTCTCGTTTAAAAACACTTTTACTCACCGGCTTTAACCCGGTGAGAAAATTGTGTTTTTTTTTAATTATGTTTTTTATTGACTTGTGTATTTATTTCTTTATTTTATGCTTTTTATGAATGTGTTCATTTATATTGTGCCTACTCTGCGCAGCACTTTGGAGACTTTGTGTTGGTAAAATGTGCTGCACAAATAAAGGTAAATTGGATTGGAAATCTGAAAAGGACGATTTCTTCAAAAAGTTACTCAAGTAAATGTAACTGACTCCACACCTCTGGTATTTGTGCACAGCGCGGCTCATGGACACATTCACACAACGGCTCTGTGGATAAAATGGTGATAAAAAGCTTTTTCGCGTGGTCCAAACCTGTTAGCAGAGGAGCGCTAACTCAGATCTACTCAGCTGGAAAACAGTCTGAAATTTTTAAAGAGGATCGTTGCCTGGAGAAGTCTGGTCAGATCATTCAGAAATCATATTTGACCCAGAGATCTTAAAAGAGTGGAATCACTAATTGCATGTAAGGGGCATTAGGATTCGCCTTTATACATGCACAAACTGGATACCAGAGGAAACCCACCGAGACACAGGCAGAACATGCAAACTTCATATAAAGACCACCGTGCCGCCTTTCACAGCGCAGTGTGAGTAGAGAGACCAGGCTCAAAACTGGGACTGTCCCGGGGAAATAGGGATGTCTGGTCTCAGTATGAGGCTGTTACAGACACATGACGTGTTTCTGTGGAGAAGCCACAATGACTTCAACTGAAGCTCTTCTACCTGCTGCTGTCACCTTCCGTGTATTAGTCAATTGTGTTCACTTTTTTAATTCATGATCCATAAATGCTCACACTTACCTTCATTTGTTTGAAATTGGCTCTACAAACCCGAAATCTTATGGCTCACAACAATGGATCCACTGCAAAAAAAAAGCTTGGCCAAAATTTAAGGTAAACATTTAAATCTATCAGAAAAGGATTTAAAATCAGTGAAATGGTCCATGCAGCGAGATCATTTTACTCCACAAGATATCTCATAATAATCTAGCTCTAGATGAGAATGAAGCAGAAGAAGATCATTAAAATAAATAAATAAATAAATAAATAAATAAATAAATAAATAAATAAATAAACAAACCTCCAACTTTTTAAAAGTGCTTTTCTATTTTTTTGGTTCTAATTGGGGGAAAAAAGTTATTCAGTGAAGTTTCACTTGATTTCAACAATTTTGACCACTGTCACATGACCCCTGCTTTTTGTGCCACAGAGTCAAACTGACGGTCAGCAGTTGTTCGGGGGTCGGGAACATTCTGTGTCAGAACTTGTGATAAAACACATTATTACATAAACAGTCTGAATGGAATGAAAAACATTCTGAATCTCTCCATATTCACACATGTCCAATGTGCTTTATATTTAGACATGTGTGAAGTGAATTCATGGCAGACTGACAGTCGTCTACAGATGAATAATTCTGAAGTGCAATTTTCCAAACTGCCATCACATGTTTAGTTCATTTGACATAAATGCAGAATAATTCACATCTATGTTTATCTTTGTGCACCTTGTAGTATCGTTGGAACCTCTGCCCAAGATGGGAGGCGATTTTCAGGTCTCTCATTAGATGTGAAGCCAATCAGCCCCACGGTTCTTTTTTCAGTCCTCACATCTAAAAGCAGAACCACTATAGAATAAGTCCGTCCAAACAGAATGTGGAGAAATGATTCAGAAGAACAACTACAGCCTCGGCAGTGATGAGGTTTATTTTTACCACAGAAAAACTGTCGCGGCAGTTTACAATCCTCAAACCTGTCACAGTTTCAAATAAACAACAGTTGGAATTGGACTTTTTGGACTCACACATGTGTTTTCTGTACACTGAATATAAAGTATTTTGAAGATGTGCGTGTGATTAGAGGCAGAATTCTGTTGTCTTTTCATTGATCCTCTTGTTGTATCGATATATGAATCTTGTGAAAAGTTCTTACACAGAATGTTCCCCTCACCTCATCGACTGCTGATGGTCAGTTTTATGCTGTGGCACAAAAAAGCAGGAATCATGTGACGGTGATAAAAATGAAACTTCAAAGAATTTATTTTTGCCAGAATTAGAACCAAAAAATCCAAAAGCACTTTTAAAAAAATGAAGTTTTATTTATTTTTTTTGAACCACCCTAATGAATAACCTGATATGCCAGGGGTGTCAAACTCATTTTGGTCCGGGGGCCGTATGCAGCCTACTTTGATCCCAAAAGGGCCGGATCAGAAAACTCAGTTCTCTCTTCAAGTTATTGTATTTTTCTCCGTGTCTCGTAGTGGTGTTTAAGATTATATTCCTCGAGCAACGCCACTTGTTCCAAACACACTGAGCACAGATTTCCCATTCACCTCTGTCAACAAATAAGAATTGGACTATTTTTCTTGGGAAATCCTGAACTCAGCATCTGCTTTTCTCATTTTTTGACATTTTGCTGATGAGGGTCACGGTCGACAGTCAAAACGATCGTCCTTTAAGAGCGTTTGGAAAGAGGAAAGTCTTCATTTGTGCTGCTCTGGTGGGAGTCGCAACGTACAGAAACGCCGGAGACGCTGCTATGCTAAACGGTGCAGAAAATTAACAGAAAAATCTGAAAATTTTAAGTATTTTAATAGAAAAATCAGCCGAGGGCCAGATTAAAGGTCTTGGAGGGCCGGATCTGGCCCCCGGGCCGCATGTTTGACACATGTGTGATATAAGTTTTAAACTCTTGGCCAGACCAGATACATTTGCAGTAGTTGTGGTGAGGTTTGGTTTGGAGCACCTACTGTATCTGGATTATTGGCCTGTTGTGTTTGCTTTATCCTGTTGGGAGAAGCCAAGGCCAACGCTTCAGCTTCATCCATCTGCTGTGTGTGTGTGAGTGTGTGTGTGTGTGTGTGTGTGTGTGTGTGTGTGTGTGTGAGTGTGTGAGTGTGTGAGTGTGTGTGTGTGTGTGTGTGTGTGTTTCCGCACATACATTTGTTCTGTACAGTCTATATGTGCAGAGCCTTGAGCAGAAGGACACGGGGAGGTGGCCGCTCTGCTCGGCTGCTCAGGCGTGGACAGCAGAGGAGCAGACATCACCTCCCCCTGAACACTGTGGATGTGTGACTGTGTGTGAGGCCCATTCTATCAGTGACACACTCGCCTCTGCCACAGGGTCACCGCCCTCACTGTCCAGGACGTGTTTCTGCAAGCCGCATATCTGGGACCAGACTTTACGAGGTGGAAAAAGTGTCTCATGGGTAATACACAACAACCTACTTTCATTTCATTCTGGTGATTTAGGTGAAGCTGATCTTCTCTAAGCAGATAATAGTTTGAATAGTCTGGAGCCGCAGTGTTTGAATGACCTGATGTGTTGTCATATAATGTTATTCACTTGTGTGTGATCATGTTTGGTGTTTTGGTCATGTGCCCCTTAAGATTCTGCATTTTCTAGGGGTGTTAAAAAAAATCAATTCAGGAATATATCGTGATACTTCATTGCACAATCCCTGAATCGATAAAAAATGCTTGAGTTGCATCACTGTTCTCATAATTTCAAAAAGGTAAATAAATATATTTTATAGAGTTTGGTTCTCATGAAGGTTTAGTTGACAATATTATTAGAATTGGTAAATTGCAATGTGGAATCCATTGTTTTAGTACTGCGATATGTGGTAATATATCGAAACAAGACATGCGTATCATGATATGCAGCGTATCATCGAGGAGATACACCTCCAGCATTTTCGGCTATAATCTGGTACACTGCAGCTTCACTTTTGGTCAGTGTGTATTGTAAACTGTAAAAATGTACCAGACTATTATTATTATTATTATTATTATTATTATTATTATTATTATTATTATTATTATTATTATTATTATTATTATGTTGCCTGGTGGGTTTCATTTCATTTCTGTGCTTGGAGCAAGGCCCTTGGAATACTGAAACCCAGCACAAATATTCATACAGTGATTTTACAGTTCACTTGTAGATCATCTTTTCGAGCACAATTTCCTGCAGATATCAACCCCCCCGTGTCTCCATGTGCTCTGAAAACACACCAAACCCTGTGAACATGTTCAGAAAAGACGCCTGATTGTTAAAGTCAGAACGAGTGTCGTCACATTTAGAGCCGCGCCCTCAAACAGTCCCACAACACTACGACAAGGCCGACTTATCTACATGTATGATGTTATTGCACCATTGTGCTGATTCACTGTGAAGAGATGTGTTTCTACAAACAAGATCATTTTTGACCTGATGTTTTATCAAGCAAAGTTTGCTTCCGTTAATGTTTAAATGACACAACAAATTTTCATAAATGACGGTAAAAAAAATCACTTAAAAGAAAAATGATTGCGCTTCATTGACTATTTGCTACTAACCCCCTCAAAGCTTCTTTACAGTTAGCAGTATGAGCCTGTTCAAAGCACCTGAAGCCTGTCGCTCCTGCGTTCACACCACAGTTTTTCATCGTGATATAAACAATACGATACGATACCAAACCCGATGTGATGTGCAGCAGCTTCATCAGCAGGATGCACACTGACTGTGTTGTGATCGTGCTCTGAGGGGCCGTCAAAAACAAAACTGACACTGATTTAACAATGGCAGGAGATGCAAGGCAAGTTTATTTGTAGAGCACAATTCGTACACAATTTAATTCAAAGTGCTTTACAGAATAAGAAAGACATTAAAATCATCACATTAAAGCAAAACATGAATATTCATCATATTCATTCATGAAATTAAAAAGAGAGAGAGACAGAGCTATGAGAGAGAAAAGTGCAGAATGAAAACCTTTCAGTCAGACGCAGCTAAACAGAAGTGTTTTGAGTCTGGATTTAAACAGAGTCACAGTCGAGTCTGTCTCACATGTTCAGACTGTTCCAGGTTTTAGCTGCATGAGTCTGAAACTCTCACTCCCCGAGTTTAGTCCTGACTCTGGGACCAGCAGGAGGCCGGTCCCTGAGGGCCTCAGATGCAGATGGTTCATGTGGCACTAACATGTCACAGATGGACTTTGGTGCTCGGCCCTGGAGAGACTTGTGCACAAGCAGAGCTGCTTTAAAGTCTCTGAGCACAGGGGGCAGTGCAGAGACCTGAGCACAGGGGGCAGTGCAGAGACCTGAGCACAGGGGGCAGTACAGAGACATGACCACAGGGGGCAGTACAGAGACATGACCACAGGGGGCAGTACAGAGACCTGAGCACAGGGGGCAGTACAGAGACCTGAGCACAGGGGGCAGTGCAGAGACCTGAGCACAGGGGGCAGTGCAGAGACCTGAGCACAGGGGGCAGTACAGAGACCTGAGCACAGGGGGCAGTACAGAGACATGACCACAGGGGGCAGTACAGAGACATGACCACAGGGGGCAGTACAGAGACCTGAGCACAGGGGCAGTACAGAGACCTGAGCACAGGGGGCAGTACAGAGACCTGAGCACAGGGGGCAGTACAGAGACATGACCACAGGGGGCAGTACAGAGACATGACCACAGGGGGCAGTACAGAGACCTGAGCACAGGGGGCAGTACAGAGACCTGAGCACAGGGGGCAGTACAGAGACATGACCACAGGGGGCAGTACAGAGACATGACAACAGGGGGCAGTGCAGAGACCTGAGCACAGGGGGCAGTGCAGAGACCTGAGCACAGGGGGCAGTGCAGAGACCTGAGCACAGGGGGCAGTGCAGGGACCTGAGCACAGGGGGCAGTGCAGAGACCTGAGCACAGGGGGCAGTGCAGAGACCTGAGCACAGACCTGTTGGAGTCAGGACCTGAGCTGCAGTGCTCTGCAGTTAAACAGTGCAATCACTACACTGATTTTGTCAAATAGCCTTTATGTAGCTCTCGGTCAGTGGGATGCAGTACTGTGTATTGCACTGTGTGAAATAGTGTCTGTGATGTCGTCTACTTTCACTGTGCCTCTGATGTCCAAGACAAAAACATTATATCTTATTTTCTAAAATAATAAAGAGTAACATGGTGCTCAGTTTATCCCTCATCCCTGTGTAACACCCCCTCTGCACAGAGCTAACCCCACACTCACTCGTCTTCTGTCTCACTAAGACACTATTCCTTCCTCTAACTCCATTTTGTTTGCCGTGATACTGCACCGTTCACAGCTTCACACAGTGTATCTCTTACGATTGATAGACTCCATATTGTGAGCTAATGATCTCCCTAGGGTGCCAACCACAAACCATGAACCCAGTGTCACAGCACCTGCCTTCCTCCCTCCATCCTCCTCTCCCTCTCTCCTCCGCCCTGTCGTGTCTTCCTGGGGGAACACATCGATTCACCTTTGTTTGTACTGCCACCCGCACCCATTCAACCTGTCACATAAGAGGACCTGTTCAAACCAGACAAAAAATACCTACACCGGCCTCAATTCCAGCTCAAAAATCCACTCTGAACTCCAGCCGTCTGTTAAAAAGTCAAGCAGTGTTTCCAGGAAGCGTTTAAAAAGTTTGATGCAAAAGAGCAGAGACTAAACAGTGTCACAGCACAGGGGGAAAAGGTTTGTGAACACCTGAGAACCGGTGCTCAGTGTGATGCCAGGATCACCAAAGAGAGAAAAAATGTATAAAAATGTCTAAGAATAGGTTTGGCAGAACTGATCCCCGTTTCGCAGTGGTTTTTTCTTCTGCAGAGGCCATGTTGGAGCTGGTAACTCAATATTTCTCAACGTGCAAAAGCAACAGCTCAGTAAATATAGATCCACATTCAGCACGTTGGTGGAAGTATGTGAAGAAAGTGTGAATTCGGAGTGTAGCTGCATATACCAGCAGCACCATTCATACAGTGTGTACTACGTTCTCCAGGATCTTTGTTCTTCTTATTGTGAGAGCGAAAAAAGGAGTTTAGGAGCTCCTCTTCTTTTCTCTGCATTATCGTACATAATATAACACACAGGAAACACACACAGGAGACACACACACAGGAGACAGAATGTGGAACTAGCAGAACACACTCCAGTCTCCAGGTAAGGAACATTTTCTCGACGCACATGCAGTTTATGCACGGCACATTTCTTGTCATGGTAGGAGTGTGGTTGAGGACCCCAAAGCAGAGACAGAGGCGCAGGTAGATGGTGGTGGACTTCCGCAGACGCCGCTCCACTGCCCCCCACCAGTGAACATCCAGGGAAGGGACATTGAGAGGGTGGACTCATACAAGTACCTGGGTGTTCATCTGAACAACAAACTGGACTGGACTCACCACACAGATGCACTGTACAGGAAGGGCCAGAGCAGGCTCTACCTCCTGAGGAGACTCAGGTCCTTTGGAGTGAAGGGGCCCCTCCTGAGGACCTTCTACGACTCTGTGGTGGCATCAGCCATCCTGTACGGTGTGGTCTGCTGGAGCAGCAGCATCACAGAGAGGGACAAGAGGAGACTGGACAAAGTCATCAGGAAGTCCAGCTCTGTCCTGGGCTGTGCCTTGGATTCGGTGCAGGAGGTGGAGGACAGAAGGGTCCTGACCAGATTCACTTCTATGCTGGACCTGGAGTCTCACCCTCTTCAGGGCCCTGTCTGCTCTGGAGAGCAGCTTCAGTGACAGACTGATCCACCCTCGCTGTGTGAAGGAGAGGTTCCGCAGGTCTTTCCTTCCTGCTGCTGTCAGACTTTACAATGAACACTGCTAACTCTGCTGCCTGTGCAATACTGGGACCCTGTGCAATAATGTAAGATAGTAATTTATTGTATATATAGTTTTTTGATTGCAATTTATTGTATATATTGTGTATATATTGTCTTTAGATCCTTATAGTGTTTGTCTATTTTTAACTTAACTGTACTCTATTGCTGCTACTGTTTCTTGCTGTTCTCTTTACTGTGCGTTGCAACACTGAAATTTCCCCATTGTGGGACAAATAAAGGATATCTTATCTTAATAGGTTTATTGCCGGGAATGAAGGATGTGGTGATGGAAACAGGCTGGAGACATAGACGGAGGGAAGACACTGGGGTAAACTCACGGGTCGACAGACTGGACCACAAGGTCAGGCAGGACGACATGGACAAGCAGGAGATGGACGTGGACAAGGGATAGAGAAGGAATGAACTGACCAAGAACAAAGGATGAGGACAGAACTAAGTACTGGGGCTGATTAGACAATTAGCTGCAGGTGAAGCACCGAGCAGGTGATCCACACTGCAGCATTAGCCCAGCCACACCCCCAGAGGAGCAGACAGACACAGAAGGGAGGGGGAACACACAACAAACACCAAACCCTGACACATCTCTGATCTGGCCAAGATTTTCAAACTTATAAACTCATATTTAAAACGTATTCATCTTGTTTTCACATGTAATATCTACTTACACTGGAAAAAAAAACAATATGTAGGTCAGTTAAAATGATTTAAATTAAGAACATTTGACTTTATTTGAGCAGATTCATCTTAACAAGTGAACTGATCTGCCAGTGTTTTTTTCTTAATTCAAGCAACATTTGATTTGAATTCTTACTTTAAGTGCAAAAAGTAGTTTGTTCTTATTTTAAGTGATGAAGGAAGTGGTAAATGTCCATGTTGAAGCTAAAGGCAGTGGCGCTTCTCATTTTGTCTGTGCTTAGATCGAATTCTCTCCACTGTGTTTTGCTTCATATTCTTAAGATATTTACGGTGATATTTAGATCAAGACACACTGGAAAAGAACTTTCTCTTCAGATTGAGTCTCTTGAGATTTTTTCTTCTTCTCAAGTTGAAAATGAAAAAAAAAAAAACCCTTTTGTGCAGCTAATTTTCAAAGACTAATAAAATTGCGTCGGCAAGTTTAAGAGTTCATCAGCGCCGAGTATTTCAATGCAGACATAAAGTCTCAAGGTTCTACTTGAACCAACAAAGAAATTTAAAGTTCAACAAAGGAAAGGAGCAGACAGGGGCGTCCAGAGCCCTCCTGCTGCAGACAGATGCTCCACCTCTGAGATAAACCTCCTCAGAGTCATGAGCAGTAGGTAAGTAGTTATCAAAGTGTTCTAGCACTGGGCAGCGACCTAAGGATTAAAAAAACGAACCTTTTTCAAAGCTGTGGGCCCCTCAGCTGAACACTTACAGTTTGGGTTTACATTAATCCACTTACTATTACCAATTAGATTTTTTTTAAATTGAGAGAATAAAGATCATTAGTGAGCACAGATATATCTCCATTTTTGTATTTTTGTCCGGGAACGATCCCTTTAAAAATGATAGATTAAAATATATATGTGGCAGTGGAGGGGTAAACACTTAACATGTGATAGAGTTGCAGCAACGCCACCCCAGATCTAGTTTGGGGAAATAGAAGTGTAGGTCTAAGGCACAGGTAAGTATATCAAAATGCAGAGCCAGGTTCCATAAATTACAAAAGGCTTTATTTGGCATTTCGTTTAAAAAGAGAACACATTTTTAATTCAATTAAAAGTAACTATACTAATTAAAACCAGTAAAAACAGTGAAGAAAAACCCAAAACAGTGACAGTGGGACAGTGAAGCAGAATACAGCAGAAATAAAAACGCAAAGCCGAGCAAGAAAAGGCGAAGCAAAGCACAAAAAGGCGAAGCAAAGCAGCAGACACGGCGCGCCCAGCACCACTGCTGACCGCTCCTGACACCTGAAACAAACTGGTGGTTAGGCGTGTAAAGGTAAATTCTGTCGGTACACTGGAATTGCACGACGAGTGCACCGCTAATGAAAATGTGAGCGCGATCCCAGGGTGGACAGCTGGGATCCCGGCTTAACGCAGCCCACTTTGAGTTTGGGTTGACTGGTGCAACACGGATGGAAAGGCGCAGGACTGTGCGCAGAAGTCCTGACACGGCGAATGCAGCCGAGCAGCGGGGCTACGAGGGACAGATGCATTAGAATTTGGGAATTTTATGAATGAAGCGGTAGTAAGGGGCGTTTACCTGTCGCGGCAGATGAGGACGCGCGGTGGCGTGCGCGTGGCCCAAGCAATACGGAGGCGACCAGGACACAAACTACGGGGAAACAGTGACTGTGACAACTGGGATATGGTTGGGACTAAAACGGGACCAATAGAACGGTACCAATAGGCGTTCCTTACCTCACCGAAGCCTCGGCGCACGAATGCACTGTTAGAGCGCGTTTCAAAAGGGAGCGGAGCGGTGCCGGACGCGCAGTCAACGGCGGCACTAAAAGACCAGGAATTAATAATTTGCTTATTTTCATGAATGGGGCCAAAGGACGAGAATGTTACCTGGTCGTGGAGGACAGAGCAGCCCACACGGGGACCCGGAAATGCGTGTGGGCAAAAGGGGGAGCAACGAGAAAGGAGCGCTTATAAAGCGCACCAGCCCGCGCCGCGAGGAACCAGGTGAGCGCACTTACGTCATAGGCCTCAATAACCGTCTTACCACACACATATATATATATATATATATATATATATATATATATAGGGTTTAATAATGACATGAATTATGTTTTGTACTATAGTCATATCAATATCATAGAAGTCAGTTGACGATTTATTTTTAAATTAATTTACAATGGTTAGAATTTAAAAAAAAAAATGTATTTGAACATCTTTCAATAAGTGTTTTGTGGAGCTTGTTTTTGGATTTCCTCCCACCAATTCAAGACCTATTTTTTCCAAAGAAATCATTAATGTTATTAACAGCACAGGGCATGTCTATCACAGCATTCTCATCAACAGCATCATCAGGGTGTGAGTAACAGATAATAGATCCTACTGCAGCAGTGGGGGAGGGGCTAATGCCGCTGTGGATTATGGTGCTTGTAGTTCAGACTGGTTCAGTGAGTTCTATTGGCGGACCATTAATAGTATAAATTAGATTAATTTCAAATGATGCTCATGTGCTGCCAACTCGATATGCTCGATTTAGAATTTGTGCCTAATTCAAAGTTTTTCAAAAATCTTGTTTAATTTGCTTCCCTCTCCTGGTCTTAGATTTGACCAAGAACTTTGCTTCCGCCTGAGCCACTGTCCACATCTCTTTATGTGAAACCTTTCTGAGTTTAAAACTGTTTTCTTTCAGTAGATGTTTTCCCTGTGTGATTCTTTTTTTGTGTGTGTGTTTTTTTTTTACCTGTTTCGTCTGAGGAGCGAGATAAGTGCCATTTCCAAGTAGCGTTCCAAATCTGTGAGGAAAGTAAACATTGATTGCAGACCCAGGGGACCCCAGTCTCCGTGCCAGCACGAGTCCTGTGTGTGGCAGCTCCGTAATGGCATTGTTGAGTGTGCCGAGAACACATTTTGTCTCACTCGAATGTCGGATAATCTGCACTTCAAAAACACAGTGCTGTGAATTGAACACTTGAGCTGTGAGATTTGAGACGTTTACTGCAGAATTTTTACTATGGTGAAAACAGACACATTATGAGTATTTGTAACAGAGTGGAGTCTTAAAGGTAATATTAACCATATAAATACTATTTGTGTCACCTCTCTGAGTGAGCAGTTCCAGTAGTTTTCATTGTAGACCTGCCTCATCTAAAGCTGGACCCCAGGGCCAGACCACAGAGCAGAGCGGCCGTGGCCCTAAAGCACGTGTGAAACTCTGACTGTTCGATTCAGTTCGGATTTTTGGGGTCATGACTCAATTCAAACTGTTTAAGAAATGTTTTGGTCCATGGAAAGAATCAAATACAATGTTAATAAAAACATTTAGTATTTCATGCAGTTTCCTGTAAAATGCACATCTGTACTAAAGCACAAGTCTGAAGTAAAACATCATTTTACCAGTCGTGGGTTAGTTTAGCTGCCGAGCCACTGCACAACAGATCAATATGAAAAAAAAGAAACAAAACACAATCAACAACTGAATCCTAAGTCTTAAATCTTGTGTCTGCTTAAGCACAGCTCATGAATATTTGGTAGTTTATGAAATATTCAAATCTTAACCTTAAACATGTGTATGCATATTTGGACAACACAAACACATCAGAACTTTGTACCATAAAACATTTGTAACAGTCAAACTATTTAAGCAGAGCTCTTGTTCTATAGTAATGATGGATCTGTATGACTCCCATGAAACTCTCCAGCATAAAAAACCTAATAAACAAAGACAGGTGCTCGGCTGTGGAGTGACGGCTGTGGAGCGACGGCCACTTTCTTTCCTTCTTTTATGGGACAGTTCTCCCCTCTGGTCGGATGCTGTGGCTGGACTCTCTGTACTTCTTCATGTTTCTTCTCCTGAGGCCTCAGTGCTTTCCACCCAGGGCTCACTCACATGAGGTCTGGAGGATGCCCGGTGATTAAAAGACTGAAACATTGGAAAAAGTTTATTTTCCAAAGACAAATTACATGGAATATTCTGACATTAGGATCATGGAAAGAGTGTCGTACCTGCTGAACTCTTGCATCACCCCTGGACCAGTGTGGTGCTCTCCTCTTCCAATTTACTGCAGACATTATAAATAATTGATTTCTAATGTCATTGTTGCTCCCGAGCTCCACTGTTGTAATAGATGACACCATTACATGGCCTCCCCCAGCAGATTAACCTGCACTTTCTCTTTCTGAAGCAGAGGCTTCACCTCGCTGGGCTGTATCTACTTTATTTGGCCGATGTTTGTGATGAAATTGACTTGAAACGTGTGTTTAAACTGTGCAGCTCGTGTTGTCTAGAAGTCAGAGCTGCTCAAGTGGCAGGAAACAGTGTGTCCAGATTGATCTTTTGTTTCTTGTTGAGGCACTGCTTTCTTACTAAAACAGCTCCATGATGGAATAACGTACAGTGGCTCTAGTGTCATAAACTTAAACCGTTCTCCTTCGACCTCACAATACAGACACAAACCGCCTGCTATAAAACAGGCCATAGATCTGGTGAAGCGCTGCCTTGTTTCAGAGTTGGTTGGTGATGTTCAGGTGCTTTTCTCTTCTTGCTTAGTTCAGGGTCATATCGTGCTGAACGAGCTTGTGCATTGGTTGTATTTCTGAACTTCTTGGGTTTACTTCTAAAGTGGAGCTCCCTTCATACTGGTACAGTCCAAAATGATGTTTTTAGTGACAGGCCTTAGAACTCTGAATCTGTGCTTTCTGTTGGAATGTGTTTAAAATGTGTTTTCACTACATGAACGCTCAGGGTTATGTGTCTAAATATGTTGACTGTTTACAAGATTAAATATAACATCAGACTTAACCCTCATAGACTTAAATTCCAACAGTTCCTGAAAGCAGAGAAGTTGTGCTTTCTGCCCATACAAGGTTATTACGGTACATTTCTGCAGCACCCGGCACAGAGCCTGTAGTCCTGAGTGGAGATTTGGACAGAGCGGCGGTAGTTTACAAGTGGTTTTTCGGTGCTTTTTCTTTTTTTGTGATTTTGTGTTTTTTTTTTATCTCTTTCAACTGTTATTACACATTAATACACATACAGTAATGTTGAACAACTGCCAGATACTGACAGCTGAACTCATCCTGGTAAAACGGGGCAAAAGCACTGACTCCTGGGACGTTTTCTGACATTATTAAAGTCAAAGGAACACAAACAAATCCAGGCGGAATTTTGATGCATGGAATAAAATAGGGCTAAAAGGGTTAAAATGGCACATTCAAACCATCCTGAAAGTCCAGTTCAGACTCTCAGGACCCCCACGTAGATCTGATCTGTCATCTCATACGTCCTACATTAAGTTTGAGCAAAATGGCAAAAGTCAACAGAGAACACAGTGTTCGGTATAAGTGGCACCATTTTATTAAAAAGTTACTACTTAAAAAAATGACTTCTTACTTCTTCTGTGTTGACAATATGAAATGAGCTGAACATTTGTTTCTTGCTCTTTCAGATGATTTAATTTGTCTCATTTGAGTGTCTGTCAAACACCAGATTTTGTGCATTATTAAAGGTTTTGTCTCCGTTTCCAGTGATAAATCAGATGTTACAACAGGAAATCTCTGATACTGAGGAGCTTCCAAATATTTTCCCCTCAAAGTTGTGGAATATCTTGGACCGGTACTTCTGTCTGAATAACATTAGTAGATTTTTTTATGAATAAAATAATACTAGTTGCCCTGTGTAAAACACTGTGTTGTAGCGTATGAAATGCTCTGGCTTCAATATGATCTCTGAGAACATTACAAGGGCAAAACTATGTTTAAAAAGCCACTGGTGCCTTCAGTGGTTTTCACTGTGACAAAAGCTGCTCATATGTGCTTCTCTGTGGAAGTCGGTGCTTTCTTCACTTTCCCTCAAGTTATCTCCAGAGCATTTCTCCAGAGGCTGCAAAAGACATTAGATATTAATGATCAGATTATTTTAAAGGGCCTGTATTTCATTTTCCCCCATAGATTTGAGCATTTGTCTCATCCCAGTCCTGATAAATTGTCTTTTTGGGGTCAGTATAAGTCCACTGTGTGCTGTCTGCAGCTCATCAGAAAGCTTTGTATTGTCAGGGAATCAGGCAGCATCATGTAGCATGCTAGCTGCTGTTCACATTACTGTGATGGCAAAACTTGTCAGAAGGTTGTGAAAAGCACTTATAAACTCCTCATTGTGTGTTTCAAAAGTAATGAATCACTGTAACGCACTGCTTTTTGCTGTAACAGTAACGTAAGGCATAACAGAAAAGAGGTGAAGAGTGACAGACACAGAGACGCAAGATACAAACTAATCAAATAATTATTCCTCACCTCTTGTAAAGTTGTAAATATAAACTGCAGCGTCACATCCGCATCATCCATAGAAATTGTCCTCCACAAATAATGACCCCAGTCCACAAAACCACACTTTTAATACAGTTTGAAGTGATCTTTAAAAATAAAGTTGAGATAGTTCCTCACGTCTGTTTCCATCCACACAGAGGATCGAGGGGAAGCTGCAGATCAGTGATAGTGACTCTACTTCCTGTTCAGCTCAGCCACTCCCACATCACCTTCCACTGGACGTGCGATGAGCTATAACTGAGCTATAACTGAGCTATAACTGAGCTATAACTGAGCTATAACTGAGCTATAACTGAGCTATAACTGAGCTATAACTGAGCTATAACTGAGCTATAACTGAGCTATAACTGAGCTATAACTGACCTGAGCTGTCATGAGCTACATTTAGATCATCAAATCCATATTTTGATGAGCGTAGCCTAAAAGTACTGCACTGTAGTGCAATGACTACATTTGAAATACAGTGTTTTCAAGTGTTTTACTGTTTTAAAAAGGCACTGCAATGACATCTGAGCCTGGACTAACCCATTAATAAAGGACACATACAAGTTTGGCTCATTTCATGTCATTACATGACATGTCGATCCCCGGGTCGCCCGGGCCTTTCTGTGTGGAGTTTGCATGTTCTCCCCGTGTCTGGATGGGTTTCCTCCAGGCTCCGGTTTCCCCCATCAACTCAAAACATGCAGCACCTGAACTAACATCAAGGACCATGACGTCCACCCTCCTGTGGGCTCCACTCACACAGGGGTTCATAGGGGGTCAGGTGCTATGAGGATTGGGCAGCAAGATGCCCCCACGACCCAGCTGGATTAAGCAGGAGAAGATGGATGGAAGGATGGATGGATACAAAGCAGTGGGCGGAGTTAGGGGAAATATTTTGTGAGTGCTCAAGCCTCAAACACAGGAGCGTACAGGATTACTCAAACAAGCACGAATCAATAAAAACTAAAAGCTGAGTAAGCAAATGATACGGCATAAAAAATGTGTTCTTGCCGTCACCAGTCACTTCTGCACGCGCTCAGTGGAGACGCGGCTGACAGACTGTGCACTCTCACTGTTTGTTTCCCGCTCACATTTGTCACAACAAACCGTCTGCACTTCTGTCTCCCACTGCCTCACATCGATCTGCTCACTGAGGATTTACTGCACACACTTCACACCTGAACACAAACTGCCTGGAAATATTTGAAATGTGTGTATTTTGATTTCGTGGTGACGTCTGTCAGGATACTCATCTGACATATTTATCCAGTTTGTGTGAATCCCTGTTCAGTCAGTCCGCTCCTTTCTAAGCCCGATATAAACATGGACATTTGAAATTTCCAGTTTTGTGCCGTCAGAGGTAAAAGAGTTAAACATGAGAACATCTTTCAGTCCATAAATCAAAAGAGCATCACTTTCACTGTGACTGTGTTTCTGTTTCTTTAGCATGTTGGAATAGATGCGAACACTATTTGTTAGGTGTTAACTGAATATTAATTCCCCCTCCTGCCTGTAGGTGGTGTCCTAACTCCAGTTCCCATAATAGGACCTCTAGAAACCAGGTGTCTTATGTCTAAAGATCACCATTATTTTGTGCCTGGCAAATCCGAAATGACATCTCTCAGTATTTTTTACAAACTAATATGAGTCCGGGGCCCCTGAGTCTCGACCGCAGCCAAACAGAATCGCCCAATCAGACGTGTTTGTTTCAGTGACGGACGTGAAACGAAGGAGCTCATTGGTCACTGTCGTTTACAAATAAAATCACATTTTTCTCACCTCTGATGAACATAAAGAGTTCAGTGTTTCACTCGTTGATTCTGCAGAAACCCTCCATGTGTTTCTTTTTTCTTTTTTTTCTCAATACAGACGGAAACAAAACAAACAGTCCACGCATGACCCTGGTTGGCTAATCACCCTGTCAGTCACACCCATCTGCAAATGGGGAGATTCAGAAGTGACCAGACTCACATCTTCCTGTAGCACTGCAGAAGTGTCACATTATATGAAGTCCTAAAACATGAAACGCCAAAGCAAAGAGCTCAAGAGCAGTTTCAGAACAGCACAGTCCAGGCAGATTTGTTCTTAAGAATGTATTCACACTTTAATGCCAGATTTAGTCAGAGTTTAGAGCCAGTTGAAATACTTTGAAAGTGCCAGTGGGAACCCTACGATCGCTGAGTGACTTCAGTGTACAGCTCCAGACTGAAACAGTGACGCTGTATTTAACCTGCAGCTGTGGGGTCGTGACTCCTGAAGGGTCTGTGTGTGAAATGGAAAGAGGTCTTGAGTGGTAAAGCGCTGCTCGTTTTGCTCATGCATAAATGATCAGAGTCAGGGCCAGAGTCGGGCCAGGCTCCTGTTACCCCGGCATCCAGCAGACTTTGATTTTTTTATTTACTCTCTTCTCCCATAGAAACACACACGTCTGCAAAACCCCTCAGTTTGGATTGGTTTAGAAATGAGTTCTGTTTATGCTATTGACATCACTTTCAAAAAAATTCAATGCTGTTATATTTTTCTGCTTTTTAAAAAGAATGAATAATGATCAAAACATCAAGAGCAATGAGCAAAGAATTTGAACATGTATGAGAAAGGAATTTTGCACAAAAAATGGAAATAAAAATGTATGTTGTATATCCAAAAACAAAACAAAACAAAAGCAAAAAACTGACATGAACATATTTAGAATCAGATCAATATTGTAGAGTCCAAATATTTAAAGAGGGGGTTATGATACACAATCTTATTTCTTTTCTTTCTCCCGTTATAATGTTCCCTCATTAAAAACATGTCTGAAGAGGCTTTACAGCAGAATCATCCATGCATGTCTGAGTAATCCAGGGATCTCTTTTAGGCCCCATGCAATGCTCCGCCCACAAGCCTGCATCACCCATGCTCTCACATGACCATTCTCCACAAATATGTGTGAGTTTCTCTGGTTGAGGACCCTTGAAACAATAAATCAGAAGGCATGACGTGTTCAAACACCGGACTTTTATTTCCAAGAGGTATAGGCCCTTACATTTGATTCTATGAGACGTGTCTCTGATCTCTCTCTCAACACCACCAGAGATGCTTCCATTTATTCGTACATTGCAGATAAGAATATTGATTCATGCACATTTAGGTAACACAAAGGTAAACACAGATATGGAACTGCTGGCGTTATTCTCAGGTTAGTGAGTTCAAAGGAATCAAAGTTCACTTTCCTACAGTACAGCATGTATAGACAAATCAACACCGCAGGATCATCTCTTAATACAGATTACATGAAGTAAAAGAATAATTAATAATAACCACATATGCAACACACATGACACAAAATTGTGTACAGCAGCTGATTGTATGTGATGGGGCGCAGACCGATGGTCAAAAACGAAAGGGCAACTAAGAAAACGTGTTAATACTAATTATTTTTTGCTGAATATAACATTTTTAGAACAATAAACGGGAACATGGTGATTGGAATATGCGACGTGTGACAGTAAATGCCCAGTTTTAATCATTCAAACTGCCCCTGAAAGCTGTGAAACGGGGCTTGAAATGGGGCTTCAAACGGGCCTTGAAAGTTGAAGAAAATTAAATTCCTTTTTGGCCTTTTTGTCTCATAACACACACTTTTAGGTATTTAATTACATAAGAACGGTAAATACTTGACAGTTCTTCTACCTCCTGGAAGAGGCTGTAAATGAGTTACACACAGGGCATTCTAGGACACAATTATTGACAAAAATATACCATTCAATTCAATCTTGATTAAGAACACATCATATTTGGTTCTTAGTAAGCAAGTATGTAAAAAAATAAGAATAATCATAAAAAAATTTAAAAAAAAGACCAGGTGTTTCAATAAATATAGCAATTATTATAGGGTTAAAAGGGTTAAGAACATTTTCCTTGGTCTGATCTGCCAGTGGAATAAATGTTTTTTTTTTTCTTAATTCAAGCAACATTCGATTTTGTTTCTTATTTTAAGTGCAAAAAGTTGTTTTTTTCTTATTTTAAGTAGTAGTTGTAGCCAGATGTATTTTCAGCAGTACAAAAAGTCTTGTTCCACTGCAGATCATTTTACTCGTCAAGTGAAATTTACTCAAATCAGGATCAAACTTTGTTAATTTAAGTCATCTTAACATATAGAGATTTGGTTTGCTTTTTGCACTGGTCTTATTTCAATAATTTAAGACATAGAATCACCAATCTGGTCTGAAGAGCTTTGGAGATGTACAGACTAATAATAAAGGGTGAATCAAACGTGTGTGAATGAAATGAAACACAAGTCCAGGTCTGTGTTTGAGGAGGGAACAGCATCACACAGCTCAACGCTCGTCCAAGTCCATTTTCCATATTTTAGGTCCTAAGCTGAAGCAGTTAGGTTAGGTTAGGTTAGGTTAGGTTAGGTTAGGCTTTATTTGTACCCGTAGGTAAATTTGCTTTGCAGATTTGAGAGGCTGGTCCCACATTTCATTCATCCACATTCTGCACAATAAACACCAATAAAAATACAAATATAAATAAAGTGTTGCAGTGTCTCCAGTGCAGAGCGGTCGTTTCATAAATAAAAGAATTCATCCGACTGAGCTAAAAATTGCAATACATACGAACTATATCAAAAACATGATAAATAAATAAATTACAATTTATTCATAAATACAACAGCAGCTGGAACGAAACTCATTTTAAAGCGATTTGTTCTTGATCTTGGAACTGAAAACCTCTGACCAGAGGGAAGTAGCTTAAACTCTGAATTTAGAGGATGTTGCGTATCATGAAGAATATTCTGGTACATCCGCTGTAACTGTCCTGAGCACAGTGAGTCCAGGCTGTTCTGGACCATCACCTTAAACTCACCCATTTAATCAACTGATTCAGGGAGCTGCTGTTGTGTGTCTGTGTAAAGCTGGTCGGTCTCTCACCTGGTGCAGCACGGCTCTGTCTTTATGGATCTGTCCGTCTCAGGTGGCTGTGGCCCCGGCTGTGGCCCCGGCTGTGGCGCCGCTCTGCCGTCTGCCGCTGGAGCTCCGGTGCCGTCTGTGGTCATGGAGACGCAGACGTCCATCCGTGACATCAAGACCACTTATTGACAAAGGAGAAGATTTATTTTCATGATGTATCGATGACGTTCGGGCAGTCCATCAGAAGTGTGCTCAAACCTGACAGGTAAAGCTGCACTGTGGAACTTTTTTGCCGGAGGCTCTTTTTCTCTGTGGAAATTGTATTGCTTTGTCTGGAATGTTCCACAGTATGGCATTAAACCTTTCTATCTTCAAGGAGACAAAATCATACAAAGCTACAGGTCAGATCCAACTAAGTGAATGTTTTTTTATTAATTTTTTTCCCATTTGTTTCTTATTTTCTGCTGTTCTTGATCTTAAAATACAGCTTATCATTATTGTATTTAGATGAAACTATTAATTACAATTTACAATGTGTAATTAGTTTCTGTCCATCAGCCCGTCTCAGGTCAGGTTTGTGTAGTTACTGTGCGTTGTTTTGTGTTTTAAAGGTGCATTGTGCAGCTGGTGGAGGCGCTGTCACCATGGAGATTGTTTCCCAGTAATGTCCCATGGTACGACATGAAACATTTCTTCATTATGTTTTTATTATTATTATTATTACTTATTATTGACATAATTTCATCTTAAATTAACTAAACCCAATGAGGCTTCACACTCCACCAAACACCAGGCACATGTCACATTCACACACACACACACACATCCATAAGGAAAGAATTAGTCATAAAAATAATAACAACAACAAAACAAGCATAAGAAGACAAATGAAAAACTAAAAAGGTATAAGCAAGTCAACACCTCAAACCAGATTCAAATAAAGAACAAAGAAATAAACAGCAGCAATAATGATGAGGATTATTAGTGTATCTTTAATATCAGTGATCAAATATTCCATTTCCTATTGTGCTCCAATAATTTTTTCAATTTTTTTTCTATTCCGTTCCATGATTGTGAATTATGTTTTTAAAGTATTCGAAACATAAATTTGAAATTGTTAAAATAAAAAATAAATAAATAAATAAAAAACTTTCCTAACAAATACTTGTATTCAGAAATGCTGCGATGTTTCTGGGGGAAAGACTCTGCCCGAGATCGAATAGAAACCCCAAACCTGGCAACATAAGGACAAAAATCAAACAGCTGATTTATTATGAGTGAGTTATGGGTGTTTCTGCTGCTCAAAAATGCACTCCTCTCCACAGATCTGCCCTGTGTGTAGCCTACAGTTGTCTCCCTTGAGATAGACATGTTTAATCACTACACTGGAAAAAAAAAGTCTAGGTGAGTTAAAATGATTTACCGTATTTTCCGGACTATAAGCCGCTACTTTTTTCCCAGGCTCTGAACCATGCGGCTTTTAGTGCAGAGCGGCTAAATTTGGACTTTTTCTTCCACGGCTAGGGGGCGCTGTAACCGGAATTTCAAAAACAAGACAGACGGAGAAGAATACGCTACTTTTTATTTAGCAGATATAACACGCACGACAAATTACTCACTGGTAATTATTTTCAACTCCTCGTCCCTTCATCATGAAAAGCACGAAGGAGTTTGTATGATGCAAGTTTTAAGTTGAAGGCATCGATCTTGCTCCAGGAAGGAAACCGCTGTAGAGCCCTGCACCCGCGGGACCCACGGGAACAACACAAAACAGTGCGGTGCGGGACCATGGAACATTCTGAAAGAACATTCTGAAAGCTTATTGGAGCTCGGCTGCACCACACAGGCGGTACTGAAGACTGTGGGAGTGGGACTGAAAATTGTGTCCCGTGCAGACCTCTGCTGTGCTGCTGCTGTGAGCTCGGCGTCAGTGGAGATGATTAAAGTGACTTGTGGTTTCACTGCACAGGAGAAATGAAGGTCAATTACCGGTTCTTTTCTGTTTCAGACCTCGTTTTAATCAGCACAGTTGCTGCCGTGTTAAAAGGCACTGTTCAGAAAGAATCTGTTCAGGTACATAAATGTACATTTACAGTACAAAATCATTCTGTAGATGCAGTAAATATCTTATTTTTCAACATAGACATCAGCAGCTTATAGCCCAGTTGCAGCTTGTACAACTTTTTTCTTAATTTAAAAAAAAAATAGTGTGGGTGCGACTTATATACCGGTGCCTCTATAGTCTGGAAAATACGGTAAATTAAGAACATTTTACTTTATTTGAGCAGATTCAACTTGACAAGTAAAATAATTTTCCAGTGCAGTAAGATTTTTGTACTTAAAATATGAAAATACATCTGGCGACACTTAAAATAAGAAATAAAATCAAATGTATTAAGAAAAAAACACATTCAAGTGAAATTTACGCAAATCATGGTAAAAAAATTCTTAATCCAAGTCATTTTATCTTGACTAGATTTGGTTTTTTGCTGTGTACTGTGGAAAATTCTACACAAAGCAATGACATTTCCATGGACACAAGCAGGTGATGGACCATCCACCAGAAAAGTTGCACAGGGCACCTTTACTGGGGTTAGATTTAATTCCTTTAACACGTCTCCCTGGTGACAGGACTCCAGCTGTGTCTCCAGTCGTCTCGTCGGCAGTCTGTCCCTGCACTCGTTCAGATGTGAAACAAACAAACAGAAGTCGGTGGATTGTCTGTGGCAGAGGCACAGCGTGCACAGAGCCCTTTTTCCATTAACCCACCGACGGAGGAACGTGGCCTTTCAAAAGTCCGTCTCCAGGGAAACGAGGCTGCTCACCTGCACACACAGAGCCCACACGAGCACTCCCCTCACATCAGAGCCCACACGAGCACTCCCCTCACATCAGCGCGCAGGGGCTTCCAGACAGAGCCACAGCACAGGTCAACTGGTCCAAATGTGTCAGACTAATCTGCACAAAGGGCATCATGATCTGAGAAGATGTGAACACTGCAGGGCTGGAAAGTAATGCGCCCGTCACCATAATCACCATTCCACTATTGTTTTATATATGAAAGCTGGGAGAACAGATTTTTGCAGACACTTTTTATCACGGGTACATTTTCTTTGCACTGCCGGGAGATTTTTAGTATTTTTTTTGGCTGTATTATAAGATTTAAGATGTAAAAGTTTGAATGAATAACTTCGATGACTCATTACAGATTAAAAGTCAGTGCTTCAGTTTTTCATTCCGCGTCTCCAATAGTTTTGCGGTTTAAATCTGTTCTTGGGTTTTTTGTGTCAGAGGCATAAATTCATTTCATTATTGTCGATCATCTATATTTACTAAATAAAAACTACAAAATGAGTTCAGACAGGCCCAGAAAGTAACAATAGACCAACTCAAGCTACTGTAATTAAAGTGTTTTGAGTAATCGTGCTGATGGTTCTTCCTACTGATCAAGTATCAGTAGGAAGAACCATCAGTGGCGGTGTTCTACGTGTGTCTCCAGTGGCAGAATGTTCAGTAGTTGCCATGGTGACACAATGCACATACGAGCAAACGGACAAAAAGGTTTTAAGATCGTCTGAAAAGAGAAGATGGATTGAAACCGCACATCTTCAGGAGTCTGTGATCATCACGAGCGTTCATGGTCCAGTTTAAGGAGTCTGATTTTCAACAAAAAGGTGAGACTGACTATGTTGTTATGTGTGGGATTTGCCTTAAGCACACAAAGGTTCAACTGTTCCAGCCAAACCAGCTCTTTCTGCTCATTTGTCATATTAATCTTAACCCCTGAAAACCTAAGGGCAATTTTAGTACATTTCTCCTCACCTGGATTTTTTTCTCAATTTTGCTTTTAAAACTGCCCCTTTTACCCCTAATGAAGTGTTCTACCTCCTGTTGTTCAGTCCAACCTGTTATTTCACAGTCTGCTGCTGTAGTTGTGTCATGAGGCTGTGAGAAAAGCTACAGGACCAGAAATAGAGATGAAAAAAACAAAAAACAAAACAGAAAATAAAATTCACACTCTTTTATACGAAACACACAGCAAACGTAGAAACAACTTTTTTGGACACAAAAAATGCTTAATTTAGGGCCTCAGCTACAAAAATGAAAAATATCAAGTCTGTAAGGTAAGGTTTATATATTTATATAGCACTTTACACAGACACATGTCCCCAAAGTGCTTTACACAGCATTTTACAGAGCATTCTTCATTCACACCAGACCCGGTGGTGGTAAACTACTGTTGTAGCCACAGTTGCCCTGGGACAGACTGACGGAGGCGCGGCTGCCAGGCCAAGCGGTGCCAACGGTCCCTCCGACCACCACCAACACTCACTCACAAACTTTCACACCTACAGCATGTTTTGGGTTGATTGGGGAAACCGGAGCACCTGGAGGAAACCCATCCAGACATGGGGAGAACATGCAAACTCCACACAGCTTGCAACCTTCTTGCTGTGAGGCATGAGTGCTAGCCACTCAGCCACCGTGCCGCTGTAAGTAAATAAATCTCCTTATTGCCCTAAAAACAAAAAAAGTGCAATCGCTCCATTACTTTTCTGGTGCCAGTCATGGAAACAGCTCCAGGGCCGGAGCATAGAACAGAGGCAAATCACCTGTAATGCTT
>CM060670.1:33994094-34141594 GCA_030686955.1 Odontamblyopus rebecca
CTGGAATGTTCCACAGTGTGACATTAAACAGCTCTACTTTACATTTAGTTAATTACAGCTGGTTTTATAGCTCAAACAGGCATTCTGACGGTGAGCGGGGTCGCCTCTCCACAGATCTGACCTGTAACTTGGTCTGGTTTGGTCTCCATGGAAATAGAAAGGTTTAATGCCACACTGCGGAACATTCCAGACAAAGCAGTAACATCTCCATGAAGAAAAGCATTTGACGAACCCTCCACTAGAAAAGTTACACAATGAACTCTGGTCTTTTCAAAGAACAGACACAAAAATGAGACAAACTCAGTCAGATCTGAAGGAGCTGCAAGAAACACAAATGTTCAAATCATTTCCGATTGTCACAGAAAGATTTTGTCACTTTAGACTCACAACGGGAAGAAGAAGCACAACTTTTACTCAGTATTGTTACTAAATATGACTGAAGCAGGTGTAAAGTTTGTAAATATACTTTTCACATCTTGGAATAAAATAACACAATATAACAGAAAAACTAAAACAATGTGTCAAAAAATACGTCCCTCAATAAAACTGTTCTATTATCGAACTAACGACATATGATCCAGGTTCACATGGAGCACGGGGCCTGTGTAACTATGGACTACTCACTGTTTTTGAAACTCATGATTCACAAATGTTCAACCTCATCATTATTCTTGTCTGGAACGGCTCCTCTCACTTACTGTATTAATCTTATGACAACAACGTTCACGTCTTTGGGGTTGAATAATCTCATTTTGTTTTTTGACTGAATAAATGAATGAGATAAACTTGGATGTGTCTGTCTGCAGCTGAAGGCTTTGGCTTTGGAGACGTTCAGATGTGATTGTAATAGATTTTTAAAACAGAAGGCAGACGGCACTGCTTTAAGCTCCTAAACACTAAACTTAGTTCATTCAAAGTTCATTCAGGTTTTCTCACAGTGTGATAAATGTGTTCACCAGTGGTGACCCACACTGTTTTGTTCCATGACTTTTCTGTTTGCCTTCTTATATTGTATCTGCTGGAGGTGCACCAATCTATATCTTGTCCGATATATCAGATCTTTGGACTTTTTAGTGTACTGGTTATTAAATCTCCAGCAAAGGCCAATAGTTTGTTTTTGTCGATCTGCTGCCTACAGAAATACACATAAAGCTTCTGCACTTTAGACAAAGCTTTTTCACACCTTAATACGGAGATATAACTGCAGTAAATGTGATGTACAGCTCTCTTAGGTTTGAGCTAAAATGGGCTTAGTGGAAGTTTGTAGTAAATTTAAACTGCTTAACATGGGGAAAAACATCAGCAGAACACTGCCAAGAGATGTGTGAGATATAAACACTTAAATCAGAAAAATGACTTAAAAGTAGTGAAATGACCTGTTCATACAACAAGATCATTTCACTGGACAAGTGGACAAAATAATCGACCTCTAGACTAAAATGAACGGCCTCTGCGAGTGGAAATAAGTTTATGGAACCTCAGTTTGACATAAACAGAGTAAAAACCAGTGTTCAAGTTCTCAGATGCTAAATTGTAGATAAAATGCTTTCACTTCTTCTAAATTCTAGATGAACACAGTTAAAACAAGTTTATGATTATTATGATAATAAATTCCAAGATGCTAAATTCTAGATAGAAGTACTTGAATCAGTCTCACATGAGAGGAGTTACTGAAAACAAGATGCCTCATGTTCAAATAAATAGGCAATAATCCAGGTAGAGGAAGAGCGTCGTGTGCAGGACACAGACCAGGGGCCATTCAAAGATTCAAACACAAATAACATCACAGGCTGCAGCACAGACCAGGATGAACAGTCCACAGGTTCTTACTTTCCTTTTTGTTCAGAAGTCAGTGTGTAAATTAGCCTTAACATATAAAACGGTTTCACTTTGAGTCACTTTGTGTCATGGAAGTTGAGGTGGACAAATGATCACAAATACGTCAGCAAGACTTCGTACACTACTTTTCCTAATAAAATTGCCAATTAAGACATTTTAACAGGTCCTGACAAGAGCACGAAACAAACACACTGAGATCGACCATCTCAATGTGTTTGTTTCAGTAAAATCTCATCCATCCATCTTCTCCCTCTTAATCCAGCTGGGTCGCGGGGCAGCGTGCTGCCCAATACTCATAGCACCTGACCCCCAGGTGCAGGTGGTGAACCCACAGGAGGGGTAAAATCTCATCTCAGTGGAAATGGCCACAGCACTTCATCAGATCATTTTATGTTGTGAAACCTGTGAAAATCAAACCTGTTGGGGTTTCGGTTCTTACTTTTGAAAAAAAGTTTTATTTTTCTTAACCCTTTAAAAAAGTGTTTGCAATTTTTATATCTTTATAGCACAATCTTGTGTTTTTTTTCAACAAACCTTTTAGTTTTAAAAATATTTACCTCTACCAAATGGTCGAGATGTCATTTTATGGTTAACGTGTACAATTTCTTATGGATTCATGTGGATTTCTTTAGCTATGCAAACCTCTACCAGGGCCATACCGGCTCGTCAAAGCCTGATCCCGTCAGATCTCAGAAGCTCAGCAGGGCCTGGTTAGTACTTGGATGGGAGACACTGGGAATTCCAGGTGCCACAGGGGGGCGCCAGACACAAAAACTGTCGTAGTTTAGGCAAGGCACATCACCCACATTGCCTAGTATGAAAGTGGTGTGTGTGTGAGTGATGGTGGTCGGAGGGGCCGATGGCGCAGATTGGCAGCCTCACTTCCGTCAGTCTGCCCCAGGGCAGCTGTGGCTACAATAGTAGTTTACCACCACTGGGTCTGGAGTGAGTGAATAATGCTCTGTAAAGCGTCTTTGAGTGTCCTGAAAAGCGCTGTATAAAACTGATGCATTATTATTATTATTAGTAGTAGTAGAAATGGCTAAATCAGTGTGAGTTAAATTAAGCAGACCTCTTATTGAAATATAGTGACTCAAAATGTGCTAAACCATTTGGTCGAGGAGGCAGTTAAAGGGTTAAAGAAAATGCAGTCAGTCTTTTAACCAGCAAATCTGTGTCACTGAATCTAAAAACCAGTGCAGTGTTGCAGGGGAAAGCTGAGGTAATGGATTGGAGCTTTATAGAACTTTCCAACCATAAACGACAGAAACTTACTTTTTTGCGACGACGTGTGAAAAACAAGTGTCCCACAAGAACTTTGTTTTGTGCCAAACTCATGCGCTCCGTCCATTTTGATCGGTCCAGACTTTGCCAAAGGGTGAAGTGAGTCAAGATGTCTGAGTGTCTGTGTTTGTACGTAAGCAAAGTCCAACTGTCCAAATCCAAATGTCATTTCCACCACGGAAATGCAAAAGTTTCCATGACGGCCCCAGGAAAGTCATGGGGCCATTACACTGTTTTGTTTTGCTTTAGGGCAAAAAGGAGATTTTTCCTTTACTTACAGACTTCATATTTTGCACTTTTGTAGCTAAGGCCCTAAATTAAGCATTTTTTATGTCCATAAAGTTGTTCGTACATGTTTGCTGTGTGTTTTGCATGAAAGAGCGTGGATTTTATTTTTTCATGTGCATTTCTGGTCCTGTAGCTTTTATCACAGCCACATGACACAACTACAGCAGCAGATTGTGAAATAACAGGTTGGACTGAACAAAAGGAGGCAGAACACTTCGTTATGGGGTAAAAGGGGCAGATTTAATACAAACATTAAGAAAAAAACACAGACAAGGACAAATGTACATGTCAAATGTAAAACTGCCTGTAGGTCTGGAAGGGTTAAACATTTATGGCTTAAAATATTTTCTGATGAGTTGAGTCACGGAAGAAATAAATGTGGCAATTTTTAAGATTATACAACCAAGTCAGAACTAGTAAGTTGATAATAAATCTGAAAACAAGATGAATAACCTGATAGAAGTTTTAAAATCTTTGCAGTGAGCTTATTGGTATCGCGCATGCATCTCAACAAAAAGAACCAGCAGGTGGCAGCAGAGTGCAGTTCCAGTGATATTTACGACTCTAAGACCAAATGTCTGTCACTTTCAACTTGCATTTGCTTAACGTCCCTCTTAAATCTCCGCTCCGCAGTTATGGGCAGATGTGTGGGAGCGCAGAGGGGACAACTCTGCCGCTCCTCCCCACATCTGTGCACCTGTCCTGGAGCACTGCCCCCGCCCACCGCGCTCCACTCCACCGGACGTCTTGGCTCCAGTAATTGCGATGTCTGGCGGCCGTCTCCGTGTGCAGGTCGGGCGTGCGGCGGAAGCAGATGGGCTCTAACTTTAAATATTATGAACGCCTCTGCATAGCATCGCGCCGCGAGCTGGTGGGGACGAGCAGGTGGAGCCCTCACGGTTTACTTCACCACCTCAAAACAAGCGTGAGATTAATTATGTTTATGATGAAGCGTGAGGCTGCTTTAGTACGGAGGTCTGTAATGGGGAAAATGTACTACTTTAGATTGATGATGTCTCTTTTATGTTATTTCCTGTACACTTAGTCACTGCAAACGGACTCGAACTGAAACACATACAAGGCAAAACCCTGTTGTGACATTGTCCCCTCTATTAAAACACACCAGCACTTGTAGTTTGCTTCATTCACACTCATGTGACTTGAGTTACTGATGAATCTTTTGCAGTCACAAGGTCGAGACCATAACCTTCGTGAAGTTCACCCTCCATCAAACACAAACCTGCACAGAAACTGTGAATTGTCTGTGCTCCATGTGTGCTGCAAAAAGCTCAGTTTGTGCTGCTTTAGTTTTGGAGATATTAACAATTCTTTTATAGGTCAGATTAGGGTCGGCCCGGCTTCAGGAAGCTTCAAAATGCATTAAAACACTCAGAATGGAGTCCATCCATCGTGCTTTGTTTTTGCTGTAAAACATTTTGTTTGTGTGATTCTGGATTGTTGTGGATTATTAAATCTGAGATGAATAAAAACTGGAGAAAAGTTGTTTTAAATCAAAGAGTCTGGATTTATTAAAGCGATTGTGCACAATTACAGCAAAAATGAAAACGAAACCTTCTGTCGCTCACGCGCCGTCCATCTCTCCCTAATCTGAACGGCAAAACAAAAAACAGGCTTTTTATACAGTTGACAAATGTCACAACATCAACATGAGGTAAAACATACGACATCTGAACAACCTCCAAACAGAGACGACTGGTCTGGTTCAGCTGAGCATCAGATCCCTCGATTCTAAACGATGAGAATGAACAAAGCAACAGCCTGTTGTTTTACCAATATTGGATAAAGACAGAGCAGAGTCCTGTCCTGAGACGCCCCAGGAACAGCACATGACACCATCACATGTGGCAGGAACAACCCATAAAATACATTCTTTAGCTTAAACAGACCCAACAGAAAACAAAGTAAACGATTCCCGCCACAGGTTCTGAGCAGAGACATTAAGAAGATACATGAAGACATCAGGAGTTTTATTTGGGCTGATGACGTCATCCAACACCTCAACATGTTAAACAGCCTCAAAACAGGCAGAAAATTCTATGAAACATTTGTATTTCGTTTGTGCTTTTTTGTGCTGTGACAGCGAGTTTATTTCTAAAATTTTTCTTTAAAATTATTTCTGCGGAAATTATATGACGTCATGTCTCAGCTGACGACAACGACTTTAGCAAAACTAGTGAAGAGAAACAATCTGAGGCTGTGGAAAAGTCTGTGTTATTATAGAAAATGTGAATCAAAAGCAAATTACAAAAGACTTTTCCACAGCCTCAGATCGTTTATCGGCACTAGTTTTCCCATCAGCTCAGCGGAAATGACGTCATATAATTTCTGCTAAAATAATAATGAATAAATTTAGAAATAAACTCGCAAATGAAAACTGTCACAGCATAAAACAAAATACAAACGTTTTGTAGAATTTTCTGCTGTTTTCAGGCTGTTTCACATTTTGGGGCTGGATGACGTCATCAGCTGAAAATAAAACTTAAAATGCAAAATCACACAAACCAAACTTTTTGCAGCACAAACGATTTACTCCATTTTGGGCGTTTAAAGCATTTTGCAGCTTCCTGTGGGGCTGACCCCAGTTTGACCTGTAAAAGAATTGTTAATATCTCCAAAACTAAAGCAGCAAAAACTAAACTTTTTGAGGCAAACATGAAGCACAGACAGTTTTTTTGTGTAGGTTTGTGTTTACTGGGGGGCAACTTCACACAAGTGAGGCCACCGTGTCATTTTGGTATTAACCCGCTCTACAAGATCCTGGGGTTTTCATTTTGTTATTTTGTACATAAATAAATCTGCTTCTTTATAGGTCAGGTAAGGTTTATTTATACAGCGCTTTACACAGACACATGTCCCCAAAGTGCTTTACACAGCAATTTACAGGGCATTTTTTTCATTCACTCCATACCCCGTGGTGGTAAGCTACTGTCGTAGCCACAGTTGCCCTGGGGCTGCCAGGCCAAGCAGCACCAACGGTCCCTCCGACCACCACCATCACCATCACTCACACAACTTTCACACCTACAGTGCATGTTTTGAGTTGATGGGGGAAATTCTTCTTTTTCTTCTGCTCTTTGAGCTCTAATTTGACCCCCTGAACACGCTCAAAAACTCACCAAATTTTGCTCAAAATTCAGAAGTGGCGAAAAATTTGATAAAATATATATTGCATGTATGGTCAAAATACATTGCGCCTATGGGAGACATCCCAACATAAAGTTTGTCGTACAGTCACGAAATTTGGTACAGTAATTCCTCGTGTCAAGACAGAAAAAAAATATTATTATGGCCACGCCCCCTGACAAACCAGAAGGCGGCCATCTTGGATTGAAATAAAAAACATGCTGAGTCAGCATTTTCGCTCACGTCGCATTTGAACGAACTCCTCTGAAGGCGCTTCACCCACAGGGGTCAAAATCGGCGTACATCAACTAGAGAAGTCGGGCATCAAACGATAGCTGAATTTTTAAAATAACTGTCACGGTTTACGTGCGGCGAAGCTGCAAAATTTGTTCACATTTTTTGCAATTTTCCATTGTGCTCCCGTTCAGCCATACAAAGTCCAATTCGGCTCAAATTTCAATCACTTGTAAAACATTCGTGCCAAAGCCAACTAATTGTGACACAAGCAAAAATGGTGTGATAGCGCCCCCTGCAGGACACAATGAAATTTTGCATGGATGGTCAAAATTTTACTTTTTCTAAAATGTACCAAATTTTATACAAAATTACTTTGGGCCATCTCAATCAAAAAAGCCAATGTAAATCATATGGTATCTTTAACCGTGTTGCCATGGTGATGCGTGAAAGCTCCAATGTTATCCTAATGGGAAAGATGAGATAAATTCCCATTCATGAAAAATATTTTACTTTCACTGAATATTCTCATATTTGGCTCAATGACTCTTCATGTCATCCTGATAAAAAAGTCAATGACAACCATATGGTATATTTCACTGGGTTGCCATTGTGATGCACCAAAGTGCCCATGTTATCCTTATGGACAAATTCCAACAATTTCTTACATTTCAAAGTGATATAACGGCTTGCTATTTTCATGGAACAACGTGAAATTTGGCAGACTGATTTTTCAAGTCAGCCCGAACAAAAAAGTCCATAGGGCCAAAGTTGTATTTTACACAGTGTTGCCATGGCGATGTTCCAAAATGTCCATGTTTGTCTATATTAGCACATCGGCGGCCATCTTGGATTGAAATTTTAAATATGCGGAGTCAGCATTTTTGCTCACGTCGCATTTGATCGAACTCCTCTGAAGGCGCTTTGCCCACAGGGATGAAAATCACCGTACATCAACTAGAGAAGTGCGGCTTCAAAAGTTTTTTTTTTTTTTAACCTCCTGAGACCCGAGCTTTTGTCTGGTGCAGTTTTCATTTCTTCTTGCTATTTGGGATAAGTAGGACCTATAAGTAAGTCTTCTGTATGACACCATTGGTTAAAAAATGTAAAAACATTAAAATGTATAAATAAATTACAAAAAACAAACAAACAGCAATTAGCTGTTTATTTCAAGCCCTAAACCTGCCAAATGTGACGCAGGTCGACCGTGAGCGGGTTGGGGTTCAGTGAGTGAGGTTAAAAACACACAAAAAGGCCTGAAAATGTGGTCCACAGTTTTAATTTTTTCTGGTTTTCAATCGTTACAAAAAAAAGTCGAGGTGCAATAAGTGGACACAGGCAGCAGTTTCCCTATAGCAGCAGAAACGTCCAGCAATTTATAACTGTAAACTCATCTAAATATTCCCAAGTTTACCTAACAACATGTACAATCAATAATATAACACAGTCCCAATGTCTTCAAACGAGGACATGACATTTCCTGAGGCTCTCGTCTGCTGTGGGCAATAACATGGGTCAAATTTTAATGCCAAATGAAGAGACATTAAGATACATGAAGAGACATTATTGTACATAAATACATTGGTTTTATTCATAAATTTTTTATCTAAACTTTACCAGGCAGTTTTTTTTTTTACTTTCGGGAGCTGCTGTAGAGGTTTTTAGTTGATTACAGGTGAAAGTTTAAAATAATTGAAAATCATGGTTCTAAGAGGCAAAAATGTAATGTCCTCGTGTGGGGCCACAGGGTCTCAAGAGGTTAAACTGTCACGGTTTACGTGCGGCGCAGCCACAAAGTTCAATCAAAATTTAGACAATATTCAGTGTGAAGATTTGCTCCCGTTGGTAGACTTAGTCCGATCGTGCTGAAATTTCAGTCACTGATGCTGATCTCGGCCTGAATATAAAACACTATAAAACATATGGAAAATTACACTATGGCGCCCCCTAGACATGAAAGGTCAACATTATCGGATTTATACCAAATTTGGGTATTAAATTCTATGCATGACTACGAGCAAAAAAATACATTATGGACATGGTGAATTTTTCACTGTTGGCCAGAAGGGGGCACAAAGACTCCTCAAAAATCATTTAAAGGTGCACTATGTAGTTTTTCTGATGGAGGATGTGTTGGTCTGGGAAATTTAAATCACTACTGACTGATCTCGGCCTGAATATAACACACTGTAAAGCATATGAAAAGTGTGGGTCGGGTTTACGGTTATTAGGGTTAGTGTGGGCCATGGCGTTTGCTGGGCGCACACGTGGGCCAATCATCACCCATTTTCCACCCAGTGAACAATAACGAAAAGTCACGAAATTTGGCCAAGTGTTAAAGACTCTGCTTCTCTAAATTTTGGCTATTTCCATTTTCAAAAAATAAATAAAATGGCTCATCAGCGCCCCCTAATGACACAAAAACGCATTAGGGAATACGAATGACACCAACCAAAATTTGCACATAGAATCATGAAATTTAACACAGAAGTCGATCATGACAAGACAAGTAAAAAATATCATGGCCACGCCCCCTGACACACCAGAAGGCGGCCATCTTGGATTTTGGAAGTTTAAACATAGTCCTCCGAAGGCGCTCACCCGAACGGCCTCAGATTTGGTCCAGGGGCGGCCACCAGGGGCCCGATGACTTCCCCAAATAATATTTAACACAATATTACACGCACATGTTTACTCCGATCGTGCTGAAATTTGAATCACTAATGCTGCTCTCAGCCTGAATACAATACACCAGTGGTCCCCAACCTTTTTGTCACCGCGGACCGGCCAACGCTCGACAATTTCACCGCGGACCGAGGGCTGGGGGGGGCTTCCTCATAACATTGCACCAACAGCATAACCAGTGTGTGAAATACCCGTCAGTATTCAGGGGTCCCCATCTCCGAATTGTTGAGCAATACAGATCTACATTTTCCATATGCAGAAGCCTGTGCAGAGCTGTGTAATTACAATGTGAGCAAACGAGTGAATGTGATATTTTCTGATCTATGTTATAATGTTGTTTCCTCATCACAAACCTGCATGTTTGGCTGGAGTTCTTCTCTCAAACTGAAAACACTGTTCCACCTTGTGATGTCATGTGGTAATACAGGCATTTCTCCACTGTGTTTTTAAACTCCATCCAACTTCACTAGTGTTGTATAAGTTTTCAGCTTGTCCAAGAAATGGTGGAAGTAAAAGGCTGAAGACCGACTGGACGTCCTAAGCAGGAAAAGTTTATTTACCATCAGTACGGGCCCAGGGGTCTGGAAAAGTCCACATAGTCTGAGATCAAAAGTGAACGTAGTCTGATCTTTGAGTGTTCGAGCCCCTTTGACTCTGCGTCCAAACGAGGGGGTTTATAAAGCGAGTGGGTCAGACTATGAAGACCAGCAGCACCAGTTAGACAGAAATATGCCACAGTTTAGATAGTGGTGCCAGTGGTGTGTTAAGAGAAGATCCTGGTGTAAATACAGCTTTTGTGAGTCAATGTTCAACTCAGAGATTTACATGGAGGATAAATTACTTAATCTCTATTATAACTAGAATCATATGGATAATTTCAGCCCTGATATTGCCAGTCTCTACTGAACTAAAGGTAAATGGAGCTGTTAACATGAATAGTAGCACTGCATGACATCACAAGATGGAACAGAGCATTTTGAGTTGTAGCAGTGTAGACAGACTAATATTAGAGGATCACTGAAACAAAACACAACTCCAGGTATGTTTTGAGGTGGTAACAGCATTAGAACATTGCTTAACAAGAGCTCCTCCAGCGGGGCAAAATACGCCCGTACTTTAAATTATTGTATATAGAATTAAGTTAGAATTTGTCAAACCTAGTTACAGATGAATTGTTGGTGCAGTTTGGAAGTTTGACATTCCTAGGTGAGACGGTTGTCGAGTTAGAGCGCGGACAAGAAATTGTCCACAGACAGACGGACAGACGGACAGACAGACGGACGGATAATCAATAGGGAAATCTGGCTCTTGCAGTAGGAGTATGAGTATGACATCATCACATTCTAGAATCGGAATTCCACCAATCAGATTGCAGCAACAGAACTTAAAGACACTACAAAGCTTTAATGTGTCAAAGCTCAAAGAAGCAGAGAATGTGGGTTGTTCTCGCTTTCAGCAGCAGAACATTTGAGAAGAGAGTTCAGATCTACGGCACGTAACATAAAAGGACAGAGATGGAAGATAAAAAGACAGAGATGGAAACGATCACAGTTAGCAAGAGCGACGGGCAGGTTTTCGCAACGGGTCGGGCCGTGACCTTGACCTTTGACCCTGTGACCTTGAAATCAATAGGGAACATCCTTGACCCATGGGGTGTCCAGCCATGAAGTTTGACATTCCTAGGTGAGACGGTTGTCGAGTTAGAGCGCGGACAAGAAATTGTCCACAGACAGACGGACCTGAAGTCACATAAAATTGATACCACTGACCTACAGCATGGATCGATACAAAAATATACAATAAAATACACAAATACAGTATACCTTATATATATATATCGGCGCATGCCCCACATGTTTTGCCTTTTCATGAAGACAAAGCTTCAAAGACTTCAAACCTTTGAAGTGTCCACAGACAGACAGACGGACGGACGGACGGACAGCGCCATAACATAATACGTCCCGTCTTACAACGGGCGTATAAAAAGCTAAAAGCTTTGTAGCGTGATTCGTATCCATGGAGATCCATGGATACGAATCACGCCACAAAGCTTTTGTTCTAGATCCTCAGTACAAGAGGCTTCACTTTCACTGTGAGAGGGCACAGAGGCAGACATGTCTCTGTGCAAAGATATCCATTTTCAAATACAAAACCAAACATGAACACTGTGTTCGAGGAATTGAGGAGGGAGCAGAAGTTGTGCGATGCTTTGCTCAACGTGGCCGGCGTGCAATTCCCAGCACACAAACTGGTTCTGTGTAGCTGCAGCACATACTTTAAAAGCCTCTTCACTAACTGGTCCAGCCCTGACTGCCAGGTGTTTGAGATCTCCAATGTGTCAGCTGATATCATGAAGATTATCCTGGACTACTGCTACACCGGGGTGGTGCACATCACCCAGGAAAACCTCCAGGAGCTCTTTATAGTTGCTGACTACTTAGATGTGAGCGGCATTACCGAAGTCTGCTGTCAGGTCATGAAGGAGCAAATGTCCCCCAGTAACTGCATCACTGTATGGGGTATCTCAAACACGTACTACTACCCCCAGCTGAGGAAACAAGCCTTCTTATACATCCTGAAGCATTTCGAAGAGGTGGTGACCAGCTCTGAAGAGTTCTTCCAGCTCTCTAGGGAAGACCTGTGTTCAGTCATTGATGATGATCGGCTGAACGTGAAGGAGGAGACCACCGTGTTAGTGGCAGTCATCAGATGGATTGCACATGCTCCTGAGGAAAGGAACCACTACTTGGCCGACCTTCTACTAAAAGTCCGTCTGGGTCTGATCCATGTTGATTACTTCACTCAGTGCATGATTAGATATAACCTGTCCCACTACATTCATAACTGGAAGATTGTGGAGGAGAAGATCATAAAGATGATATTGGATGAAAGAGCTAGGAGGTACAATGCCTCCCTGCCCACTCGTCTAGCCACTCCAAGGCTGCCCAGTGCGGTGCTTATGGTTATTGGTGGCTACAGCCGAAACAGAACAACCAACAGAATTGAAGTCTATGACAACCGCACCGATCGCTGGGTGGGTGTGGCTAATGATGACTGGACTCCAAGAGCCCATCACGGCACAGTGTTCCTTAATGGATCTGTGTACGTGATTGGAGGGTATGACGGCAATCACGAGCTCAACACTACCTGCAAGTACGACCTGGCAATTCACACTTGGCAAGAAATAGCACCCATGCATTCACATAGGTGCTTCATTAGTGTGACTTTGCTGGATGGTTTGATCTACGCGATAGGCGGGTTCGATGGACTGGACAGTCTGAAGACAGCCGAAAGGTACTTGCCAGTGACCAATCAGTGGACCATGATTTCACCTATGAACGAACAGAGGAGCGATGCCAGCAGCACAGTGTACAATGGAAAGATCTACATTTGTGGAGGTTATAATGGTGAACATTGCCTGGCATCAGCTGAGACTTACAACCCACTAACCGAACAGTGGACCATGATAGTGGATATGTCCACCATGCGCTCTGGGGTCAGTGTCATCGCCTATGCCAATGAAATCTACGCTGTTGGTGGGTTTAATGGACATTCCCGTTTGAACACTGTTGAAGCCTATAACCCCGCAACCAACACGTGGCACCCCCTACCCAACATGTGGACCAGGCGCAGCAACTTTGGCATTGAGGTTGTTGACAATCAGCTATATGTTGTAGGCGGGTACAATCGGGGCACCATTCATTGTGCTGAATGTTTTGATGCAAGGACCGGACATTGGACTCGGGTGCGGGACATGGCGATCCCTCGTTCTGCCCTGAGCTGCTGTGTGGTGTTTGACCTTCCCAACATGGCTGACTTTGCCCCGCCCCGCCCTCCTCCTCATGACGATTCCACTGAGGAGTAGATGCGCACTCATTTAAACAAAAGCATCTATTAACTGCAAAAAAGTGTTCAGTTTTGTTGTTGTCGATTGTTTTTTTATACACTAGTGACAGTAGCTCATTTGATATAGTGCTCGTCCTCTAATTTGAAGGTTGCCAGTTCGAATCCCGCTCTCAACATACACATCATTGGGAGTGTGATCAGATCCTCTGGCCCACAGGTTGGTGGTTCGATTCCAGCTCCCAAAGAAGAATGCTGTTGTTGTGTCCTTTGGCGTGGTTCCCTGATGTAAAAGTGCTTTAAATTAGGGCTGCAACAACTAATCGATTAAATCGATTAAAATCGACTATTAAAATAGTTGGCAACTAATTTAGTAATCGATTAGTTGACTAGTTCACGTGACAAAGTCCAATCGGGGGAAAAAAGAGGACACTTGAGAAATGGCGTCTCCCCTTTAAAATCAGTAGGACTCTGGTGAGATTTCACAAACATATTGGCAACCTTTTTTTGACATGAAAAGTAGTTGGGTGCATTACTGGTACAAGTTAATAGGAACGTTTTAATCACAACGTATTGTTTGACACTATACAAGTTAAACCGAAGTTGCTTGGTGTTAGCTAGTTAGCACATATTAGCCGCGATTGCATTGGAACTGTCCTGTGTGTGTCTGGCCAGCGCGAAGCGCTGAACTTCGTCCCTCGATCGCTCTCTCCGTGAACAGCAGTATCCTAGCAACCCATGCCGAAGGCATGGGACATGCATATTTGTTCTTGCTAACAAGTCATCGTCAACATTGAGTGAATGGGCGAAGCCCATTCACTCAATGTTGACAAAAGTAGCGCGAAGCGCCTCCTGTCCCTAAAACACACTCCTGACATCAAGCTGTATCCAAGCCCCCATGCCGAAGGCATGGGCCATATTTATAGCTGCTAAAATGAATGGAAATCAATGGGGGGTCAATGGCGGACCCCGACGAGATGGTGAATGACATCATTCACCAATGACCCCACGGTGACGTGGGGAATCTCGAGAGCTTTCAAAAAATGTATAATATGTCTTTCCTATGTAAAAGGATATATTGTTTTTGCTAAAATTATTATTATTTTATTTATTTAGGCCCGAGCCCCTACAGGGCATAGGGCCTATTGCTTTCGCAACGATGATGCCTGGGCAAAGCGTGTTCGAGCCCCTTTGACTCTGCGTCCAAACGAGGGGGTTTATAAAGCGAGTGGGTCAGACTATGAAGACCAGCAGGCACCAGTTAGACAGAAATATGCCACAGTTTAGATAGTGGTGCCAGTGGTGTGTTAAGAGAAGATCCTGGTGTAAATAGCTTTTGTTATCACGCTAAGCACAAGACACCCAAATGCGTAGCTCAAACAATGTGGTTTATTTCCAGGTCACAATAAATGCTGCACAGGGACAAAGAAAATGGAACAAATCATAAAACTGACAAAACACAGAATACTGAACAACAGAGAAAGGAGCGATTACCTGCACAGGGACAAAGACAATCTGACAAAGACAAAGGGGGAGACTCAGACTATATATACTAAAGGGCGGGGAAAAGAATGAGACACCGGTGTAACACATTAGGGGTGGAGCAAGCAATCACACACAGGAGGGGAAGTAAATCTGGAATGAGAAACAAAGTAAGTGTCAACAAAATAAAACAGAACATAATAAAAAGAGGGAAATCTCAGACACCAGCCATGACATTTGTGAGTCAATGTTCAACTCAGAGAGTTACATGGAGGATAAATGACTTAATCTCTATTATAACTAGAATCATGTGGATAATTTCAGCCCTGATATTGCCAGTCTCTACTGAACTAAAGGTAAATGGAGCTGTTAACATGAATAGTAGCACTGCATGACATCACAAGATGGAACAGAGCATTTTGAGTTGTAGCAGTGTAGACAGACTAATATTAGAGGATCACTGAAACAAAGCACAGCTCCAGGTCTGTTTCTGAGGTGGTAACAGCATTAGAACACTGCTTACAAATGTTAAAATTGTTAATAATCTGATACAAGCGATAACAGTCTCTAGAAGTGCTTCTGACTGTTTAGATTTCAGTAAAAAATAATGGGATAAATTATAGAAAAGCAGTGAATACAGTGAACTCAAGACAGTCAAGACAATAATGATTTTTTAGTCATTTACCTGCTTTATCTCATCTGCTTCTGTATCATCTTTCACAGGTTACGGAGGAGAGAAAGGCGTCCTGGAGAAGTGCTCGTCGTGTAAAGGCAGAGGGCGCAGGTCAAAGGCAGAGGGGCGCAGGTCAAAGGCAGAGGGCGCAGGTCAAAGGCAGAGGGCGCAGGTCAAAGGCAGAGGGCGCAGGTCAAAGGCAGAGGGCGCAGGTCAAAGGCAGAGGGCGCAGGTCAAAGGCAGAGGGCGCAGGTCAAAGGCAGAGGGCGCAGGTCAAAGGCAGAGGGGCGCAGGTCAAAGGCAGAGGGGTGCAGGTCAAAGGCAGAGGGGCGCAGGTCAAAGGCAGAGGGCGCAGGTCAAAGGCAGAGGGCGCAGGTCAAAGGCAGAGGGGCGCAGGTCAAAGGCAGAGGGCGCAGGTCAAAGGCAGAGGGCGCAGGTCAAAGGCAGAGGGGCGCAGGTCAAAGGCAGAGGGCGCAGGTCAAAGGCAGAGGGGCACAGGTCAAAGGCTGTGGGGCGCAGGTCAAAGGCAGAGGGCGCAGGTCAAAGGCAGAGGGGCGCAGGTCAAAGGCAGAGGGCGCAGGTCAAAGGCAGAGGGCGCAGGTCAAAGGCAGAGGGCGCAGGTCAAAGGCAGATGGGTCCAGGCAGGATTCAGCAGATCTACAGCAGGTGCTCATTTTGCCAGGGACAAGGGGAGAAGTTCAGCTCCACAGATCACTGCAGGAAAGAGTCCAGGAGTTCTGTTTTGTTTCTTTTCATTCACACATGTTTAAAGCACAAACTCTGCAGATTTAGGCGAGTAGAGTTCTTCTCTCAAACTGAAAACACACTATTGCACCTTGTGATGACGTGTGGAATCGCCCGTCTCTGTTGAACTAAAGGAAAAAGGAGCTGTTAACTTGAAAACTACCACTTCATGACATCACAAGGTGGAACAGAGCATTTTCAGCTTTGGAGATTTAGACAGACTCATAGTTAAGGGTTATTGAAACATGCAAATGCAGCAAAACACAACTGCACAGGAGAAATGAAGGTCAATTACCGGTTCTTTTCTGTTTCAGACCTCGTTTTAATCAGCACAGTTGCTGCCGTGTTAAAAGTCACTGTTCAGAAAGAATCTGTTCAGGTTCATAAATGTACATTTACAGTACAAAATCGTTCTGTATATGCAGTAAATATCTCATTTTTCAACATGGATATCAATGCTTATAGCCCGGTTGCAGCTTGTATATCTTTAAAAAAAAAAAAAAAATAAATAAAAAGTGGATGCGGCTCATATGCAGGTGCCTCTATAGTCCAGAAAATACAGTAATCTTCTCAAACTAAAACACCTGGTACATTACTGACAGTAACTGTGTCTCCAGCTTCTCAATAACAGACAGCGCTTTAAACCCATCACATGTCCTATTGTCATCTGAGGGGCAGAGTTCTTAAATCTGCTTTTGTTTACAGATTGAATTCCCAGAAAAAGACGGGCTGAACACCTCATGTACCAGCTGGAGAGACGACTGCCTCCCAGAGAGGACCTGATGCTGACGGTCACATGGGGGAGGTGGACCTGGTGGAGGTGGAGGTCCAGGCCCAGCAGAGGAAGCACCAGGGAGAGTTTACGAGGAGGACGAAGACGCCCCACAGTCAGGAGTCCAGTGCCAGACACAATGAGCCGCTCCTCTGCCCAAACTCAGAGTCAAAGAGTTTTGTGTTCCTCATTTGAGGCTCGGACTCACTGTAAATGTTTGTTACATCTTTATTTAAGTGTGTTTTTGTCCAATTCTACTTTCTGTGAAGATAATTTCATATTTTTGGTAATAAAATGCACAATATTTACAAATGTGGTCTTAATTTATTGTCTCTTCTCAATGTAGAACTAAAAATAAACCTGTCAGGACTTTTTACATGGCTGTAAATTAATATTAGTGGGAGTCAGTAATTAGTGGTAGTAATTCTGGTCTGCAGTTTTCTGGAGGGTCTGCACCTGCTTTTCTCCATGGTGATGTTAATACTTTGCCGGGAAAGTTCAGCACCTTTACTCCCTCTTTATTGGTTAGTTGTGTGATTTTTTTTAAAACTGTTCATTGGCAGTGCAATAAAAAACTTTATTTTTCCACCACAATAGAAGGAACTCTGTCCTTTGAGATTCTAGACTTCTGTACTTTGCCCTGAAATATCTAAAAGGTAAATGCACAAATGTGGAACCTGTGTGTTTCTATTAGTGATACACCCAAGAACTGACTGGATTACAATCAGCAAAATATAACAAAAGCTCATTTTAATAATATTTGTAGCTATATATGACCTATAGAAAGTTATGATGTCATTTGAAATCCAGCAACAGCTTAGGCTGGATTTATAATATATCTATATTAGTGGTGGGCATATATATATATATATATATATATATATGTATATGTATATGTATATATATAAATGTATATATAAAAATCCAGCCTAAGCTGTTGCTGGATTTCAAATGACATCATAACTTTCTATAGGTCATATATAGCTACAAATATTATTAAAATGCCATTTTGTTATACACTGGTTTTGCTCCTAATGCCCTTGTGGGGGTTTCGAACCCAGGTCCCTCATGGGAAAGTCCAGTAACTAACCCATTGAGCTAACCAGCCACTTGGGGACGCATCCCGGACAAGTTGCTGTGTTTTGCAAAATAGTTTTAGGTCACGTGGCCTGTGATTAGCGCCAGGTGAGCTGATCAAGTGAGCGCAGGTGTGTATAATTAGGCGCGCCCTGGTGCTCACATGGATATGTGCAGAAGAGGAGAGCTCCACCGGGAGCTCCACCGGGAGCAGCGGATACGTGGATTTCTATGGGACAGCATCGCTTTGGTTTTACGCTCTTCTAACGCGCATTTAGCCACAGCAACGTGGACATGTGAAAGTTTATCACTGCAGCTCCAGAACAGCTAAACACTGGAAAAGGCGCATATTTGGCCACAGCACGTGCAGCTCCAGGACGCCAAACTCTGGAAAAGGCGCATATTTGGCCACAGCACGTGCAGCTCCAGGACGCCAAACTCTGGAAAAGGCGCATATTTGGCCACAGCACGTGCAGCTCCAGGACGCCAAACTCTGGAAAAGGCGCATATTTGGCCACAGCACGTGCAGCGCCATGCTACGCGGGACTACGGAGACGGTGCAGTGGCGGGTCTGCGGAGACGGTGCAGCGGCGGGGCTACGGACACGGTGCAGCGCGTCCAGATCACCGCGTCAGCATGTTGAACCAGGCGAAGAAGCCAACACCAGATAAGATTTACAAATATGGTTTTACCTGTTGCCTGACCAGCCGAGACCCAACCGTACAGACTTTTACTACTTTACTACTTTATAAAGCCTGTTACAGTCGAACCGGAGGTTTCTGAAGTCCCTCATACAGGTGGGATCATAACAAGGGGAAATATCACTTGGGCTTTTGCCAACTGGATAAACTGAACTGAATTTCTTTGCGGTACAATAATCTATTTGGTGACATGTTTTTTAGACTGTTTTGGCTGGTCAGGCAACTTCACCCGTTGGTGAACTCGACCGATTATCGCAATGTTTGGGTTTTTGTCGCAGTGTTGGTGAATAATGTTCGTGCTGCCGCTGTTTCTCGCTCTGCTTGGTTTTTTAACGCAATGTGGTTTTAATAATGCTTTGCTGGGCTTTCATATGGCATTTGTGGCAATGCTTTTGTTGAGAGGAAACGCTGTGTTTTCATAGTGTAGATGCGTCTAAATATAAGGGAAACCCGGGGTCGAACATGTCGTGAAATTTTCTGGAAAAAGGTAAGTGAACACTGAGAAATGAAACAGGCCAGAACCCGATACTCAGAAAAACAAGAGGCCCGGTAGAGTTCAATTTGTCAACTGGATAAAGAGTTTTTGGTAGATGTTTCACTGCTCATCCAAACTGTTTCTTCTGTTCTTGTCCACTTAACAAAGTGAACTCTACCCTTTGCCATTTTTAGCTGATGATTAATGCCGTAAACAGGGAGGTCATTATAGTTCTGTGGGTGAGGTAGGCAGGCTTTACGAATTTCTTATGATCCGTTCTTCACCATTGCCAGTGCTCCAGGAGCAGGTGAGGCAGGCGCACTTAACGAATTTCTTAGTACTTGACGAATTTTTGCATTTGACCCGTTCTTCAACCATTACCAGTGCTCCAGGAGCAGGTGAGGCAGGCGCATTTGACGAATTTCTTAGCACTTGACGAATTTCTTACGATGGAATTTTTTTGCATTTGACTCCTTCCCCCCCCAACTCTGTACATTGAGCATACAGCCCGCAGCCATATAGTTCTATGCCCGCAGCCATATAGTTCTATGCCCGCAGCCATATAGTTCTATGCCCGCAGCCATATAGTTCTATGCCCGCAGCCATATAGTTCTATGCCCGCAATTTCCCATAGAAGCACAAGGCATTTTTTGCTAAATCAAACTGCTCGTGTTCGGCTGACAGGGCTTCCACAGCTTTCATAAAGGCCAAATTTTGTATGGATTAAAATGTATTTTTACAATAAGAACTTAAAAAAAAAAAAAAAAAAAATCGTCAAAGCACCTAAAAATCAGCTTTGTATTAGTTAGCCTAGCCCAGCGCTAGCTCTGCTCTAGCAGCGCTCTGACTGGTCAGAACTACGTTTCTGACGTCACACGTTGGGCTGCGGAAGTAAAACTTTTTTGGGGTCATGCGCCAATGAGCACAGCCCATTTAAAACAATATGGCGCCATTTTGGATTCATCCAGATTTTATTATAGTTCTATGGGCCATTGGATTTTTAACCTTGCTGTGCTAACTAGTAGTGTACTGCTAAATGCTACTGGGACATTTAATTACTAACCATTTAATTTTTCAGGTTTTGGATGGAGTCTAACCTTTTTCTTTTTTTACAGGCAGCAGTTTTTTGTAATGTTTTTACATAACAATTACATTAAAGTTAAAACATGTCTGCCATTATATTACTAACCCATACGTGTTTTTAGGCTTAACCTTTTTTTTTTTTTTTTTATTACAGGAAGCAGTTTTACTATCACCATGTTGATTTTAAGCATTTATTGTTATAACATAAGCTAATGCTGTGAATCTACATAAATTCATGTCTAGTTTACTGACTAACACATTTTCTGGTTTTAGGATGGCGTCTAACCTTTTTTCTTTTTTTTTACAGGCAACAATTTTTTGCCATGTTTTAAGCATTTAATGTCCATAACTAAAGCGCAATCTCCTTCAGTTCATTTCTAGTTAATCATGTTTTAGCTTTAGCCGTGTTTAAATTAGCCAAATCTAAATCTACCTCATGTCTTGCAACTGTGAGGCATAAAGATCATCTGCGGCAACTGCAGCGGAGGATCTGTTAATTATTAGTTTATTATTTAAACACAGCTAAGACTAAAACATGTCTGTCATGTTACTGACAGCCCTTAAATTTTAACATTGCTAAGATAAACTATGCTAGCTTTAGTTGTACTGCTAAGCTAAACGCTACTGTGACATATAATTTACATGTGGTGGTGGGGAGGTGTCTAACCTCTTTTTACAGGGAGCAGTTTAATTATCAGCTACTTAAATTCATGGCTCGTTTATTTCAATACAGCTAAAGCAAAAAACATGTTTGACACATGTTATTGACTAACCTGTAAATGTTCTGGTTTTAGGATGGCGTTTAACTTTTTTTTTTCAGGGAGCAGTTTTATTATCACCATGTTGATTTAAGCATTTATTGCCCATAAGCTAAATCTACTTGCATTCATTTATAGTTTATTTAAATACAGCTAACGCTAAAATATGATGTCTGCCATTATGTTACTAACATTTTCTGGTTTTAGGATGGCGTCTAACCTTTTTTACAGGCAGCAGTTTTTATTATCACTGATTTTAAGCATTTATTGTCTATAAAACAAGCTAAAACTAAATTACTTAAATTCATGTCTAGTTTATTTTAATACAGCTAAAGCTAAAACATACTGCATATTCAAATTCATGTCTTGTTTACTGACTTAACACATTTTCCGGTTTTAGGATGGTGTCTAACCTTTTTTACAGGGAGCAGTTTTATTATTGCCATGTTGATTTAAGCATTTATTGTCCATTGTAAAGTTAAGTCTGCTTAATGTCTTGCAACTATAGCAGATTTTAGATTATTATTTGAATACAGCTAAGGCTTAAACATGTGTTATGTTACTGACTAGCCTAGCATAGCTAAACTGTTGCCGCTAGTTGTGTACTGCTAAGATAAACGCTACTGTGACATATAATTTACATGTGGTGGTGGGAGGTGTCTAACCTTAACATGCTAATCCAGCCTTTTACAGGTAGCACTGGGATATTTGGCCTAGTACAGAGTGTGGACGACTGAGAAATGAACGTTCACCTCTATTTGAAGTCAAAACGCCAAAAAAGGTCACAGGAGAAAACCTCAAGAGACGAAGTAACTGAACTAATAAAGTATATATATACAATTTATCAGAGGAAATGCCCAAAAATATGGAATGAATAAAGAAACTATATCATTTAAAATGGATGCACAAACTTAAATCACCCAAACACCTTTCATACCCAAATACATCAAAGTTAAAGAAAATGGAGCCCTGAGGAGCATCTATTAAAGTGCAAACGCTGAACAGTGACTAAACAATTACATTTTTGAAAAATGGATTGCACTGTGGACAACCTACAAACAAAACATGTCCTGGGACTGATCTGGAGGAAAGGAGTCTTAACCTGGCACAAAGAGTTTGAATGTTGATCCTGGGATCCCAAAGGAAGGAAAGACAAAGGCTGGAGGCTGAGAGAATCGCACAAGATGGAGAAATGTTCAAACCCGAACATTTTTAATCAAGCTGCTGATTACTTTCCCTTGTGAGGGAAATTCACTCTTTGCATTTAAGCCATTTATCACCTTGACTTTTGGGCCACACACCAGCTGAGTGTAATGGTTCAAACCTTCTTCCTGCTGCTGGTTTCACAGGTTTTATTGGTCTGTCCCTGCAGACTTAAACTCTGTAGGTATTTGAGGTCTGTCCGTGCAGACTTAAACTCTGTAGGTATTTGAGGTCTGTCCGTGCAGACTTAAACTCTGTAGGTATTTGAGGTCTGTCCCTGCAGACTTAAACTCTGTAGGTATTTGAGGTCTGTCCGTGCAGACTTAAACTCTGTAGGTATTTGAGGTCTGTCCCTGCAGACTTAAACTCTGTAGGTATTTGAGGTTCTCTGTGAACCTTGTGTCATCTCAAAACAAGGTCTGAATATGCCAACGATGCTTGTTACTGTAAGGTTTTGGTTTTGGGCCTGAACTGGTGTGTGCCAGATTCTAAACATTGGCACAGTTTTGGATCTAAATGATCTAAATGTGAAACAGATTTAAGCACTGATGTGTGATGGTCTCATGAGTCTGAGACAATAAAACCCCTGATTACAAACTAACATTTCCACAGGTTTAACTTTTTACCACAGGTTTTTGTTTTTTACTTTTCTTAGTCAGTTCCAGGCCAAGACCCTGACCTCGACTTACTGAATTTGATGGGTTTGTATTTGATTTTGTCTGAACTGGTCTAACTTTGGGCCAGATTTGGACTGGTTTGAGTGTAATAACTCTGGTCTTAACCTTTACGCTAGACTGAAAAACTGGTTATTCTAAACTAACACTTCCACAGGTTTAACTGATTTTTCTGTTCATTTAGTGTGAAAACCAGGTCTGAACTGACAATCTTGGGTTTTTAAATGTGTTTTGTATTTGGTCTGGTCTGAGGTGGTCTAACTTTGGGCCAGATTTGGGACTGGTTTGAGTGTAATAACTCTGGTCCTGAGCCTTACACTGGACTGAGATACTGGTTATTCTAAACTTCCACAGGTTTAACTGATTTTTCTGTTCATTTAGCATCAAAACCAGGTCTGAACTTGACAATCTTGGGTTTTTAAATGTGTTTTGTATTTGGTTTGGACTGGTTTGAGTGTAACTGCTCTGGTCTTAACACTTCCACAGGTTTAACTGATTTTTGTTCATTTAGCGTGAAAACCAGGTCTGAACTTGACAATCTTAGGTTTTTTTTTAATGTGTTTTGTGTTTAGTTTGTTTTGAACTGGTATAAATGTGCCAGATTTGGACTGGTTTAGAGTGCGATGGCTCTGAACTGAGATACTGGTTATTCTAATCTCAAACTCTTCCTCAGGTTTGCATTGTTAATTGACCCTTTAAACCATCTGTTAACATTTCTTTTTGAACACTGTGATTTAACACAAGGTTAAGTGTCTTACTAATGTTGTGGGTCATTGCTGCCATTTTGTTTGTTTGTTGTTGATTCTGACTCTTCTGAAATCTCAATGTTTTACCTAAACTGTTAAACGAGTCTCCACAGGTCCCAGAGGCTGTTTGTGGTGAGTATCTGTGCACTTACTAACACACTAATGTTAAAAAAACACGGGCGGTGGGTTAATCCAGCCACAGAGGGCGCTGTGCCCCTCTGTGCCAGTCCCCAGCCTGGACAAATGGAGAGGGTTGCTTTGGCATAAAACCACCGCCTTTATCCTGATCCACACATGAGAAACCCTTTATTATTCGCCTGTGTACGTCTCTAAAGCTCAGTGCTCTGTTCACCTGCTGATGTCATGCAGTGATCACTAGTTCAGAACTTGCCCCCATCACTACACTAGTTTGTTGCCTTGACAGACTCACTGCCACAGTGAGATCTCCGCCGAGGAAACACTGATCTGTGCGGTTTTTTGGCTCTGACAGAATTCCACCACCTCTAGCGACAGACTTTAGCTTCAAATGTGACAGAGTTCAACTTTAAGATGGCAATTTTCTTAAAACAGCTTAACCCAAGAGCCAAACCTGACAGTGCTAAAGTTTAGTAAAGTCTAATATTGAATGTGTAAAAAAGAGTGTATTTTCCGTTCCCTTTAGCCTGACCGGAGTCCCCGTTTGTCTGTGTGCCTGACGTACTTCGGGTTCAAGGCCAAATAAAGTGTCCAGAACAAAGCGTAGACGAGGGATTTTTGAGAGTTAACTGCTACTTTTTTATCTTTAGTTTCATGGAGATGGTGAAACTCCGCTCTCAGTCTCCGTCTCTTCAGAAACGACGACGCCGTCAGGGCCGAAGAAGCTGCTGGACACCGACTAATGCTGAACTGGAGGAGATGGAAAAGCTTGAGGCACTTGCTGAACCTGCAGGTCGGGCTACTTTAAAAATAACACATTTAGAATTTATTTTATTAAAAAAAAAGAAAACGTGATTTATTTTCTCTTTGATTGCTGGTAATTTATTGCAAAAAATGAATAATTTTGTTGTAGTTTTAACAGTTGTAGTGGTTATGAATTATGCAAAGGAGGAAAACCTACACAACAGTTTCTCTGGAGCTTAATCGTGTGCAGGCCTCTTTTTCATCATGCAGTATTTACATTTTATTTCTTTGGCACTTTTATGTACAGGACATAATGATTTTACTCTTTATATAATTATATTACTCTTATTATATTTATATATCTGTTATTAATGGCACTCTTTGGTTTTTCATGGCAGGTGTGTGGCTGAGCTTTCGGGTGGTGAACAGTGCATCTCCTGCACTGCGCCGTTTGTTCCTGGTGATGGAGACGACGGCCCAGACCATGTGCTCCGGTTTAAAGCAGCCTTCACGTCTGACCTGTCACAGCGGAAGGAAAGCACCAGTGTCCAGTGGCTGAAAATGGCAACAGCTCTTCACCCCAGATTTAAGGACCTGAAAAGCCTCCTGAGATCTGAAAGAGGAAGTCTGGAAGCTTCAGGCTGTTTGCTTCTCACAGGGAAATGGACCCAGATCCACCTCAAAATAAAATAAACCTCCTGTTGGCTGATTCAGATGAAGTGAACCCAGAATCGGACATGACTGTGGCTCGGTGCAGAGGTGAGGACTGAACACACAGCGGCCGACCCGAGCTCGGCACCTCTGGCAAACAAATATCTGGCTCCACCTGCAGCAGCGGTGCCGTGTGAAAGACTTTTCTCACTCTGTTCATACACTGATGTTACATATTACTAAGTTCACTGCTGTTATTTCAAGTGTGTGTTTGTAATGTTGCCATTTTATTTTTTAATAAGCATAAGAGTGTAATCTGACTCAAAGTTCTGACTCTGCTCTGCACTTTTCTGAAAGAAAATAAACAAAAGGTCAAAAAGGAAATTCTTTTTGTGTTTGATTCTCAATTAAGAAACGGTGGTAATTGCTTTACATTATGGCTTTAAAACTGAAAATGCAAAATAACACAATTTTAAACATGCAATGCGATTATAAATATATAATTTTGATATGCAACTTTGTACTAATAACTGGATAATGGTTTATGGTTTAAATTAGGGCTGTCAAATGATTAATTTGGTTTGGACTGGATCAGCCCCTGGTTTGAATCCTACTTGTCCCACAGACAACAGTGTGTTTCCCTGTCTGGTTTTAAATCTTCCTACCTTCACTGTCCAACGGGGTTCCCCAAGGTAGCATTTTAGGACCTATTTTATTTAGTGTTTTTATTAATGATTTCCCGGAAATGTGTCCAAATGTCAATGTCCAGCTGTATGCTGACGATGCTGTAATTTTCACACATGCTAAAACTGTACAAGAAGCATCAGAAAAGTTAAAATCAGCCATGACTCAAGTCCAAAAGTGGGTCAAGAACTCATTCTTACAACTCAATATAAAGACAACAGTTTGCATGTTCAGTAAAAAAACAACTGAGCTGCAGCGGTCCAATGTTTTCCTGGACAGAGTAGAACTCGGTCTCGTCAAAGAGTTTAAATACTTGGGACTGACGTTGGACCCGACATTAACATTCAAGAAACACATTAAGCGCCTCACAAAAACTGTTCATTTTAACTTGGTGAATTTTAGACAGGCAAAGACCCTTTATGACTCTATATGCGGCACGAATGTTTTTACACTCCATGATTCTGTGGCATATAGAGTCCTGCATAACCACATGGGCACTTGCTGCTGGCACAACACTTAAACCAGTTGAATCACTTTGTAAAAAAGCTTTAAAAATATTGGACAATAAACCATTCTCAGTCCACCACTGCACTATTTTAGACAGGTATAAATTGCTTAATTTTAATAATTTTGTTCATTTTAAAAATGGTTGTTTTATATATAAAGTTTTACATGAGCTCCTCCTCCACTACAAGATTTTATTAAAACAAAGACTGTCTGTGGGATGGGAACTAGGGCCACGGCCCGGGGGAACTGTGAGTTCCACACAGATGCACCACGTTTGGATAAACTGCTCTCAGTCAGAGGCACCAAGTTCTGGAACTCTCCCAGTATCAATAAGAGACTCCAACACCGGCCACTTTCAAATCACACTTGAAACAGTGGCTAAAGGAAAACCAGACTTGTGGACACTTCTAAATTTTTTAATGTTTTACCATTTTGACGTTTTAATATTGTAATGTTGCTGTTACTATCACCTGTCATTGTTAGGGCCGAGCCCCTACAGGGCATAGGGTCTATTGCTTTCGCAACGATGATGCCTGGGTGAAGCCCAGGCATCATCGTTGTCAACATCAACGTAAAAGTTGCTGAGTCAGCATTTTCGCTCACGTCGCATTTGAACGAACTCCTCTGAAGGCGCTTCACCCACAGGGGTCAAAATCGGCGTACATCAACTAGAGAAGTGGGGCATCAAACGATAGCTGAATTTTTAAAATAACTGTCACAGTTTACGTGCGGCGAAGCTGCAAAATTTGTTCAGATTTTTTGCAATTTTCTAATGACAAAATTTGCTCCCGTTCGGCCATACAAAGTCCGATTGGGCTCAAATTTGAATCACTTGTAAAACTTTCGTGCCAAAGCCGACTAATTGTGACCGGAGCAAAAATGGTGTGATAGCGCCCCTGCAGGACACAATAAAATTTTGCATGGACGGTCCAAATTTTACTTTTTCTAAAATGTACCAAATTTTGTACAAAATTACTTTGGGCCATCTCAATCAAAAAAGCAAATGTAAACCATATGATATTTTTAACCGTGTTGCCATGGTGATGCGCGAAAGCTCCAATGTTATCCTAATGGGAAATATCAGATAAATTCCCATTCATGACAAATATTTTACTTTCACAGAATATTCTCATATTTGGCACAATGACTCTTCATGTCATCCCGATCAAAAAAGTCAATGACAACCATATCGTATATTTCACTGGGTTGCCATGGCGATGCGCCAAATCCTCCATGTTATCCTTATGGGAAAATTTCAACAATTTCTTACATTTCAAAGTGATATAGCGTCTTATTAGTTTCAGTCAAGAATGTGAAATTTAGCACAGTCATTCTTCAGGTCAGTCCGAACAAAAAAGTCCAGGGGGCCAAAGTTGTATTTTGCACAGTGTTGCCATGGCGATGTCCCAAAGTGCCCATATTCGTCAATGTTAACACATCAGTATCTCCAGTGTGTGTGGACTTTGTGTTTATTGACAAGTTCAGCCCAAAGCCACAAACACACAGAGACAAGAGGCTCATCAGCGCCACCCGGGGGAGCATCGGGTCGGCCGAGTGCGACGTGCGGCCTGCGAGGGCCGTTCAATGCCGCTTGCGGCTTTCATTATTATTATTATTATTATTATTATTATTATTAAATCAGTTTTCAGCTCTTCTCCCTGGAGACCTGTAGCATGTTTTGGGTTGATGGGGGAAACCGGAGTGCACTTGGACATATACATCGTCCTTTTTTCTTAAACATGCAGATTTTTATGTACTTTTACTCTTTTCATTTAAACTGATCACATCACTTATAGAATGTGGATACCTGGAGTTGTGGTGTGTTTCATTCACACGTTTGTCGCAGTCTGTCTACATCTGTAAAGCTCAAAACGCTCTGTTCCACCTTGTGATGTCATGCAGTGGTAGTTTTTAAGTTCACAGCTACTGTAGTTTGAAAACACAGTGGAGCCACTTCCTGTATGACATCGTAAGGTGTTTTGTTTGAGCGAAGAACACGGTCTATAGAGGTCATCAGATGTGTGAATTGTGTTGGAGAATAGATTTGACCGTGTCCGTCTGCACATCGGCCATCGACTAGTGAAACAAATCAGCAAAATAATCAACTTGCAGATGGTAACTTTAATGCCTTTTGTTCATGTATAAATATAAGCATTAGTCACATATGAGGGCTGATGCAGAACATGGACAGTCCGTGCTTCAGTGCTTGTGTGTGGAGACATGTTTTGATGTGTAAAATAAAAGCAGAGTGAGTGTTCTCCTCTCTCTGTTTGGACTGGAGCTCAGGTGAGGTGGGAGCAGTGTGATTCTGCTCTTTAAATGTATTAGCTGTGCTGCTCCGGCGCCTCCTGAGACGGGGCCATGTGATGTTTGGCATGTCACACCTCACATGTAAAAATATGCATGTCGTATTGACTGTGATTTTCCATATAGACTGTACACAGGGCCTGGTGTGCTGTTGTGCTTGTGCATCTGCATTGTGGGCAATAGTGAAAGCAGATCTACTGAATTCAAACTATACAGAGGACATACTGAGCTTTAACATTTAGCTCAACACTTTATTTGGTTCCATTCAAGCTTGTTTCTTTGATGCTATTTACAATGCCACCATTCTGTGACCCCTGAGAAATCTCTCCACATGCAATTTTCTACTGATATTATTCAAATAAACACACTTCTCTAATGCTTTAGACCAGGGGTGGGCAAACTTTTTGGCTCGAGGGCCACAAAGGGTTCTAAAATTTGATGGAAGGGCCGGACCAGGAGCAGATGGATGGAGTGTTCTAGTCTGACTACGTCAACCCAGCAAATAAGACGAAAATAACTTGCAGGATCCAACAATTTACATGTGACATATTCAAACATCTCAGTTCAACATGTGCACCACATATCAGCCGATGATTTTCCACTTCAAAAATTAACATTTTTCGTTTCAGAAGTTTTGACTTCCGTTTGATTGTGACACATTTGATAATTCTGTTGACAGTGTTGGGAAGGTTACTTTAAACTGTATCCCTACAGATTACAGATTACAGACCCCAAAATGTAGTTTGTAATGTAATCCATTAAATTACTTAAATAAGTAACTGGATTACTTGTTATTATCGTTTTTTTAAAACTACATGAATGTAGCAACCACCTCCTGCAAATTCTTGTTTGGTTTTAGACCTGGTTTTAGTCCTGGTTTAGACCTGGTTTAGATCTGGTTTTAGTCCTGGTTTAGACCTGGTTTTAATCCTGGTTTAGACCTGGTTTTAGTCCTGATTTAATGCTTGTTTACACATGGTGTAGACCTGCTTTAGACCTGGCTTAGTCCTGGTGTTAGTTCTGGTTTAGAGGTGCACAGGAGAATGTGAGGTCCACGCAGCGTATGCAACAAGACACAGTCCACGCGCGGTGTCCACACCGAACAAGAGGAAATGTGGCACTGTGCGGGAGCAGGTGCAGTGTGCGCCTCACACTAGATATATACTTGGCCGCAGTGCTTCATGGGAAAGTTTTCGGACCATGAGTGAGGAAGTCGTGTTCAAGATATAGTTCTACCCCCGGGCACCGTGCCATGGGCCTATGTGGATAATTTGGTTTTATGTATCACTGTATCTAGAGTGCGCCATCTATTGGGAAACGCCAGAATTGCAGGGAAAATAAAACTAATACATTTTATTGCAGTTCATTCATGTTTGGCGGCCGGATTAAAAAGGTTAACGGGCTGTATGTGGCCCCCGGGCTGTAGTTTGCCCACCCCTGCTTTAGAATAACATGTGAGTGTGGTCACTGTTGAATCTCCCAGTGTTCAGAGCGTGGGCCTGGTTTAATGTGGATTAGTCAATCAGGGGAAGCATATCACTGAAAACGGCAGTACAGTATTAAAGTAAGGTCAGATAAATTTGAAAAAAAAACAGAGCAATATCAGTCTAGACAGTCAAGGCAGCCATAAACTTTTGAGAAAACTTGCACTCAAATGGTGCAAACACATAAATACAGCCTGAGGAATGCTTTTCATGAGTCAACATTATTTTTGTCTGCTGAGGAAACTAATGCAAATCAAATCACTTGGAAATAGTGTTTTACACACATAGGCATGGCACTAAGGTACAAAGGTACAAAATGTACAAAAACATGTTCAAAAGCTAAGAAAGCCCCAAAATAATGCAGTATAAATCCACTGTACAATCATACACAGGCAAGATAAAGTGTCTTGCCCAAGGACAACACTATGCACTAGTTGGAGCTGGGATCAGTTTGCAGGAGAATGTTCTTCCACTGAAACTAGCTCAAAACAAGGATTTGATCAGATTTACTGGTCAATGTTATAACCCCGACACCAACAGGCTAAATGTACCTGAAGCCACACTGTAGAAGAGCTCTGCAGGTGTGAAGAAAAGTGCAGCGCTAGTGGCCCCGGTGGGAACCGTGTGACACTGTTCACACCTGTGGGTCATGTGTGTGTCGCCCGTGGGTGACACAGCCTACGTGGATTTGACCCATGGGTGACGTGCTGGTCTCTGGAGAGGAGGTGTCAGAGGTGGGGAAGCTCAATCAGGACTCACTGTTCTTTGTGTAATGCTTCTTCACCTTTTTCCACACCACAATGAACAAATTCTGACATTTGTGAGTTCACTGTTTGTGGAGGGAAAAAAGTCTGAGCTTTTCTCTCAACTGATTTTTATTTACCACCGGTGCTGGACCCGGTGAACCTGAATACTCACTTAGTATTGGCTGTTCAAGTTGGTCTCTGCCTCCACACAAAGAGTTTTAAATCGGAGCTAAGAAAGAGCCTGGAGACAAACTGGCCCTGATAAAAGCATCGGGCTTCTGTGAGACGAGTTGACCAAGGAAACTGATAATGTTAAAGAAGGACAAATTCTGTATTTGGATGAGGCCAGAGCTCACTACAGATGCTAAGATTTTTCATCCCCTGGGACTCTGCAGGGGAGGCAAAATTCCACAACAGCTAGTTTACATCTGCAGGCCCTGGTGCTTAATCACAATAGTTACTAGTTAATGTGCCCAGCCCTGATAATAGGATCTCTCAGCAGTATTTCTGTAGATTCTCCTACCACTGAAACATGGTGGTGTGGAGCCCAGTCTCCCATGCACCCTCCTGAGACCTCCCGATGGACACCACCACCCAGCCTTCTGATGACACACTGACTTCCATCCCACCTCCCTCGTCCCCTCCTCCCGTATGAGACGCCCATAAAGTCATCAATAACGGGCGTAACAGAGCCCATCATGTCCACAGTGATGAATCAGACGTGTGTGCTGTTCTTTGTTTATGGCTTTTGGTGTGATGATGTCTGCTGTGGTCCAGTGGGCAGAGCCTCGCCTCCAAAGAGGAGAGCAGCTTCAGAACGCATGAAGATCGATACAGACTGCAGATCTGCTGCTCTGTGCAGTGTGGGACTGTGAATGGACTATGGAGGTCTACAGAAGGGAGGTTTAGTATGTGGACATGAGGTGTTTTATAGTTCGACTGGAAATGAAATCTTTTAAATGGTCTCTACCGGATTTTATGTATTTAAAAGTCCTACATTACACAACACTGACTCATGTGAGTTTCTCAAAAACACACCTGGAGTTGGGTTTTGTGTAATCATTTATTATTAGCTTGTCTACATTTCTAAGATCAGAATGCTCTGTTCCACCTTGTGATGTCATGTAGTGGTAGTTTCAGGGTAACAGTTCACATTTATTTCAGTAGACACGGGCAATTCCAGGGTTGGAATCATCAAAATGATCTACTGAAGGTGTACGGAGTTTAAAAACACAGTGGAACACTTGCTGTATTATCATGTGACATCACAAGGTGGAACAATGTTTTCAGTGTGAGAGAAGAACTCAGTCTAAATCTGCAGGATTGTGTGTTAAACATGTGAGTGAATGAAATAAAACACTCCGGGTATATTTGTTTAACACAGATCAGAAAACAGACTAATAATATGGGCCCTTTGAGAAAACATGTTTCTAGCCCCAGTAAAGATATACTGCATCTCCTTATAAAGCATTTTATTGTCAAGAGAACCATGAAGTGCACGGTTAGTATGCTAGTTGTTGTTAGCATTCCACACTGGTCTCTGAAGGTTGTGAAAAGCTCTTAGAAAGTCCTGCTGTGAATGATTCTGATTTTGGAAAGTACAATAAGTGACCCAGAGGTGATACCGGGGCCTGAGGGTACATGCACATCATGATTATGATATAAAAAAAATATTATATAAAAAAGAAAACACATCTGTTCTTCTCTTCTGATCATGGTCCCTCTGAGTTTGCTGGTTACATGTTATTAAAGTCAACTTAAAAGTCCAGAAATCAGATTCTAATCAGATCTTGTGCATCTGAACAAGGTCACTGGAGACACACACATGTATGTTATAATACACATGTATGTTATAACACAGAGGTATGTTATAACACACAGGCATGTTATAACACACACGTATGTTATAACACAGAGACATGTTATAACACACACGTATGTTATAACGCACACGTATGTTATAACACACAGACATGTTATAACACACAGGTATGTTATAACGCACATGTATGTTATAACACACAGACATGTTATAACACACAGGTATGTTATAACACACAGACATGTTATAACACAGACATGTTATAACGCACATGTATGTTATAACACACACGTATGTTATAACACACAGACATGTTATAACACACATGTATGTTATAAGACAGACATGTTATAACACAGACATGTTATAACACACAGACATGTTATAACACACATGTATGTTATAACACACATGTATGTTATAACACACAGGTATGTTATAACACACATGTATGTTATAACACACAGACATGTTATAACACACAGACATGTTATAACACACATGTATGTTATAACACACAGACATGTTATAACACAGACATGTTATAACGCACATGTATGTTATAACACACATGTATGTTATAACACACTGACATGTTATAACACACAGACATGTTATAACACACAGACATGTTATAACACACAGACATGTTATAACGCACATGTATGTTATAACACACATGTATGTTATAACACACTGACATGTTATAACACACAGACATGTTATAACACACAGACATGTTATAACACACAGACATGTTATAACATACCTGTGTGTTATAACACACAGTCATGGCGGCACACCAAGAAGGTTTCCTCCGGGCCCTCCGGGTTCCTCCATCTACCCAAAACGTGCACAGTAGGTGTGAAAGTGGAGTGTGTGTGTGAGTGATGGTGGCGGTCGACCGATGGTGCGGTTCCATCAGTCTGCCCCAGGGCAGCTGTGGCTACAACAGTAGTTTACACCACCGGGTCTGGGGTGAATGAACATTGCTCTGTTAATAATGCTGTGTAAAGCGTCTTTGGGAACATGTGTCTGTGAAAAGTGCTGTAGAAAATAAAGTTACCTTACCTTTGTCATGCTCAGTATGACGTTTAGTTTCTGTCTGTCTACATGAGAACTGAGCTGTATAAAATGATTGGATTAAGAGACTAAGATGCATTGTACATATTATTACAAATATACTTCAAATTCTTGAGCAAAGCATTTCAAGTTTTAAGATGGCACATTGTGCTTTTATCTGTAGTAAAATCTGTAGTTTGTGACACAAGTGACATTTTAAATCTAAAATTACTCTCACTCATCAGATAACTTCCTGGTTGTAAAATTGCAGAGTGCTGCTGGAGATGATTCCTGCTGGTCCCTTTGCGGTTCGTCATTGCAAACGTCACCACAACAAAGTGCCACATGGTGTCGGCCCCTCTGAAAGAAAGCTGCACATTTAGCTGCAAACAAGCAGGGATTTTATTTATTTATTCATTTGTACCAAAATGACTAGATGTCACTGCTGAATTCTACTTGTCTCACCTGTTAAGAAATAAGTACTGATGGAGATGAAAACGAGGGATTAAGGCTTGAATGTAGGAGAATACAGATTCCTGAAACACACATGAAATAGAACTTTGAGAGGGGGAAATGAAGGGGAAAAATTCTAAAATGCTCTAAAAATAACTTTGCATGATAAGAAATAGGCTTTAAAGACAATAGTTCATCCAAAATTGAAGTCATGTGAAAATAAAGGTGTGTGGAGTGGAGGGCTCTGGTTGAGATGAAGAGTAAATCTCCCACAGAGTTCTATAGGCCCCTGTGCTCCAGCTCTTATTTTGGCATCATCGAATTCTAAAACGTGATTCCCCTTTTCATTATATTGTACTTTGCCATGAAATATTTAAAAGCTAAACCTGATAATTCCCATTATTAACCTGAACCAAGAATCCCCTCTATTCCAAGAAAAATCAACATTCAAACAGCTGCCTCCATTTATAAATGTAAATCGTCAGCTTTTTACAGCTCTTTTCTATCTTCTAGGCACTCAAAGCTCTTTATATCAAGGAACCACCACCGATTCACACAGACACTCGGGCCGAAAAGGGTTAAGAGTCTTACCCAAGGACACAACAAGAGCAAGAGCAGTCATCTGTGTGAAACGCACTGCCAACCTGTCGGCCGGTGGAAACGACGATCAATGATGCTTATGTCGAGAGTGGGAGTCAAACCGCCAACCTTCAGATCAGGGGACGTTCACTCTACCAATTGAGCTATTTCTACCCCTAAAAACGTCGTCTGCAATCAGCTCTGCCGTGTCCATGTTCACAAAACTTGCTTTTCCACAAATAAATAAAGTTAGAATTCTGACAAATCCTCCCCTCCAGGAGCGTACAAATTAAACTTACCCTGCGGCTAAGGGTCGACTTTCACAAAACACAGAAACGAAGCCGCCCGACAGCAGCCGCATTATGTCCGAACACTTTATCCTGTCAAACGTATTCCTCCGCCGCCACAGCACGCCCCTACTGAGCGCTTTGTCCTTCCTCGCTGTCTGCAGTTTGTTTAGTCTGGATGGTTATGGTTTATTTAAAGGATTCCTGCTGAGGCGAGCGAGAAAATCAGCCGGAAAAGATGGAATTTTCATGAAGATATTTACTTATGCAAAGATGTGTTGTTTCTTTTTATTCCATCTTCAAAGCAGCGGAATCTCTTGGCTCGGGCTCCAAAGTCGGGCTGTTCATGTTCATGTCTCAAAGTCGGAGAGAGGCTTGGAACAATAAAGAATGAGGGACTTTGGGGAGTGTGTGTGTGCAAGTGTCTGTGCAGCAGTCAGATGTGAGGTTATAAATATAAGTTCTAAGTCATAACTTGAATGTGTCTCATTTAGAGATGAGTTTTTGTGCAGCTGAACAGATCAGAGAGGACAGAGAAGGACGCTCCCTGTTACAGAGCTGCTCCTGAACACCGATTGACAGCTCTGTTGTAATTTGCTGGATTTTCATGAAATATCTAAATTTTTATATGATTAATAATTATGACAAATAGGCCCATTTATCATAAAAAGTAGTTTAACAGTAACAGCAGGTAGCCCCAGGCCAACATCTGCTTGCAAAGTGAAGCTGGAAGTAGTTTGTTCCAAGCTAAAATGAAAGTCTGCTAGGAACTGTGGAACTGTGGAAGTGGCTCATCACCTGCCTGATTCCGCTAAAGTGGAAGTTAAAGCCATACTTAGGAACATTCTCCATGGAGACGGGTTCATTTAATGTCATACTGTGGAAGTCAAATGGACGTTTCCACGAAAACAACCAGAACTCTAATAAAATGCAAAATCCTTAATACTTACTGTTAGAGTAATTACAGAGTAATCTGTGCATTTCCTGCAAGAAAACACCAAACACAGTTGTATATGTCATGTGTATATGTATATGTGCCATTACCATTATTAGACATTCACTTGTAAAGTCTTATTTTCACTGTTAACATGTGAAATATTTGTGAGAAGAATATTTGCTGTTTTTATTGATTTCCAATACACACACATGTCCATTCACTTATTCATGTATTTATGTGCCATTAGCCTATTCATGTGTGCCACTGTATGTGTAAGCTGTGTAACCTTTTCACAGGGTTAGGGTTTTAACCATGTTGTAGTAGTTACTTCTCACTGATGCTCTTAAGTTGTATTTGGAGTGATTCATGCATCTTTCATTGCTTATTTTCAAGATGCCATATTGCCGATCGAACCCCACTTTCACTGTCACCAGTGCACCCCTGCTGTGATCCACTTCCTTCCTGCTCCAGGAGAAATCAGCTGCTCGCTGGTTTGATGAGCAGCTCTCCATAGGAGGTGCTGACAGCTTTATGGCTCTTTGTTGTGATGACGTTTACGGGACGTCAGCTCCCATTAGGCACCACAGGCTTCTACTGAGGATCAGAACACTTGTTTCTGTTATCAAGTAGTAATAGAGGAATATTGTGATTTTTAAATGAGCTAATGTTAACATAATGGGTGTCATATACTTACAGAGCACACACTAGCACAGTAGGTCCGCTTTAAACGTGCAGACATGTAGGCCCTGCCCACAGCCTCATCACCCACACCATAACCTCCGACTCTAACAGCTCGTGCCCTGTGCTACAGTAATTGGGCTATAGGCTGTGTGGGTGCAGACATCGCCCGACCCCTGCTCGATGCTGGGGTCCCTCTGGGTGCTCTGCTGCGCTGTGGCTCTTCTGGATCTTCTCTAATGATGGCATAATGATGCCTGCTTCCCCTCACTGTGGACAAATGGGCTGCACATCAAGCTCAGAACAAGGCAAACACGACAAAGAGTTTATTTTAAAACTTCTTTCCCTTATTTTTTGCCTCAGAATCTCTGAAATAGTAGTAGTAATAGAACCAATAATGACTGTGGGGATTCCAGAATTAAACAAGTGGAGATAGGAAGTTCATGGAGGTTTGATAGAATAATAGAAGTGGTTTGAACTGGTTCTCGGAACAGGGGATCAGATCCAAATCTTTTCTTTCAATTTTTGCATTTTTACACAGGCAGAGACTGAACTAAGAGAAGAAGAGCAGCAGTAGAGAAGACAACATAATGTAAAGCTTTATCCAATTAACCCTGGTCATTCTACTTAGTGATTCATTATTTTTATTTAAACTTTATTTAACCAGGAAACACCCATTGAGATCGAGATCTCTTTTTCAAGGGCCAAGAGGTCAGCAGCACAAGTCAAGAATATTACAAAACTAAAAATACTTTACAAAATGCATACAATTGGAGCAAATAATTTAAATCTAAAACAGGCCTAAAATGCAACAATATTTCATAAATTGTCAAATATTATAAAGTGCATAGATTAACAACAACAGTTACATTAAAAGCAGAAGCACTGAGTAATTGAATCCCTCTGCCTTTGTAGTAAAAAAGATTTAAAAATATTAAAAGAAACTAGATCAGGCCATTTAGTTTCTGTCTGGAGAGTGTTCCATGAGGAAGGAGCAGAAAAACCAAAAGCCTCTTACCCATCTCTGTGCGTACATGAGGGACAAAACACTGAGAAACATTACAAGAACGCAGACTGTAGTGGCTGGTGCTTCTTTGGAGAAGAGAAGACAAATAGAGCGGCACCAAACCTAAGAGAGCTTCAGAAACCAGAAGCATCAGTGGGTCTAACCAGGGGTGCACATAACTTTTTCAGTGAGTTACTCAGGTGAGTACCAGGAGATGGAGTTTGGTACTCACTCATTATGTAGCGAGGTCTTAAAAAGTGCCATCTTCCTCACTGTCCTCCGTGTCACTCCCACTGTCCTCCTCTGTTTCGCCCCCACTCTCCACTGCTTCCGCTCCCTGCATGGTAGATGATGAAGATGCTGCAGATGCACCTCTTTGTCTTTGGTTGAGCCTGCGATTAGCTGTCTCCATCCACAGCCATCTGCTAAGTGGGCGACTGGACAGTTCTTCTCGGCTAGCTTGTTTATTAGCAATGGCTTGCACCACATTCGTATGCTCTTTGCTCTTTGCTCTTTGCTCTTTTCGTGCTTGTCAAATAAAGGATGGTTGAAATTCTTTGAACCTTTATAAAACGCACCTGTTTTATCTGCTCGGTGTGGATGTGAGCGGCAAAGCTTACACCACATTTCAGTGCGTTCATCGTTAGCTTCAAGCCACTGCACATCTTGAAGCCACTTTTCCGAAAAAAGTCTTTTCTTCGGCTCTGGCTCCGGTTGGTGTTTCTTTGTAGGCGGGGAAACGCCAAAGAAGCTGCTTAATGTCTGTTGTTTTTTAGACATCTTTGACAGTAGTTGGACTTGGACATGTGTAAGATCGATATGACACGATCAGTCAAGTCAAGTGGGCTACGCAAAGGCGCTCAGTAACTGAAGTGGCATTACGCATTCGTTATTTTTTGCTGTGCATGTGTACCAGCGTACCAGTTATGTGCACCCCTGGGTCTAACGTCTGACTGTTAGTGAGGCCACTGGGCTCAGGCACAGAGCTCACAGTGATGATGAGGCGACTACACCCAGTCACAAACCTCAGAGCACAGTGATAAACCGTGTTCAGTGACTGCAAACAAGAGGATGAAGCTGACATATAAATAACGTCCCCATAATCAATCAAAGGTAAAAATGTTGCAGCAACAAAACATTTTCAAGTAAAACAGGATTTGTTTCTAAAATAAAATCCGAGCTTTACCTTCAGTTTGCGCACCAACGATGACACATGTTCTTTAAAAGTAAGTCTCGCGTCTATTACAAAACCGAGGTATTTGTAACTGTCGACCACTTCAATTTGTGTTCCTTGCACAGTTGTTATAATAGGAATATTCTCCAAAAGGTAATTTTGATTGGCAAAAATCATAAATTTACTTTTGTCAGCATTCAGAACCAATTTCAATGAATGCAGATGAGCCTGAACAGCATCAAAAGATGATTGTAAAAATTCCACCGCCTGTGCAAGAGATTTGGTGCAGCAATAAAGTATCATCAGCATAAAGATGATAAGAAGAGTTTGGCAGATTTTCACAAAGATTGTTAACATAGATTGAAAATAAAATTGGTCCTAAGACCGAACCCTGAGGTACACCTTTTGTGACCTCTAAGAAGGAAGACAGACCCAGACATTTGAACACACTGTGATCTATTTGACAAATAATCACAGAACCAATTAGCTGCTTGATTAGAAATGCCACTGTTGACTGAAGTTTTGATCATAAGAGTGTGATCCACAGTATCAAATGCCTGGGAAAGGTCAATGAACAGAGCAGCACAACAGCTTTTGCCATCAAGAGCCCTTATAACATCATTTAGAACTTTCCATGTGGCTGTAACATCACACATGAAAATCATTCACGATCTTATTAGACTCCAAAAAGCTCTTTAATTGATCACTGACAAGTCTCTCAAAAGTCTTGGCCAGGACACATCATTTGTAGATCGGCCTGTAATTGTTGACCTCTGAAGAGTCGCCTCCTTTAAGAAGGGGAAGGACAAAGGCAGTCTTCCACACTTTTGGAATCTTGCTACTTAAAAGACTTAAATTAAAAATGTGTGATAGAGGCTCAGCAACAAAGTCAGCAGCCAATTTGAGAAATAGGGGGTCTAATTTATCTGGACCTGCTGCCTTCCTGGTGTCCAGATTCTTAAGAGCTTTGTGCACATCAGAGGAGGGAATGCTAGAGAACCTAAATGCACAAGCATTAACACTATCATAATTAACATTATGATACAATAAGTTTTTAAATAAATAAGTTATGAGTCATGAGTTGCGTAAGGTTTATAATTATAGTTTATATAAAGGACCTATCCCCGACTTTCTTTGCATGTATTTGAGAAAATGTTACCCAAATACATTTCATTATAAAGCTTTTTATTGTCCCATAATCAGGAAGTAACCCATTTGCATGCTAATTGTCATTAGCACTGTGCCGGCCTCTAAAAATTGCGAAAAGCACTTATAAACTCATGGCAGTGCAGAATTAGGAAGCTCAGAATGCAGAAGGTCAGTGACGAGTAACTGGAGCAAGGATCAAAGTGTCTAAAATGATTTTCTGTTTTACAGCACAGAACAGATGACTGGTTTGTAAATCTCATGGTAACATAAAAGCCGTTTTATTTTATTTTTGTAGCTGTTTTTAAGAAGAAAATACCTATATTGTCCAGTTTTATATGAACAGTCTTTATTTTAGTAAGCAGGCATTAGTCTTATAGTGTATATAGTTTTACTCAGTTTCATTCATCTTGAATGCTAAGCTAGGGTGTCCAGACATCCCTGTTTCCCCGGGACAGTCCCAGTGTTGAGCACTGTGTCCTCTGTCTCAGCAGACTCCAAAACCAGTGATATGACCCAGTTTGATACAGGAAATGTCCCACGTTTCTCTGTTTTTGAGTAATCTGATCCGACCAACAGTAAAGAGAGGCATAAACTGTCATTTGTTTGGGTAAAAAACACAAAAGCTGCTTAAACATGACAAAAACACAATGAAAATGTGACTATACTGACTCACATTAATGCAGAGTGCAACAATTTTCCTTAATGACGCACTTGTTTCATAATTTTATTATTATCTACCAACCCAATCCAGGGATGCCCCAGTTTTTTATTTTGAAATTCTGGTCACCCTGTGCTAAGCCGACTTGGGTATGGTTTGTACTTTGATGGGAGACTGTTGGAGATACCAGGTGCCACAGGGGGGCAGCAGGGGCTTTACTGCAAACTGCCACTGTGTCCTTAGGCAAAACACCCCCCACATAGTCTAGTATGAATGTGGAGTGACTGGTAGTTGCTTAAGGTGCAGATTTGCAGTCTCACTTCGGTCAGCCTACAGCAGAGCAGCTGTGAAATAAACTTACCACAACCAGCTATGGAATTCCTGCTTAATGCATTTAACTGGAATCTAATGCATTAGTAATAGTATTATTTATGACATGTTTTATTAAAGATTCATCGTCTTTTCCAGATGCTCACCACATAATAACAATGGTCACACTTTTATGCCACTAACAATATACTATTACTTTTACTTTAAGAGTCTACAAAGCACAGAATCTGCCCACTGCGTGTTTTTAATGACACACCTATCTGCCATTAAAGAAACAGGATGGGTTTTAGTGGACCTGGGTTCACTGAATAATTTAGTGAAGCCAGTTGTTTCAAGCTTAGGTGTCAAAATGGACCCAGATCTAAAATTTGATCAGTGGACTCGTGCTGTTGTAAAGTCCAGCTAAGACAACTGGCCAAAACTAAGCCCATATTGTCAGCAGGACATTTCCAAACTGTCATTCATGCATTTGTGACACCAGACTGGATTATTGTAATGCACTTTATGTTGGTGTCAGCCAGAATGCTATTTGCAGCGGGTCTAAACCTCAGCACCTCGACTTTTAACTGGAACCTGGAAAAACAAGAGCATCTCGCCTATTTTAGCCTCTCTCCATCGGCTCCCAGTGTGTTTATGGCAGTGCTTCTCAATTATTTTCTGTCACGCCCCCCCATCCCTAGGAAGAAGAAAACATTTCTCCCCCACAGGGCTAAACTAGGGCTGGGCGATATGGACCAAAAATATATCTCTAATATATATATTTTGCTATATCTCGATATACGATATATATCTCGACATCTATACAGGAAAAATAACCCCCTCCCAAACTACTGCAGAAACAACAAACAAATTTTATCTGATTAATATTCATTTAGTTCTGCACTTAAACACTCTGTGCCCCTTTTTGGACCCTCACCCACAGTTTAAAAACCTCTTCTTTAAGAGAACTTCCACTGGCACTTTAAAGAAAACTACTTCAAAGTGAAAAAAGTGTGTAGGATTTTTAAACCTGTATTTTGACATTCCAAACTGGAGTTACATTCTCTTGTTTTAAAGTGATGTTTAGTCTCTGCACATTTACCAAACCAAACGCACATTGTGACAAAAATGACCGCACTCAGTATTCAGACCTTGAGTCCGTGACAAGACCGAGTCCAAATGCGCTCGCTTTAGAGAAGGAAGTCCAGTGGCCTGGAGGTGTCTAATGAGTGTGGGACAGGTGTGGGTCCTGCTGCGGGGCGCTCCTCGTTTAAAGGGGCGTGGGTGTGTTTTGAAGCGGAGTTTGTTCGTATCAGTGATATCGGCCACACTCGGAGCTCGTACGCTGGGGTCGTGGAGGTGTAGTGCCCGGGCACAGTTCGGTTGCGCTCGCGCTGGGCAGGTGCATTTAGAAAGTTTAATTCGTCACGTTGCGTCTGTGCGCAGTTCTCCTTATTGTGGCTGCAGAAGCACTTGCACAGATGCTGTTTGTTTTCCCCGTTCACACAACGAAATATTTACTCGCAAATGAGAGTGAAATGGACGCACTGTAGAGCCCTGGTCCCAGTCTTGGTTTAGTCCGCGACCGAGTCCCGGGCTCTGCGGCCGCGTTTAGTCCTGGTTTAGTCCTAGTCCTGGTTTAGTCCTAGTCCTGGTTTAGTCCTAGTCCTGGTTTAGTCCGAGGCCAGCTCCGGCTCCACAGAGGAGCTCGGGGACAAACGCGGGGAGGCGGAGACGAGCGCGGCACAGAGAAGGCAAAACAAGCGAAGCGGCGAAACCAGAAATAAACGTAAGCATTATAGCGATATATCGATATGTCAGAATTCATATCGAGTTTCAAAAATATCTCGATATATTTTAAATATCGAGATATCGCCCACCCCTAGGCTAAACTAGGACTAAACCAGGTTTAAACCAGGGACTAAACCAGGAATGTTCCAGGACTGAACCGGGGACTAAACCAAGGCTAAACCAGGATAAAGCGCTGCATTCCTGTGGAACCTGATGCAAAAGTGCGGCGACACATTTTTAAAGCTCATTCTGGATGCAGGTGGGAGCGGGACTGAAAATTCTGACTAACTAGGGATGCTCTGAAGAACCACAGAACCAATACCAAACATCAACAAAATCTCCCCCTCGCCTTCAATCGCTACATACAAGAGCAAACAGTTTAGTTGCGTCTCCAAAGCGACTCGCGGGACACTTGCAGCAGCGTGTGTCTGTGCACATTCTGCTGCTTTCCCCTGCGTCCACTCCCGTGTCCTCCTCGTTTTTAAAGATGAAGTCCGTTTGATAGTTAGGGGCATTTGCTTCATCCAGTGCGACAGAATCCATGTCTGCAGCTGCAGCAGGATCAGCTCTTCTGTGTTTGCTCCTCCTTATATGACACTCAGTGCTGCTGCTTTACTGAAGCAGCATTCACAAAGTGGGAGGATTGTTGGTGATATTCAACACGTTTTCACTGAAAAAAGTCAAGCAGCTTATCAGTGTGATTGGGGTGTGATGTCTTGAAGCAACAGCGTCATTTATTTGGCTTCATGCTGTCGATGCCGACATTGTTAGACACAGTAAACACAGCGCCCTTTCCTTCTTCCATAGTCACAGTGAAGCTGAACGCTACAGACGCTTTACATACTGTTCGTTCTCTGACATATCTCCTGCTCTGTGCTGGGTGTGCGTATCTTGGTGTAAAAACCCCACACTACAGCACAAATACTCCCTGTGCACACTCTGACAATGAGAGCATCACTGCCAACTACTGTAGTGGATGTGCAATTACACTTTATTCTAGTACGGGAAAAAAAGCATGTTCCCTGAGCCCCACCATTTGAGAAGGCCTGGTTTATGGTAATGGTAAATTATGTCCCTAGAAGGTTTGTTTTTGTCAAAGTTACTTCAATATCTGAGAAGAGCCTAGAATACAGAGAGACTCATCATTCAAAGGGAACAATGTGCTCGGAATGTCAATCATCACTTGTGTGTGAAGGAGCTGGTAAAAATTGTACTTAAGCTTACAGAAGTTGGACAGAAGCCTTGGAGATGTGTGAGCATTAAACACAGAAAAATGCATGAGGTAATGATGTATTTTGTATGCCTCAACATTCCAACTCCGTCTCCAGCCGAGCACGTTCATCTTCCCGCTGCAGCTGGAGAGATAGTGCCGCGTGAATGATCACTTCCGCGTCCCGCCACAATCCTGCTGACGCTCCCGTTTGCTCCCCAAAACAGCCCCCTCTTCACTCTTTTGAATCCCCGGAGGAGCAGTGGAGATGGGGCCTGCTGACGGGGACATAACTCTGGGCCCCTTGCACCACCTTGTTTACCGTCTGGCCCCCACAGCTCTCTCAATGGAGCCATAAAATACAAATGGGGGCTTTTAGAGAAATTGCCTGTGTGCCCGCGATGAATAACAGTTGGAGCGGTTTGCGTTGAGAAAGTCGCCGCAGGGGCAAAAACGATATTGGAAGATTAAAAGTGCCACGACTCTAAATTGGGATGATTCATTGCGCTGGTCCGGTCCTTCCACGCCAACGGACCATTAAGGTTTACTGGATGTTTACTGGAGCAGAGGGACTCCCGCTTTCACCTCAGAGCCACCGAAAGCAGCACTATGAGCAGGAATCTAATCGCTCACTGCCGGAAGTGGAGTCATGCTGAGGCATTTATTTACATCCACTTCATTTCAGAGTTGGCAAGGCCTGGAGATGGATCCCCCGGGTGCCTGCTGCTCCTGTCAGGTTTCCCAAGTGGCACTGAAGGATGGGTCAAATGCAGAGGGCAAATTTCCCCATGGGGACAATAAAAAGCTTTAACCTCGCCGCACTAAATCATCCCCATGTCGTGTCTCGAGCCTGCAGCGCTCCTGTGTGGGGTTTGTACCTGAAGCCAAAAGCAAATCATTGCTTTATTATATCAAAATATATAATTATTATATTTTGTGGTGAAGGGTCAGATACCGACCACCATAGAGCTCTTCATCCTGTGTTTGGAATGTCCCACACTATAGCATTAAACTTCTCTTTTTCCAGTCCATTGAAGTTCATTTGGTCTGTATGTAATAATGTATGTTATTAGGACTCTGAGGAAGAGCGTAGGGAGCAGTCCAAACTGTCAGGGATGAAAATAAACTCTTGGTGTGAAAAAAGAACCAAATAACATTCATGATCTTTTTGCAGATCCAGTTCCAGGTCACATAAACATGCATTCTCTCTGTGAGTTGGCTCTTTTATCTTGAGCTGCAAACTTTACGGTCTTGGTCTTGGTGTTTTTTTGGTGTTCCTCGAATCAGGATTGTACTGAGGTATTTATTAACTCCACATGTCAGTGGTTGTTTTGTCATTGCACTTAAATGAACTCCCAAACAGATCATGTCCAGTTCTGTTCTGTCTGTTAACTCTGTCTGACCTGAGGAATGGTTCCCCCAGATACTTTTTATGGTTACTTGAGTAATATTACTTTAAAGAAACCTTCCTCTTATTTCAGTACAGTGTTTGTCTGCTCTGTGAGGCTAGTGTTGGGACAGGCCTGACTGCTTTTAGAGAAGTCTAAAATGAGCCCGTGGCTTTTATAGGCCACAATGACAGTGTAAAGCTACAGTACTGCAGCCTGCAAGCACTAAAGCCCCATATGGACGAGGCTATATCTGCATTATGGCACCACAGTCATATTTTACAGGCCGCTAATGACGTACGCAGCTAATTAACTGTCAGCAATGTGTCTGTTAGCAAACCACGGCTTAACTTGTGTATGCTTCAATTCTGTACCAAATAAAGCAAGTTTGTATGTAAAATTATGACTTTGTGAGTTAATGGCAGAACATTTTAGTTTGGTTGTTTAGCCCCACTGATATAAATGATTAAAGGAACATTTTGTGACTTCTTACAGTTTTAAACATCACAACACCTGTGTCTCCAGAGCCTTAACCTGCAGATAGAGACACATCCAGATGTGTCTCATTCTCAGTTTAAGGACAGAACAGGCCTCATGTGAAGCTCAGAACCTCCAGAATCCCCTCCCTAAGCTGCAGAGGCTGCACTAGCACTGGCTCATGACTGGTGCAGGTGCTGGAGTTTAGGAGAGGTTAATGCCCCATAGAAGTTCAGACTTCCCCCTCTTTAAAGAGCTTGTAGAGCTTCAAAATGCCAATAAATGAAACTGGAGCTGGAGTTTTAGGAGTTTGAGTCCACTTCACTTTTACACTTGTTTTAACCTCAGATATGCTCAACCCTCAGCTGTCAGTGCTGTTAATTTGCTTTAAGTGACTCCAAACATGCAGGAGAGCCCTGACAGCCCCGTTGCATAATTGCAGCCATGTTCCTCAGGTTGCCCTGGTGTTGTGCTGGATATAATGGCACTAATACAGAATGAGATATGAAGCCTGTGCCCCAGGGCAGAGGTGTGGAGCTTCTGAAAGTGCTCCTGCTCTGACTCATGTGACTGAGCAAATGGAACAGGGCTTTGGCTGCACTTTCCATCAACACATTTTGGGTGTGAGATGTGTGTTAATCTTACATTTCACTAGATTCACATTTCACCAGAGCCTTTATTACACACAAAATGACTCCTGTGAGCTTTTATTGATGTTTATTGATGTTCCACAAAAAGATGTGTGTTGTGTTTCATTCATACATGTTATTTATTTATAATTCAGGATTCCTGAATTATTGGGCTGTCCACAATGCTCAAAAAGCTCTGTTCCAACTTATGATGTCATTTGGTAGCAGTTCCAAGTTTTAAGAGTTACTTTTAGGCTTTGGCCTGAGCCAAGCCCTGCTTTAGAATAATAATTTTATTTCACCTGTAGGACAGTTGAGACTGTCAGGAGAAAGTAGATCTGTGTCAGGAGACGAAGTGTCCCTATTCTGTGTCCTGCAGCATCACCACAGCCTCCAGGGGGCGCCAGGTGAACACAACAGGAAAGGCCTTGTTCTGACTCTACTCTGGTGTTTCATTGGTGAGGAAATGGTCCATTCCCTCGAAGTGTTTCCTGTGGAAGGTCTTCTGCCGCATGTGGAAGATCTTCTGCCACATTTGCCACATACGGTGTAAAAAGCCTGTAGCATCTCAAATGTCCATAGCTCCTTAGCTCGTCTCCAGGACAGTCTCCACGGGAAAAACAAACAGTTCATTTCACACAGTCCAACTGTCCCTTGAATAAAGTTATGTATCTTAAATACATTCATTGAAAATCTAATTGAATTCACTTGCCTGGACATTTTTTTCAACTCATCTGTCTGTCAGGTCGGCTAAGCAGCTCCTCCTGAGTTTGCCAAAGAGCAGCTCAGAGGGGACAGATGAGCAGCCTTTGCACATCAGACCAGCCTCTTCTGTACCTGTTTTAAATCTCTTCTTAAAGAGACTTGTTCAGCTTTTGACACAGTTCGAGATGTTGAAGTTTCGTTAGATTGTTTTTATTAGATTCTGTTCTGTAGCACTTTGGTCAGCCTGTGCTGTTTTTAAAGTGCGTGATAAATAAAGTTACAGTTGCATTTGCAGTACGTATACGGAGATATCTAAAATGTACAAAAAAGTCTAAATGAACCTTATTAAACCGTTTTGTCGTTGGACTGACTCTGAGTAACAACTCTATACTTCCTCCTCTGTGTGAGCTCTTTCACGTTCCCCTGACACCAGCGTGCACACTGCACTCTTATATCTAACCCTCTGCCTCCTTACCTCGTGCAGCTTCTCTTTGACTTGTCACGCCGTACCTTTACCTCGCTGTGGCAGAGTTGTCGGCAGCGCGAAACTCAGCTCGTCCTCCTTAAACTGTCAGGCACTTTCTCTCCTCTGGATCGCAGGCAATTACAGGCTGCTATTCTTGGAGGCGCACTCACGAGCTCTTCATTAGGCCCTTTTGTCTGCAGACAGGTGGCTTATGCGCTGAGGAATCACACTTGGCTTTCGGCTGCGCGCTGCTTTGTGTTTCTAAACTAGGCCTTTAGGAAACCGGGTGATATGACAGGTGCTATGATTGTGTCAGGAGACGCTGGAATTTGGAAGAGTTTCTACAGGTAACAGAGACAGTGCAGCATTTGAGCGGAATTTCAAGGCTCTGTACCTGATTTTTTTTCCATATGTTTGCATGAAATATGTCGGCGGCGTGTTGTCTAATTGATGATGTTACAAAACATTTCAAACTCAATTTTGATACTATACTAATTCCAATACCACAATGATAATAAAAAAGTAGTAAATGGTAGTAATTTCTTTTCTCTTCCCATGTGGTCTTATATGTGTGGAATCCTCAGTGGTCCAGGAAGGTTCCACAGTGCTCCTTGTTCTGATACAGCAAGATCATTCTAAAGGCATCCAGGAAAGGCTAATTTCTGTGAATCTCAAGTATTGCTACTTGGTCTGAGTATCTAGTTTTGATTAGTATCTGATTTTCAATAGTTTCGACAACTTTACTTCTTATAAGACAGCATTTTATTGTCTGATAATCAGGAAGTGTGCTTTGGCATGTTAGTCGTTTCTTTGCGGCAAAACTCACTTCTGGAAAGTTGTGAAAGCCGCTTCGAAACTCATGGTCGTGAATAATTGGGATGCTTGGAATGCATAAGGTAAGAGAGGAATAACTTTGGACCATGGCAAACAAAGTCAACTAGTTTTGTTTTTCATATTTTTTTAAGAGAGTAAAAAGGAGGTACAGCGTCAAAGATCAGTGAGGTTCATTTGGTCTTCCGATAATTTATGTTATTAAGTTCTCTTTTCACACCAAGAGTTTTTGGGACATGTCACAGCGGCGTCACGTGAGCGCTCTGAGGAAGAGCAATAGTAAGGAGTCCAAACTGTCAGGTCTGAAAACAAACTCTTGGTCTGAAAAAAGAACCTAATAACATGAGGCACAGCGTCTTTGATAAAACTGGCCAGCATGAATTCTGTCTTATAGGTTTTATCCTGACACTTTTCCAGCCAACACATTTTAAATTCAATACTATAAGACTTTATTTTTCCCCAAAGGGCCATTCAGAGATACACTGTGCAGAATGGTTTACACAAAATCGTATCCAAGCGGCAATAGAACCAAGTGTGCTAAATACAACTTTGGCAGGGTAAATGAGGAGGGAACACCCATAACAGGGTTAAAAGCTCTGAAAAGTTGATTTTGCATAATAGGTTCTCCCTAAAAAGGGCAAAGCACATCTTGTTTGGTACAAATAATGAGTCATTTTCTAAGAACTGTACTTTGGATAATAGTTCATTTGTGGATATGAAGACAAATTCTGGCAGAAGTATTTTTTTGCTTTGGGGTAAGTGCAGTCCACACAGGCACACTGGTATCTGGATTGTCTCTTATTTTCCTAGGACTGAGTGAACCAAGCAAATGAATAAAGCAGCTCAATTAGGGAGCAGAAGCCAGAGACAGAGGGACGCTGAGCTATTAGACCTCATTGTCCTGGTCATTTGTCCTCGGCAGTGGAGCCATCCTTCAGTGCTGCTGTGGTTAAACCTCTGCAGCAGTAAACCCAGGGAGCCTCACCAAATCTGGGATCAAGGGTTTGTCTTTACTCAGAAGCAGGACTGGGCCTGGTTAGTATTTGGATGGGAGACCACTGGCAATTCCAGGTTGCGCTAATGAAACTATTGTTACACCCTTAATGCCGTTACACAGTACAGGATTTTTTGGTCTTAAATGGTTTTTAAACATGCAACAAAAAGTGCACCCCACTGACACAAGGAGAATCTTATGACACTTAAAATCTGCGATCTCCCAGACTGCAGTGGGATCTGTGTGTGGACCACAGGATATAAAGCTGTGAGGCTGTGATGGCGTCAGCTGTTTCCTGTCTACAGTAAAACCACTCGCTCTGAGACTCTGAAGTGTTCAAAGATCAGAGCTCTGCACTTCCACTTTAGACACAAGTCAAACTGTGTGATTATTATTTGTGAAATGTGGAGCAGTACTTCAGATACAGGATTTTTAAAGCAGAAAACAGGAGATAAAGTCCACAGGGTCAGTGTCGCTGATCTGCAGCTTTACATTCTGGGGACGTAAACAAACACACACAAGGATCACAACTTTTTGACTTTAGAAGAACGCTTAAAAATGGATTAATATCTTGGTTTTGTGGACTGGGGTCATTATTTGCGGAAGACAATTTCTCTGGATAATGTGGACACTGCACTTTAAATTTACCACTTTAAGGGAGGTGAGTAATAATAAATTATTTATTTTCGCTCTGTCCCGAGTTTGTATGTTGCGTCTTTGTGTCCGTTACTCTGCTCCTGACACTCTGTTTTATCAGCTGTTATTGTAGCGTTGTTGATGTTTGGTGGTTCTGATCTGACACTGACTCCACACACGTGAGGACACAAAGTCGGGTCACGCCTCCCTGAACTCGGGAAGAAGAAATCGCGGCCAAAATCAGGCAAATTCTCCTGTTGTGTGTGGCGTTCTTCAAGCAAGACATTTCATCCATCTCACCTCGTAAGAATGTGGTGTGTGTCGATGATGGACGGAGGGGCCGACGGCACAGGTCGGCAGCCTCACTTCTCTTCGTCTGGAACCAGTAATGAAAGGCTCTATTTATAAATCGAATGCATTATCCTAAGTCTTATTAATGCTGTTCATCAGTTTGCCACAGCACAGACTTGTTACAGTTCTAAACTCGGTTGAAGTTTCGCCGAAGTGGAGGCTCGCCATTACTGTCAGCAATAATTCCACGCTTGCGTTTGAACAAAGTGCCAGTTAAATGTGTTCTGTCAGCAGTTGCGGGTCTCTCCGCCCATGCCCGCCCCGGCGCTCACACTCCAAACTCTCTGATGCCAGCACATTAACGAAGGAAGGAACCTACCCGTGTCTGCAGATCGACGTTTGGGACGACAACGCCGCCTCATACTGTGTACTCCATGTGACTGCACCAGGGCTGATCGGACATGCAAAATCAAAAGTGTGGAATAAATCATATAAGAGGATTTATCATTATATTTAAAGATGGAGCACAGTTTTACGGAGTATTAATTGTTAACACATAACACGTATTGCAATGCCAACAGCCTCAGTTTCATTCTTGGTTATTATTTCCACCGTGGGCTAATTTGGCATTATTTTATAAATTTTTTGAGCTCTGGATAGGAAAAACTAAATGAGGGACTATTTCTTAAAAAAAAAGTTAGACATTTTTGGTTAGGAAATAAGAATTCAAATGTTTTAAACTGTCAAAACATAAACCACAAAACTGGTTCATTCAGTTCAAACAGTTTGCAGTGGTCCAAAGTTATTCCTCACTTACCTTATGCATTCAGAGCATCCTAATTATCCACCATGATGAGTTTAGAAGCACATTTCATAACTTTCGGAGACCAGAGCGGTGTCTTTCCATCATGCTAGCTAATAACAGGCAGCATGTTAACCGTGAACCTCCTGATCCTCAGATGTCGTTTGACCTCAAGAACTTCTTATACGATATTTCTGCACTGGGGCAAGACACATTTTGCTTAAATAAAAGGAGTAAATAATGGCACAGATAGACAGACACACGCTCAGCCAACAAAAACTGTGACTGTGTGCTGGGTCCAAAGACAAAAATTGTGCAAAAGAAAGAGAAAGAGATCCGCACTGCAGTTCCCCGAAGCTCCCAAATGTGATGTTTCATGTCAAGCCCTTCTTCAGTCATGCCTGAAGAAGGGCTTGACCCCAAAGTCACATTGTGGTGTCACTGAACATTGAGCTTCAAACAACTGCAGTGCGGATCTCTGTCTTCCTTGGCACGGTTTTGATTTTAAAACAAAGAAATAGACTCAATACTGATTCTGATTCTACAATGATAATAAATAACTTTAGACAGTAGAATGTGATTTTCAACATTATATGAGTCGTTTATATTCCAGCGTGTCCTTATATCCGTGTAATCCCTCAGTTTAGGTAGATGCCAGAGTGCTCCATGTGCATTAGGGCCCGACCGACATGGATTTTGTTGCGACCGATATAATATCGATACAGTAAAATGGGAGTTGGAGCTGCCGATAGCCGATATAACCAATGATATATTTATGATGTAAAAATTCACTCAGAATCAGAAAACTTTATTGATCCCAGAGGGCAATTCGTTCATCTCACTTCTCACCCGCACAAACACACAGTGTGTCAGACCATTACAGACACAAGTGGAACTCAAAGAACAATATAAGAACAATATACATATGACAGTGCAAAACCTCAAAAAACACAACCCTCAGAATTTAGCAGTTTAATAGCTGAAGGCACAAAAGAATTGGAGAAGCGGTTAGTCTTCCGTACCGGAGCATAAAAACGACGTCCCGAAGGCATCAGGATAAAGTCAGGAGTCAGAGGATGGAGGGGCGGAGCCAGGAGACACTTGGCTTTGCTCAGCACTCGCTCCTCCCACAGAGACGCAGCTCCCTCAGTTTGACCCCTATGATTTTTGAGCAAGTTTTAACAATGTTCTGCAGTTTGTTTTATCCTTCAAGGACAGGGACTGGAACCAGCAAATGATGGAGAAAGTGAGCAGACTTTCAATAAAAGAACAATAAAAGTTGTTGAGAATAGTTTTGTTTACATTAAAAGAGTTCAGTTTTCTCAACAGGTTCATTCTCTGCTGCCCTCGTTTAACACTGGTTTCAGTGTTTAGGTCACCCTCAGTTTCTTGTCCATCACAGTGCCCAGATATTTGTAACTGTCGACAATTTCAACAACGTCACTGTGGACGACACTAACACTGTGAGAAGGTGTACGTCTAAAATCAATCACCATCTCCTTGGTTTTAGCAACATTTAAATCCAGATAGTTGTCCTCACACCATTTGACAAACTGCCCCAGCGCAGGCCCATGATTCTCCTCAGATCCTGAAAGTAGTGACACCAGGACTGTGTCATCCGAAAATTTGATGAGGAATCTGTTTTCTCTGAGGATCTGCAGCTGTCTGTGTACAAAATAAAAAGGGGAGAGGTGACAGCACACAACCTTGAGGTGATCCAGTGTTAGAGATAGAGGGAGGAGACAATCGTCCATTGACAAAAACACGCTGGACCCGGTCGGTGAGAAAGTTTAAAATCAATAAAGGAGCTCGTCCGGAAGATTAAAATCTGAAGCCAGTCTTTGAATCAGGACATGGGGCTGCATTTTGTTAAAAGCAGAGGAAAAGTCCGCAAATAAAGTCTCACATGTGCCTTGGCATTTTCAAGGTGCTTATAGACACTGTTCAATAAAAAAGTTTAGCATACTCCACTCCTTATTGGGCTGATACGCAAACTGTAGTGGATCCAATTTCCCTTCAGTTAAAAACAAGATATGAGTCTTTAAAATCTGTTCAAAAGTCTTCATGACTAAAGATGTGAGATGTGCCACTGTCTGAACTCAAACAACTCCTTTGATTTGTTCGATTTAGGGAGAGGTACCACTGTCGATGTCTTCCACAGAGAAGGAATTTGACCAAGATTGGCACACATTTGAAACAGTCTAGTGAAAACAGCACTGAGCTGGGTGGCACAGTGGTGCAATGTGCCCACAGATGGCATCAGGACCCCTGGCCTTCCCTGTCTTTACTTTCTTTAGTAAAGCAGTGACCTGATCCTGTGAAACCTCAATTACATTTGAAGGTTTAAGAGAGTTCCTACAGTCTGACACATTTTTCAAAACATCTCTTTCAAACCGAGAGAAAAAATTATTAAAAGCACTTGGCAACTCCGCGTCCGACACACCCTTCACAGTTACATGTTTCCTGTCCGCATTTTGGTGGCTACTAGAGGCCATGTTCTTAATACCCCGCCAAGCTGCTCTAAGGTCTCCACTGCCATACTGGGCTTCAACTTTATCTTTGTATATAAGTTTGGCCTTTCTTATCTCTCCTTTCACTTCCCTAGAAACGGCCTTTTTCTCCAATTCGTTCCCAGTGCAATAAATCACTTTCTTTTTATTTATGATTGATTTAAGATCTTTTGTTATCCACGGTTTAAATAAAATCTTAAAGTAAATCTTCAACTTCGGTTTGGCTCTATTCGATTTTCAGTTGGGTTTGTTTAGGCAACATTTATTCTTCTGTCTCTTTATGTCATATTTAAAGACAGTAGGTCGGCCTCATGGTGTTTTTCTACGATATTCTAGCCAGTAAAGAAAGTGCTGTAAGTAACTAATTAATGATCAGCTAAATGCCGATAATTCACACCTCTATTCACAGCTCATTTCCATATCACTGCGTGTCCAGTAACATATATACGGTCACTATAGTCACTTTACAGTCGCTAATAGAAGAAAAAACAGCCTGTTTATGTGTGCGAGCTACAGCAGCTAATCGCTAACCAATGAGAAAGAACCAAAATGAGCTTCAAAACCAACACATTTCCAACACTCAGCCTCACACAGGCTCCTCTCAGATCAGCACTAAGAACTGTCCTTTTAATCCAGACTCACACTGCACATCTGGAAAAACAAGAGAATCTCAGTGTTGTGCACGTGGATCTGTGGCTGCGGCTGTAAACAAGTGCATGTGAGGGTGCGTTCAGGGGCAGCACGATGTCACAGACACATACACATGACTCCACAGAGAAATCCTGATGCGGCGCCACATATCAGGACATTTATCTGTCTGTAAATTGCATTAAATGGGCAGAATATAGAGTCTGAGCTTTATAACAAGGTAAAACATGATGTACAAACTGATATGTTTCCAAGTGCCCTTAAACTTTTCTATCTTCAAGCCACAACAAAGCGCTTTACATCAACGGGTTAAGTGTCTTGCCCAAGAACACAACGACAGCTTTCATCTTTGGGAGCTGGAATTGTACCGCCAACCTCTGGGTCAGTGGATCTGCCTCTGGGTCAGCGGACAGGCCTCCCGACACAGCTCAAGATCCTTTTGTCAGGTGAATGTGACTTTTTAGTATCAACACTTACTCAAAAGAGTGTCTAATTTCGATTCTAGTTTTAGTATCCCTTTTGCGATCCTTTTGACAACCCTAGCCTAGACCCTTTAATAAAAATCAGACATTCAATCACAGCCTTTAATCACCAAATCCCGCTATAGAATTCTGACCTGTCCTTCAGCTTCTTTTAAGCTCTTGCAGAATGTTGTCACGCGAACACGACCTCTTCCATCTCGTACATTACATATTTCCTTTTAACATGACTATCGGGGACTGTGCCAGGGCAACACTTTGAATTACGCTCTATCTGTTTCACACAATTTTACACCTTAACTCAACAAAAAAAGCACCGCATTTGTCTTCCTTGTGTCAGTGGCTTTATGTCCCTACGACTCCCCACGGTCAGTGACGTACGGCCCCGCAGAGAGGACCGGCGTGGGGGGAGGGAGGGCGGGCGGCGTGATTTGTAGTCCGCGACAAGGCCATTCCGAGCCGTGAAAGGGTACGGCCACTTGACGTATGGGCTTATTATGCTCTAAAGTATTTGTGGCCATAGAAAGTGAATCAATAGCAGAGGCGCTAGGAAAAAAAGTCTGTGATTCATCCGCTAAACATTGGGGAGAAAAAGGTAGCGGAGGAGGTGGAGGTGGCGGAAGGTGGTCACCGCGTTTGAGCCCGGAGGAACAGAGCTGTTGTTTTGTGTGTCAGGCGCGCTCCGGCGGTGACACAAAATAACGGGATTGTGAGCGGAGTAAACAAAAGGAGCTGGGGCTGTGACTGGAATGGAGATGAGGACACTACTGTACCGGCAGACTGAGGCGAAGCAGCTCGGAGACACGGGGGATGGAGTCTGGATGTAAATATGAACCGTACTGGCCTGAACATTACTTTGGGATAGACATGTGGTTATTATTCAAGAATAATAGGTAGCAAAAATAGGAAAAGTACAGTCCACAAATGGATTAGCAGTGGGTGATCAAAATGCTGCTCTTGGGACTTTACCGGACCGGCCTGAACCACAGCGCCTCAGACTTTTACAGAATCAGCAATCCAATAATATGTTTTTGTGTAGTTGAGCAAATATGGTTTTAGTATAAACACTGCCTAAAGTACAGATGGGGTTGTTTGCATCCCATTATTAAGCATTATATCCTCCAAAAATAAAGAAGTACATGGTTAGCATGCTAGTTTTTCCCTCTCATTACTATGCCCCTGAATGTTGTAAAACGCACTTCACCAGCAAGGACCACGCCAACAACACGTACGAAGCGAAAAGGATTTATTGTATTGAGACGAGGCAGGTCGGCTGGGTTGAGACTCAGGGTGGGGGTTCAGTCTCAGTCTTTATATGGCCCAGCAGGACGGGACCCCTCTCATCGGCGTCTTATGTGTGGAAGAGAACAGACATGGGATGGGAGGGTGGGGTTGAGTTATTCAGGACAAACTGGGTTTCCAGGATAGGCTGCTACAGATAGGCTTCTGGGAAATTGAGGCTTGGCAAAAGTGAGCTGTGATTGGCTGGAGAGGAGGCGATGGCAGGAGAGGCGTGGTCCTGCTCCTGAACCTAAGCTAATCATATTAACTACCTTTATATGCATTGAATAATTTGGTTGATGGGAATGCAACTTTTGAAATGTTTGGAAGTACGATTTTGTCCAAGGCTCTGCCCACAAGCCTACATCATCCACGCTCCTGTATTTTCTGATCATACAAAAGCATGACACAAAACAATACAATCCATACAAGTGCATGCTCTGAAGGGGGAGTGCCTTACCCCAGGGAGAAAGAGGAAGGGAAACGCAGAACAAATCTATCTAGAACAAAACTGAGGCTAATGAAACATTTGTATTAATGTAAAATGATAAAAGTTTACACGATGATCTAAATATGTTTAGTGTTAGCAGTGAATACCCCACAGAAGTGTGATACCTCCACTTTGAGTGTGTTTGCTGTGATGAAATCTGGGTCACGTTTTCTTTTTATCATCACGGGAAGTACATCCATTCTTTTGTGTCCTTCTTGGAGTTTTCCACAGAATGAGCTCAGTGGAACACGGAGCCTCCTCAATATTTGATGAGCAGCCCACAGATCTGAAACAGCCGCTTCTGCCCACAAACACACTTAATAGTATTTTGCACTTGACACAGCCTGAAAACACTGTGGCCTCTGGCAAAATCCGGTTTCTGCCCAGTTGAATTTAAAAAAATCAATATACAGCTATGTGTTTGTGTTGTTTTAATGAAGCAGAGCTCTGGCAGTAATTACATTCCACGATCTTATCACATTTTGCCTCATTTGGGATCGGAAGGTGACGTCAACAAATACAGATTAAGACTAATTTTCAAACTGAGTGTCTGTTATGCAGCACCGAGAAACCCCTCTGCAGATCTCGAGCAGGTCTTGGTCAGGACTACGTTAGGCCCCGTACACATGTACACGGGCATTTTTAAAACAGAGACACTTCCCTTCGTTTGTGACTCTTCTTTTATATGCAAACTGCGATTTTGCCTCTGAAAACAAAACTTTCTAAAAACTCCAGCTAGAGTGGAGATTCTGGAAAACTCAGTTTGGTGTTTCCGTGTAAAGTGAGATGAACAGAGTTTTAGGAGCTGACAAGCCAAAAGTGCGACGGATGTTTCTCTTTTGCATCAGAGCAGCAGTGACATTTTTTCTACTTTTCATATATTTCATTTGCAGACTCAGCTGATGGATCATATCGATGAATACAGACCGATGAGGGCTCGGATGTCACTTCTCCCTCCTCCTTCAAGACCCAGTCGCCGTCGGTTTTAATTTTGAAAATAAAGTGTTTGACCTGGAGGAATGGTGTGGTAACTTTAGGATGTCGCAGTCATCACTGCTTCAAAGATTCATTTTCAGAGGCGAATTTGTGCGTGTAAAAGATGAGTACAAATGAAGTGTCTCAGTTTTTAAAATACCCATGTGCCTGTAAATGAAAACTTTTTTGAAAACAATGCTGTGTGCACGATGTTATTTTGGAAAACAGAGGGAGGGAAATATTCCTTTCTCAATATACCCAGTTCTGTGTAAACGTAGGAGCCTGGAGGAAACTGGAACAGAGGGAACCCATCCAGACACAGAAAGAACATGCAAACTCCAGACAGATGTAGTGAGAACATGCAAACTCCACATAGACACAGAGAACATGCAAACTCCACACAGAAACAAAAAGAACATGCAAACTCCACACAGACATAGGGGGAGCATGCAAACTCCACACAGATAGAAGGAGAACATGCAAACTCCACACAGAGAGAACATGCAAACTCCAGACAGATGTAGTGAGAACATGCAAACTCCACATAGACACAGAGAACATGCAAACTCCACACAGAAACAAAAAGAACATGCAAACTCCACACAGACATAGGGGGAGCATGCAAACTCCACACAGATAGAAGGAGAACATGGAAACACCACACAGACAGAGGGAACATGCAAAACTCCACACAGACGTAGTGAGAACATGCAAACTCCACATAGACACAGAGAACATGCAAACTCCACACAGAAACAAAAAGAACATGCAAACTCGACACAGACAGAGGGGCAACGATCAAACTCCACACAGCAAGAGGGAGAAAAAGGAAACACCACACAGACAGAGGGAACATGCAAAACTCCACACAGACGTAGTGAGAACATGCAAACTCCACATAGACACAGAGAACATGCAAACTCCACACAGAAACAAAAAGAACATGCAAACTCCACACAGATAGAAGGATAACATGCAAACTCTACACAGACAGAGAGAACATGCAAACTCCACACAGACGCAGTGAGAACATGCAAACTCCACATAGACACAGAGAACATGCAAACTCCACACAGAAACAAAAAGAACATGCAAACTCCACACAGACATAGGGGGAGCATGCAAACTCCACACAGATAGAAGGAGAACATGGAAACACCACACAGACAGAGGGAACATGCAAAACTCCACACAGACGTAGTGAGAACATGCAAACTCCACATAGACACAGAGAACATGCAAACTCCACACAGAAACAAAAAGAACATGCAAACTCCACACAGACATAGGGGGAGCATGCAAACTCCACACAGATAGAAGGATAACATGCAAACTCTACACAGACAGAGAGAACATGCAAACTCCACACAGACGCAGTGAGAACATGCAAACTCCACATAGACACAGAGAACATGCAAACTCCACACAGAAAGGACTTCCTCCTCAGAATCAAACCTGAAACCTCCTTCCGAACACCAGAGCTCATCTGTAGTTCAGCCCAATGAGCCCAGATTCCTCCAGGTTTGGATGAGCGGCTCTTAAAGGCGTCGGACCTGAGACTGTCTGAAAACATGAAACAAATCACGAGTTCATTTAAAATGGTTTTCAGTGGTCCAGAGTTATTTCTCACTTAACTTTTGCATTGAGAGTGTCCCAATTATTCACCTCGATGAGTTCAGAAGTGCCTTTCGGACACAGACACACACTGATTATCAAACAGTTAAACACTTTTTGACCTCAGGAGCTGCTTCTACACACATCTGTACTGGGCCAGGACACATGTAGTTCAAATAGCACGTTTAGTGGAAGAACGGCCTACAGGACTTTAACAGTACAAATAAAACCTCTATGTGCTGTTTGCATTGAATTATAAAGTGTTTTTTTATCCTCCATGAATCTGGAAGCTCACTGTTACCATGCTAGTTGTTGTTAGCATTACTGTGATGATAAAACTCTGCTCTGGTCTCTGAAAAGTTGTGAGACGTACTTATAAACACATCACATCATGAGGATGCTAAGAATGCACTTTGGACTGTTTAAAATTCAGTATTGTTTCTTTTTCAGGTTTTGAAGACGATAACAACTGCGCACAAGTCAAATAATTTTGACCTACAACATAAATACAGTTTTACCCAATGGTGCTCACAATATCTTATCTAATAGCTTATCTTTTTATGATCTCTAGATTCCGACATGTTGCTGTGTACAGTGCTTTTCTGGATTTTCACTTCTAGTATTTCTTGGACGATATTTTCCTGGCATTGACACGTCTGCTGCATCTCCTCAACCTTCAGAAAACCTCTTTGGTGGAGGGAAAAGATAAGAGTTCAAATGTGGCCCCGGTGCACACAGCAGCATAATGGACACAGCTCTCTTTAAGCCTGCTTCAGCTTTCCCTCCGGGGCAGCGGGGTCAGCGGGGCCCCCGTGCCGGTGGTGGGAGCTCATTTAGATCGGTCGGGCCCCGGGGAGAGACAAGATGTCGGACATGAGCTCCGCAGGTGTAGGTTGCTTCACCCGCTCACCTCAGGGGAGAGGGGCCGACGTGAGGCGCATGCGAGTTGGGCGGAGGGGCCGGCGGACTCAGGGAGGTTAAGGTGGACTTGATTTACGCTGTCGAGAAACGTTACGGGCTGAAAAACGAAATGTTGTGTTGAGTCCGTTAAGATTTACTCAGTTAAGCCATACATACAAAACATTCTCCATGGAGATAGATCAGCTTTGTGCAGGAAAAATGGATGTTTTAACCATGTTTTAGTTGTTTCCCCTTAATGTTTGCCCTCCTGAAGCTGTATTTGGACCGATTTGTACATGTTTGATTCATCTTTAAGACACCATGTTACCAATCAGTTCTTGTTTTCACTGTCACGACATCAGCTCCCGTCGGGTTATTTTAGATGAATATTGAGATTTAAAATGTCCACATATAACATCATGATTAAAACTACTGAGCAGACACAAGCACAAAGGTCTGCATTTAGTACTGAGTCAGGTGAGATCTGCTGATGTCAGAAACACCTAAGAGCAATTACATGATCATAAAAGTAGCTCTGCATAACTTCACCATCACTGTCCTATTAAAATAACACTGCATAACTCGTGCGCATGGACCGTGTGGACCGCGCTTCCTCCTGTTCGCCTCTAAACCACAACTAACACCAGGACTAAGCCAGGACTAAGCAGGTCTAAACCAGGACTAAACCAGGTGTAAACCAGATCTAAACCAGGTCTAAACCAGGTGTAAACCAGATCTAAAACCAGGTCTAAACCAGGTGTAAACCAGATCTAAAACCAGGTCTAAACCAGGTGTAAACCAGATCTAAAACCAGGTCTAAACCAGGTGTAAACCAGATCTAAACCAGGTCTAAACCAGATCTAAACCAGATCTAAACCAGGTGTAAACCAGGACTAAACCAGGTGTAAACCAGATCTAAAACCAGGACTAAACGAGCATTAAACCATTACCTTTACCATCCTGTTAAAGTAACACTGTGTAACTTTCTGGAGGTGACGTGTTCTGGAAATCTTTACATAATCATCTTTAATCTTTACGTAGGCACTTATATAAGTGGTGTAAATTCCATAGTTGGTGCATGAGTTCACCTCATGATTTATAATCATAACCGAGGGTTCGTTCAAGGACTTGGAAACTACAGCAGACACTTAGTCATAATATAACTCCTTTAATTATGTCTCTCCATCTTTGTTGAATTCAACTCGTTTCCATATGTTATTTTGACTTCTAATGACCCAGTGTTGTGTCTGACTCGTCCTTGACTCTGTCTGGGACCTGAGCACACGTCTTTTGAGTGGTCTAAATACTCTGTAGGATTTATTGTAAACACAGCGACAGGGAGACGCTCTGTTAGGGACAGTCAGGCTGTGATCGTGCGCACAATTGCTGGAATAAATCAGACGACTTCTCAGTTCTATTCTTTATACTTCAGAAACTCCACAACACGTCACCTGCATGATTTCTTAAAACTAGAAAGTTAAAACCACACTTCAGAACATTCTCCATGGAGACAGATGAATTTTATGACACGCTGTGGAATATTAAAGCCAAGTGTCCATGCAAAAGTGCAGAGTGGGGAGGGGAGGGGCGGCACATTCAGGTCAAATAAGGCAAGGCCAGTTTATTTGTACAGCACAAAGTCATTCAAAGTGCTCTGATTCCACCTCCACAGATGAATGCTGTTGAGTCCTTGGGCAAGACACTTAACCCGCCATGCCCACAGAGTCTGTGTACACTGGTGTATGAGTGTGTGTGTGTGGATGGGTGAGCGGTTCCTTGTTATAAAGCGCTTTGAGTGCCTTAAAGGTGGAAAAGTGCTGTATAAAAATGAGACCATTTACCAATATTTGACTACAAATGTTACTAAAACATTTTACATTAAATTAGAATGATTAAAATGCATTTAAACAGATTTGGTGCACGTTCAAAGTGTAACCAGGATCCCTGTAGCTGGAGGAAACCCACCCAGACACCACCACTACTGATCTTTGCAGAAGCCAAATTTTAAACCAGATTTTAATGAAATTCACAAATAATGACAAAGTGTATTTCTGTGGGCTTTAAATTCATTTGCTGCATGATTGTGTACACACACAGTCATATTTTAAACAAGTCTGTTCAAAACCACAAATCTGATGCACTGAGGAATAAGTGGGACACATGGACACAGAAAGGAAAAATATATTGGTGCCAAATATCGGCTTTTCAATACTGAACCGATATCTGGGGAATCCACCTGTATCACTGACCCACCCCCAGTCCTGTGGCTGAACATTGTATTTCAGAGGTTTGCTCCAAACACATTATCACCACAAAAGACGAAGGTGAGCTGTTATTTTTTAAGAGAGTCGACCTCAGTCATTTTGTTTGGTTATAAAGACCTTGGATTTCATTTTTGTTCGGCGTCTGTGTGCTTTTTTCAGTGCAGTCTTCTGCTCTCCAGTCAACTTAATAAATGAAGTCATCCCAACAAATGAGTCGAGTGGCAGTTCAGAGCACATCCTTGATTAGACCCTAAGTGAGCCTGGGATTCCAGCGCAAACTGTTTAATGTAATCTGCCTTTAAATTATAACCTAACTCCCAAGTCCAATTTGATTTCTCTATGTAATTTGGTTTTCAATTAAACTCATTTGAATGTGTATCCTGGAGGTATGTATATTGATGTAATGATTAAACTTGTGTTCTATCTGTTTAAAGGAGACATTAGATATATTAAAGCAAATTGATTTTTTTAAACCATGTTATACTGTAATATTGCTGCTGTTGAATACCTTGGAGTATGAGGCTGTGTCCCTTCATTAATGCAGGTGGGTTGTGTATGTGCAGGTGCTCATGACAGGTTAGCACAGAGGCTTTGAAGGATGGGTCAAATGTCAAGGACTCATTTCTCATCAGGGACAATAACCTTTACCTTAAAGGGCCCATGTTACGCTATTTACTGATCGAACTGTAATGTTTCCTCATCACAAACAGACTAGAATGTGCCCTTACTGAAAAAATGTAAAGATGGGCAAAGTACGAACCCGAGGAACACTGGCTGAACATATTAAAAGTCCTTTATTACAGGGAGGGACCAGCGAGATGGCCTTCATCAGGGCATAATGGTAGAACAGGACACACAGGGGTCATTAAATACATTACATTCACTCGATAACATCATATGACTGTAGGAAAATAAAAATAAAGATTGGCCAACGATGAGGACTGTATAAGTGACGGGCAGACCCACAGAACAGCAACAAGATACACAGGACATGTTGAGATAAGGAGGTGTGTTCATCACATATGCAATAATAAATATCCAATTCTACAGCTGGACCCACTGAACCACACATCAAAACCATCATATACATTAAAGAATTACCAAGAAGGTTTTAATGGCTTCAGAGGAACAGTGAATAATCCAAATCCTCATCCTGGCCCAGATGTTGTGTGGCCTTTAAGGTTCTTCTCTCAAACTGCAAATACGATGGCATGTGGTAATACAGGAAGTGCTCCACTGTGTTTTTTAAACTCCATACACCTTCTCTAGATTCAGTCTCTACTGGCCTAAAGGTAAAAGGAGCTGTTAACTTGAAAACTACCACTTCATGACATCATGAGGCGGAACAGTATTTTGAGCCTTTCCAAAACTCATAAATCCATAAAAGGTGTGAAACAAAACACAACTCCAGTGTAATGTTTTCTTTACTGAGGGAACAGCATTATCACATGAAGTTCACAAGTCTATTTTGTAGGACGTTAAACCAAAGACCACTCGGTCCTGATTTTGCATAGAAAAAAAAACCTTCCAGCAGAGGGCGTAAGACAACAATAGCCACAATCAGTTCATGCAAACATAGTCGCCAAGTTCTCCAATTTTTTTAAAATTATGAACTAATGCTTTTTATACGCCCGTGATAAAACGGGATGTATTATGGTATGGCGCTGTCCGTCCGTCCGTCTGTCCGTCTGTGGACACATTAAAGCTTTGTAGTGTCTTTAAGTTCTGTTGCTGCGATCTGATTGGTGGAATTCCGATTCTAGAATGTGATGATGTCATACTCATACTCCTACTGCAAGAGCCAGATTTCCCTATTGATTATCCGTCCGTCCGTCTGTCTGTCCGTCTGTCCGTCTGTCTGTGGACAATTTCTTGTCCGCGCTCTAACTCGACAACCGTCTCACGTAGGAATGTCAAACTTCCAAACTGCACCAACAATTCATCTTTAACTTGGTTAAAGGTTTGACAAATTCTAACTTAATTCTATATATAATAATTCAAAGTCCGGGCGTATTTTGCCCCACTGGAGGAGCTCTTGTTTAACTTAAACCAAAAACATTTTAAATCGCATGGCTCATTTGCATATACTGTGCTGAAAAAACGGCTCACGCGCTGATGTGATCAGCTTCTGGACACGATTCAGTGGATTATTTGTGTTCTTTCTGTGACAGAGGATGTGGATCTTACGGTGAGTCTGCTCTGTGTGTATATCGCGTTGGAGATGGTTCATGTTAAACTTTTCAGAGGTTATACATCTGCAGTAGCATAGGCCAGTTTAGCATTGTTACGGTGAATCACTTTGCAGCGCATAGATCTCGATGCAGAACCATCAATGAAAAATGACGGCGACAAGACGACGCAGAGTCGATGTATTGAGTCGATGCACTATAATTCAGCCTTTAGTTTGGTTCAGTTGGGCACGTGAGTCAGCACGTCTCTGAACAGGGGTCATTTCAGGTCCTTATACTCGCACCGTAACACGACGATGAAGCTCAGTACATATCACTCCGCGCTCGGCTACAACCAAATACGCTGCATTTCTGTCCCATGCGCCAGTGTTTCTGAGAACTTTCGTGCTCCATGCGACAATCCGTCCAGAGCTGCACCTTCGTAGCTTCCAAAAGTACTAATACATTTTGGCAATTCTTTGGGTGTCGTGTACCACATAAAATCGGTTTGGGGTCAGTAAGCACAGCCAGAATATACACATGCATAAAGCGCACCGTCTTATAAGGTGAGACGTGATAAGAGAAAAATAAAGGATTTTAAGTGCGCCTTATGGTCCGAAAAATATGGTATTTGGAGATGTATTTATAGCTCGATCCGCGAAAATATAGTTAGAATTTTTCCAAGATTGTTGCATCAGGAGTAGAAACCCTGCACAGTTTTTAAGTCCTCACGAGACTTCACTAGACTTGTTAAAGCAATAGTGCGATCAAATCACATTCATTACCACTGTGTGTTTAAATGAACATGTTTGGGTATGTTCTTTATTAACTAAGGTTAGGGTCCATGGTAATTCCGTGTGCCGTCAGTAGATGGAGCCTTAGACCATGCAGATACCAATGTGGGGGAGCATCCCGACTGAAAAATCAGCTTGGGTTCATTATTTTAAGTTCTAAAACATGAGAAGCCAAAGCACAGATACCCGAGGCGTGTTGAAAAGCTAATAGCGATACACAAAAATGCATAATACACATCCTTTAAAAACGCAGAGGAGCATTTCGCGACGTAGCTGTTGGATTATTTAAACATGCTCGAGTCAAACTAAACACAACGCCGCCGAGGCATCTTAAACCCGACTGCTCCGGCTCTGCTCTGCTGTCTGCGAAACACCGAGACTTCAGAGAGCTTTTATGGAGATGAATTTGTCCATTTATCATAATGATGTTCCAAAGTCATTTACTGGCACAGTGGCTCATATTGTGCTCAGCGTGATGGAGGAGTGGGCTCGGAGCAGACTGTGGCGAGGGGGGCGCAGCTGGAATCGGAAAAGCTTTTGGCAAAACAACTCCAGAAGAAATGGAGGAAATCTGTGTATGACGGAATACGCCGGTTAGATTTGGCATTTCATTTGTGAGTCCATCAAAGTGACAGAGCGCACTTCAGAATGGACGTGCACAGCCTCTGAGGAACGCTTTCCAAAGTCCTGGCTCGTTTTACAGTGTTTGGCACAAAGACGGTTATCGATCTCTGTTGAGAATTATTGTGGATATTGTCGTCTGGTTTTACAACGGTTACTACGTCAGTACATTTATATACTAGTACTATAAGATACTTTCTGGAGGTTCTGGCTAAGTGCTAATAAAATTCAGTTCCCTTCCTGTGTTTTAATAGTGTTATGAAGGTTGAGTTGTTAAAAAGCACCACAGCAAGGCAGTCTGGGGTTAAATTCCCAGGCCTTTCTTTGCAGAGTTTGCATGTTCTCCCTGGGTATGGGTGGGTTTACTCTGGGCACTCCGACGTGGTATCGCACTGGTATCGGTGCATACAATGAAGTATAGTACAGATAATGCATTCAGATTTTTCTGTTTTTGAGGAATATGCAGTTGTGTGACTTTTCTGGTTTAGATTAAGGTACAGTTTTCTTGTCCCCACAGGTGTATTTGTCCACTGCCTTTGATCCATTGTGTATCTATGGATATATTGCTCTGCCTGAAATCTTCCGCCGTACTGTATGTACTTCTTTCTAGGAAGGAGGTTTTATTGCTCCAAAATGCTTTGCCTCTTCAGCAAAATGACCTGTTTCTGGCTGAGCAGTGCAACTTGTTTGTGTCAGTGTAGAAATATAAATTTACTTTGGAACATGAAGGTCTCTCCCGGTCCCTGTTCAAACCTTCCTTATTATGGTGAGCTGTAAGATTCGTCCAATGCTCCGCCCACAAGTCCCACACAACAATTCTCCATAAATATACAAAACATGACAGAACAGTGCACCACTGCTTTACAAACCTGAAGCAAAGGGGGAGTAGTTTCCACTGATGATTTGTGCTCTGAAGGGGGAGTGAGTTTTGACTGAGAGCGTCAAAAACAAAAGTGAAACTGACTTAAACTGTGGCAAAGGAGAAATTAAATTTGTCAACTGGACAAACATTAAGATCGAAAACGTTAAGCAGTTCATCCAAACAGCTTCTTCAGTTCTGGTCAGACATGGGTGGACACTGCCTTATATCTGCAGGGAGGAGCCAACTACTGTTGTGTTTTTAAATCTGAGAAGAATAAACAGGAGAAAAGTCATCTTAAATCAAAGAATCTGGACTGATTAAAGCAATTGTGCAAACAATTACAGAGAAATAATGAAAACAAAACCTTCTGTGCCTCACGTGAGGTCCGTCTCTCCCTAATCTGAATGGAAAAAGAAAAACAGGCTTCTTACACAGTCGACAAACGTCATAAAATCAACACGAGGTAAAACATATGATAGGACTGATCTAAAGGAGACGACTTGTCTGGATCAGCTGGGGCATTGATCAGATTGAACCCAATCAAACCAATATTTCTAAATGATCTGAATGAACAAAGCCTGTTGTTTTAACAGTGATGGATAAAGATGGAGCAGAGCTCATAGACACCACTGCATTTGATACAGAGGCTTTAGCAGTTGTGAGTTATCTAAACCCACAGAATTCACTCTTTAGCTTAACAAAATAAGAAACTCTCATCACACTACACTGACACTGCTCTGAAACTAACACACCTACTTGTTCACAGTTTCTGTTGTTAGCTCATCCTATTGAACAGCACAGAGTGTGGCTCATATTAGCAGAATCATTCAGGCCCCTGATGGAGCTTTCACACCCCGGGACCTGACCTGGCCCCTGTTGTTCTCTTTGTTTTAGGTCTGAGGATGGAGTTATAGATGGGAGACAGCTTATGTCTGAGCCCTCCATTTCTGTTCAAGGATGGATCGTCTTTCCCAACAAAAACAGCCTCTTTAACTCTCCTCTCAAACTGATTCTTTACTTAAACTGTAAAAAACATTGATTTCAGTAATTTAGCATTTTCAAAACAATAAAAGGTAACATGATGATCTAAATATGTTCTGTGTTACAATTAATACATCAGATAAGTTTAATAACTCCTCTTTAATGACCCTAGCTAGCCACTCAGCCACCTATGCAGCACGGTGGCTGAGTGGCTAGCACTCATGCCTCACAGCAAGAAGGTTTGGATGGGTTTCCTCCGGGCACTCTGGTTTCCTCCATCAACCCAAAACATGCACTGTAAGTGTGAAAGTGGAGTGTGTGAGTGATGGTCGGAGGGACTGTTGGTGCCAGTTGGCTTGGCAGCCGCGCCTGCCCCAGGGCAACTGTGGCTACAACAGTAGTTTACCACCACCGGGTATGGAGTGAATGAAGAATGCTCTGTAAATGCTCTGTAAATGCTGTGTAAAGCGGCTTTGGGAACATGTGTCTGTGTAAAGCGCTATGTAAATAAAGTTACCTTAGTGTCTTGTGCAAAAATTGACTCTTGTGGCCTTCACGTTGTGGTAGAATGTTGTCACCTCCTCAAAAACAGACCTGGAGTTGTGTTTTGTTTCTTTCCCACAGGTTTGAGTAACTCTTTATTATTAGTCTGTTTACATCTCCAAAGCTCAGAATGAGCTGTTCCACCTTGTGATGTCATGTCGTGAACAGCTTCCTTAATCTTTTGTTCAATAGAGATGGGCAATTCCAAAGCGGAAATCATCTGAATAATTCTAGTGAAAGTGTGTGGAGCGCAATGGAGCACTTCCTGTATTATCTCATGACATCACAAGTTGGAGTGTTTTCTGTCTTAGAGAAGTGTGTTAAACATGTGAATGAAACAAAACACAACTCCAGGTCAGTTTGTGATGAGGAAACTACATTAGGACATAGAAAACAGAGTAATACAGGTTTAAACTGGGTCCTTATGGCCAAAGCAGGTCCTCACACAACCCAGATAACCAAATAATACACAATTCGTCCACCTGTATTTGAGTCAAGTCCACTTTCACTCACCTCGCAGGGTTCTGTCAGCTACAAGCGTACGCGTGCACACACGGCGGGCCTGTTTCCTGTTTGGTCCTGTTCCTCGGGGCCTCTGCTCTTATCGCCGCCGCAGATGCTTATTTCAGGAAGAATTGAGTCATGGTGAAACAGGTTAAATCACCAGTGCTTTCTTCAGGCGCCGTGTTTCTATTACTATCGATCAGGATGCCGCCTGCAGCAGAGTCCACACGGCTGACAGACAGGGGGAAGCACAAGTCCCTCGTAACTTTGAACATAGTTGAGTTTTTTCTGCACTTTGAAGGCAGCGGGAGAGAGAGTGACCTAAATAGAAGAGGACCGCCTGGGATCCACAATACACACTTCTCCAGTACTTTAAAGATGTGAGTCTGGTCACCACCGAATCTCCCAGAGTTCAGGTGGGTTTGATTGACAGGTGGATAATTGGCTAACCTGGATTTCCTTCCGTATCAAAACAAAAATGGCTGCTTACAAGGAAAAAAGAAAGAAGAAAAAAAAAAAAAATCACATGGCACCGAAATAACTCAAATGACTCGAGCATGATGGAGAGAGTGGTTACCAGACTGATATCCTCTGTTTAAAAGAAATGCAGAGTAGAGACAGACATATGCTTTATTAACCTTGAGGTAAATTCCAGTTTTGCTGCAGTAACATTTACACTGTGCATCTCAGTGGCCGTCGTGTCTCCGTCAAAGGTCTCAGAGCAGTTTAACAGGAGGATCTGTGTCGGGAAGAGTAAGAGCCTCGGTGTCCTGCACATAGACATCAGCCATAGCGGTTACAGATGCAGATCTGGAGCCAGTCTCAGTGTTATGAAGAGGATTTTTTTGACGGACAAAATAGCAAAAAAAAAGCAAACAAAAAAAACCCACCAGGATCATGTAGCACGAGGTAAATACAAACATTTTAAGACCAAATGATGAGGCTCACAGCAGCAGTTACAGAGAGAGGGGACACAATATTCCAATGTAATTCAATGGGACGGGCCAGAGTCAGTAGGAGCCGGAAGAGCCGCAGGTGAACTTCTTATTTTGAACGTGGTGACTAGCACGTTAGCTATGCTCATTTACATACAGTTGTGTTCATAAGTTTACAGACACTGACACAATTTGATTGATTTCTTGTCCATCTTTCAGAGAATATGAATGATAACGGAAAAACTTTTCTTTTACTCATGGTCAGTGCTTGGGTGAAGCCGTTTATTATCAAACACCTGTGTTTCCTCTTTTTAAATCATAATGAGAACAGAAACTACACAAATGACCCAGTGAAGCTGGAGTCTTTTGTGATAGTTGTGGATGTTCTTTTCTCTGATGGTAAAGCTGCTCATTCTTCTGGGCAAAAGGCTCCAGTTCCTGTAAATTCTTGGGCTCTTGTCTGAACTGCAGCTTGAATCTGCCCAGAGGCTCAGTGATACTGAGGTCAGAAGAGACGAACACTCCAGAACCTTCACTTTATTCTGCTGGAGCCACAGGTCCACTTGCCTTTGTGTTTTGGATCATTATCATGTTGAATATCCAAGTACGTCCCATGTGCAGCTTCTGGACCAAGAAATCATCAATTCTACCAGGGTATGGAAACTTATGAGCACAACTGTATACAGTCTATGGTCCTGCAGCATCACAGCAGTGTCCAGGAGGAGCCAGGTGAACATAACAGGAAAGGCCTCGTTCTTACTCCGCTCTGATGGTGAAATGGTTCATTCCATTCACAGCCTGCTCCTGAGCCAGGCTCTTACACAGTCTCAGTTCTTTTCACATAATCCAACAGTCCCTTAGGTTCACTCAAGTATTTCCTCTGGAAGGTCTACTGCCACATTTGCTGCCACATAGGGTGTAAAAAGCCTGTAGCATCTCAAACGTCCATTGTTCCTTAACTAGTCTCTTCCACGGACTCGATGAATCCAGGAAAACCAACTAGCTCATTTTACACAATCCAACAGTCCTTTACTTGTGTCCTCTGAACTCTCACTATATGATAAGTGTCAAAAATTGCTGTATCATTCTGGACTGGACTTGCATTGCCTCTGCGAAACATGACTTTCATTTCTCATTCACTGTATTTATCGTTTTATGCTTGCCTGCTCACGCTGACGTGGTGCATCAAGTCTGAATAAAGTACATTCCATATTAGCACTTTATTTTTTTATCGCATTTTTTTAACTGTCCAGTTGTCTGCAATCCAGACTACACATTTCTTCAGTACTTTTCAAAGATGTGATCAGGGACACATAGCAAAGCAGAATAGCTGCTTATGAGGGGGGGAGGGGGGAAAGCACCATGAGACTCATTTGACTGGAGGTGAAGGCTGTGGTTGACGTCACACTCACTTAGTCCATTTCATGCTCTGTGATTCATCCATATTTCTATGACTGTGCTTTAACGACACAGTAAACACCTCTAGATTAACATGTGGTATTCTACACCACAGCGACTGAGGGGGAGTCTCCATAGGTCCATGTGTTTGTGCTGGGTCCTGATGCGAGGGCTCACTGTGTTATGGTGCACGAGGCTCGTTAGTCTGACAGTGAGCAGTCACAGGTCATTTCCTTCACTAACTGCCTTTATCGGGGTTAACTACCAGCGTCACCCGGGCATCCGTACCTTCATAACAACACAGCACCCCACTGAGACTATTAATTAGTACAGTGCACTGTAATTACTTTGAGGCACGTGTGAAGATTGTGAGATAAAAAAAAAATTAACCAAATGCTAGACAGTACTATTACTACAATTAAAATACTACAGTAAAAAAAAAAAAAAACAATGCAACACTTTTAATGTACATGCATCTATAACAACACATCTTTATTGTTATATAATAGACTTGTTGTTGAAGTTCTCTGGTGGGTGTGTCAGAGATGGTCAGGAGCTGGAGTACAGGACACTGACTGTAAACTTTGTGGAGTGGCCCCAGCCAAACCATCTGCTCCTGAATGTTGACAAGACCAAGGAACTGGTGATTGACTTTAGGAGGAAGACGACACCAGTGGAGCCCATCACCATCCAGGGACATGACGTGGAAATATTGGACTGCTACAAGTAGCTTGACCTCCATGTGGACAACAGGAGGGACTGGAGGGACAACTGTAATGCTGTGTACAAGAAGAGCATGAGTAGACTGTACTTCCTGAGAAAGCTCCGGTCCTTCAGTGTGTGCAGCAAGTTAGTGGAGATCTTCTCCAGTTTGTGGTGGCAGTGCCCTGTACTTCTCTGTAGTCTGTGGGGGAGCAGCTCCAGTAAAAGGGGCATTAGACGTACTGACAAACTGAAAGCTGGTCACGTGATCATTTGTGAGCTGGAGACATTTGTCACAGTGAGGGACACGAGGACACTGGAAACTGCTCACCCACTGCACCAGACTATAGAGGGACAGATAATACTCCCTACAACTGTACAACAACTCTCCCACTGCACCAGACTATAGAGGGACAGATAATACTCCCTACAACTGTACAACAACTCACCCACTGCACCAGACTATAGAGGGACAGATAATACTCCCTACAACTGTACAACAACTCTCCCACTGCACCAGACTATAGAGGGACAGATAATACTCCCTACAACTGTACAATAACTCAGCCACTGCACCAGACTATAGAGGGACAGATAATACTCCCTACAACTGTACAATAACTCACCCACGGCACCAGACTATAGAGGGACAGATAATACTCCCTACAACTGTACAATAACTCACCCACTGCACCAGACTATAGAGGGACAGATAATACTCCCTACAACTGTACAACAACTCACCCACTGCACCAGACTATAGAGGGACAGATAATACTCCCTACAACTGTACAATAACTCACCCACGGCACCAGACTATAGAGGGACAGATAATACTCCCTACAACTGTACAACAACTCAGCCTTATGGAACAGATGATCCTGTGTCCTGTCAATCATCATATCATCTTTTTATAGCTGAGATGTAGTTATTACTTATTATTATTATTTTTTTTATTTGGACATTTATATAACAGTGCCTTATTTGACACCAGTCGCGTGCAGTTTTTTTTTTTTTTTTTGCTACTTATATAGAATTTAATATATTACCATTTAGAACTTTATCAGTTTTGTTATTATATTATATTGTGTGAGCTACTGTGCCCAAGTAATTTCCCTCGTGGTTCAATAAAGTCTGACTCAAGTCTAAGTATCAAATACTGCCACAATATATAAATCAAATCAAAGTTTATTTATAAAGCACTTTTCACACAAAAAAAGTAACACAAAATGCTTTACAGTGATTAAAAACAACCCATTTCAGTACACAGTTCACGATTAATATATATATATATATATATATATATATATATATATATATATATATATATATATATTGAAAGAAAACACCTGCGTCCTAAACTGCTTTTCTTTCGTGCGTGTTCAGTATTGAGGAGAGACGACCAAGATTCAATGGATTCAAATTAATAAAGTTTAATCCCTGACAGTACAATTCTAATCAGAGCTCTGGGTCTGAAGGTCCCTAAACAGCAACAATCTACACGCGTCTTAGGCTCGGCACAGCTTCAGAACACACACACCCCCTTCAGCCCAGTATTAAAGACAAGCCTTATAAATATTCATGAACCTAAACACTAAACATTCTCCGTGTCCAGCTGAATCCATCTCCTAACCATATTTGGTGTTCCTGTCGTCTCCTCACAGTCACGTGACTCCATGACCTCGCAAGACATGAGTTTCCCACACTGAGTCTGCACACAAAGATACATCTGCATCCTGGCCGAGTTTGATAACTGCCCCAGCTGTGTCCCAGCTCTGTGCTCCTTTGTTCTATAAATGTTAAAGGCACAGTAGGAAGTATGTATAAAGTATATATTTAAAGTTGTATTATGTAATATTATGTAAAGAGGTACCAGGTGCTGTAGAGCTTCCATGTTATAACATTGTTCCCTCATAAAAACATGCCTCAAGAGGTTTTAGCCTCATGCATTCATGCCTGTCTTGACTTTCCCAGGACACTATTCAAACCTTCCTTGTAGTTCAGAGTCCAGGTCTGCACTAGTCTCCATGACCCATGCTCCTGCACAGTAACCTTTCCTAAGTATACAAAAGCATGATACTAAACACTACACTACAGCTTCACAAACCTCCTGTGATGTGCAATCGTTTCATCAGCAGGATCCACTCTGAAGGGGGAGGGAGAAAAGTGTCAGAAACGATCCTCATTTTAATTGTTTTCGGGACAATGACGTCACCTGGTGCCGCGGCTCAGTCCAAAAGGACGACGTGGGTCCACCCTCCTGTGGGACACCACCTGCAGAGGGGTTCATAGGGATCAGGAGCAGAGGTGCAGGGGACTGCTGCCCCCACGACCCAGCCGGATAAAGAGGAAGAAGATGGATGGTTTTCAGGAAACAAAACAATATAAAAAGTAACATAGTGGTCTAAATATGTTATGTGTGTGTTATGTGTGTATGTTATAACAATTATGAGCCCACAGAAATTTCCTGTGCTTTCCAAAGACGAGTGGATCCTGTCTCCATTATTTCAGAGGCTGTGATTGACAGGCCGTTGAACCAATTTGTGAGACACATGCTCTGTCTGCATCAAAACTAAACATGGCTGCTTACATATCAAAAAGGACATGAAGGATTTTTTACAGAATCAACAACCAAAGCACCAAACTATTAACTTACTATTAACTATTAACTATTACTTATTTCAGGAAAGAGAATTGTGGAGAGATGTCTTCTGTGTTTGACAAATTAGCAGTTGTGGTTGGATCATCGACGGAGGTTTTTCACACTTTGTGGTCCGGATCCAGACCCTTCTAGAAGGACCGGCTGCTCAGGAAACCATAGAAGTGCAGTAGAACTGTATGAAGAATGAATACTTGATTTATGTAGCTTCAGCTGTCCTGTCAGTGCTACATTCAGTACAGAAGAGTGTAGAGGACCATGTGCATTTCAAATGAATACTTTTTTCCCCCCAAAATGTACATGAATAATTATTATTTAAAAAAACACTTTAGGCTAATTGCTCTTTACAGACTGCAGCCTCCATTACACAAGTGTCTGTACAATCTGTATGATGCATGATAAAAATATTATTGCTGCTCCTGTGATTTTCCACAGTGTGATATTATGTCTCATTTATCCACTTACAGATGTTTTTATTCTCCAAATGTCGTGCGTTCAGAGGAGTCTGTGTTTGTCTCCTTGGAGTGTGCTTAGTCTGGGGCCTTTCTGTGGACCAAACGGCTTCCTCCTAAACTCTGGAGTTGGGGGTGAAGATATAACCTCCTGCTGTCACTTAAAGATAGATCACTGGGACCTTTTGCAGATTGTTGGTATTTCATATAAAGGCCAAAGCAGTGCAGTGACATACCTGAGGAGAGCCACCACAGGGACCAAGGAACAAGACCAGAGGTGTCCGCTACATCCAGACTCAACAAATACATGGCTGAGCTTAGTGTTAGCACTATTAGCATTGACTGTTAGCACTGACTGTTAGCACTGAGTGTTAGCACAGAGTATTAGCAATGACTGTTAGCACTGAGTGTTAGCACAGAGTGTTAGCACAGAGTATTAGCAATGACTGTTAGCACTGAGTGTTAGCAAAGAGTGTTAGCACAGAGTGTTAGCACAGAGTATTAGCCCTGAGTGTTAGCACAGAGTGTTAGCACTAAGTGTTAGCACAGAGTGTTAGCACTGAGTATTAGCCCTGAGTGTTAGCACTGAGTGTTAGCCCTGAGTGTTAGCACTGATTGTTAGCACTGAGTGTTAGCACTGACTGTTAGCACTGAGTGTTAGCACAGTGTTAGCACTGAGTGTTAGCACAGTGTTAGCACTGAGTGTTAGCACAGAGCGTTAGCACTGAGTGTTAGCACAGAGCGTTAGCACGGAGTGTTAGCACTGAGTGTTAGCACAGTGTTAGCACAGAGTGTGAGCACAGAGTATTAGCAATGACTGTTAGCACTGAGTGTTAGCACTGACTGTTAGCACTGAGTGTTAGCACAGTGTTAGCACTGAGTGTTAGCACAGTGTTAGCACTGAGTGTTAGCACAGAGCGTTAGCACTGAGTGTTAGCACAGAGCGTTAGCACGGAGTGTTAGCACTGAGTGTTAGCACGGAGAGGAAAACTGTACGAGTGTCAATGATGAGTCATGACCCGTGCTCCTGTCAGAGCTCAAACACTAGTCTGGAAGCAGAATACACACTTCTCTAATACTTGTGAGTCTGGTTAGCGATGAAGTCCAGATGGGTGTAATTGACAGGTGGATTAGCCAATCAGATACATGCATGGTTCCCTGTATCAAAACAAATCTGTTTGGTTATGGGGAAAAAAAACAAAACACAGATGTGATTAGATGGTTGTGTTTGAGCCTGGCTGGAGGTGTGACAGAGGTGACCAATCTGATGTCCCGCTATAAAAACAGAAATATTCTGGACTGACTGGGCAAGCAAAACACTTTAACACCCTTTAAAACCATACAGTCTAAAAAAATTAAGTCCCTGCTTAATATTTAATATTTTTTTAGCTGACATTTAAAAACAGATCAGTCTGTAGTAGAAAAGTAGTCCACACTTTGCTTCATAACAGTGACACAGACTGGATCAAACATTTCAGTTGAGCTGAGCGTTTCTCTCCTTAAATCACATCACATGAGTCTGTGTGCTGAGGAGTGCAGTTGGTTCAAGGATGTTTTACCTTCTAAAGTTAACATATATTGAAACAATAGCTCCACAGACAAAAGTCGGCAAAAAGTTAAACCATTTAACGTCTATGGATTATATGAATATATGAATTTGTTCTAAAATTCTGCCCTGTTTTTACATACTGTGAATCAAACTACACCCTAAAATATAAAAGACTAAATAATAAAATGACACAATCTCAGCACGAGTCCATTTCCTGGGCAGACGCAGATTTTGAAAACATGTTCTTGTTCTTTTGTTGAACTTTTTGTATTTCAGTAAATGTCAGACTGCTTGACATTTTGCTTTTGGAAACACTTGGTATTTGTAATTTTTTTTTTCAGTTTTGTCCGTTGCAGTTCCTCTGTTACAGGAGACATACACATACACACATACACACAGTACATACATATACACACACACACAGACACAGACATACATGTGCACACACGCAAACATACACACACGCACATGCACACACACACACACACCTGCCAAACTCTAGTATTAAGCATTCGGTTTAAGATGAGATGTGGAGGAAATCCATGTTTAGCCAGATTTTAGTTTGGCTGTGTCCTCGAGCAAGACATTTTCTCTGCCTGCATGTTTCAGGTGATTAAAAGAGGCAGATCGGTGAGGCCATGACTAAATAAGCAGCACTGAAATGACACAGAGAGATGAAAAATCTGCTGGATGGGAAATCAACTTCCAAATATGGATTCAAGTCCTGATTGGATCTATACATTGTCATAAAAAGACTATTTACTGGTTGTAATTAGTCCAGAAAGTCTCATGATGTTTGAGCTTTTACACAAAGTTGTTCTGCAGTTATTTGAGGGATAAATAACAGTCACAGAACACAATGGCTCAGTCATATGTTGATTTTATTTAAAAGAAATAAATCAGTTCATGCTGGACATCAGCATCACTGAAGCTGTAGAATCCACGTCACATCAGACCTGAAAAAGTTAGACATGAGTAATGAGTGAGTCTTACTTTGGTGTTAAACTTATCTTCATGGAGACACACAGGTGACAACACCAGGTTACAGGTCAGATCTCTGAATGGATGAGCCTTCTCATAGTAATAATGTAGGTTTTTCAAGCCACTTTGACAAACACTGAATAATGAATCTGAATAAATACATGATCATTGCATTTGATTTTACAGACTGAAGGCAGTAGAGGAGGGACAGTACAGTGCACCTTTAACATGACTTTGTCAGGGATGAGTGGTGTCCTCAGGGCTTGATGAATACTAAAGAAAAGCCATAAAATGAAGGGTTTGAGAGTGGCACAAATTAGTTTCACAGAAAAAAAATGACTAGGGCAGAATTCTCAAAGTCATTTATTAGTTTTTACAGTTAAACACATTTCAATTTGTGTGAAAGTAAAATGTGCTAACCTTTAAACATTTGACATTAAGCTACATTTTGCCTAATCTCCGCTGTACGCTCGCGCTCTCCAGCTCCAGCACATAGAACGGGTCATAAATTTGCTCTTAAATGAGGCTGCTCTTTGTCCATTAGAGTGACAGGACATTAGCTGTCCGCTCAGCCGTCCCCCATCGTCTGTGCCCATTGTCCTGCCTTGTCCTTGGTGGAGGGCAGTGGACTCCCGCCCTCCTCCCTCTCTTTGCGGAAGCAGGTGTGATTCTCCTTAGCACTGCCTCATGTATAGTTCAACATAATGGTACACCAGAAATCAATATATCTGTAGCTGTGGTCCAATAATGCCCAGTGGTGTTCTTTGTTCGCAGCCCCCCCACACCTCTTTGAAAATCTTTAAAATTCCCCATCAGCGCCATCGCATTGGCCTGACCTTCTCTTTTTGCTGACCGCGCCTGTGAAAAATGGCCCCTGGTCCATAATTCCTCAAGGACAGTGTCAAAAGCCGCCATGCGTACTGCGGCCGGTAATTGGAGGAGCTTGTAGAGGCTTTTAGGGCTAATAAAGCAAATAAAATATGAGGCGCTGTTAGCTTGTACTACTGAGGCATGTCTGCACACACATGCAGATGTCCAGGGACTCGCCAACAGCAGCAGACTGCAGGACACATGGCCAAAGGAGCAACAAGCCAGGAGCTGCTCTGGGAGTGGAAAACCAACTCAAAATACTGTTACAGATGCAGTGTAGTAGGGTTTATAAATGGGACAACAGTGCAGGGTATTTGCCCACTAACGGGAGGATAACTGGTTCAAAGAGAACACCCTGATCGTGCTATTGTGCTCTCAAAAACAGCATGTCCTGGTGGACATAATGTAGAAGACATTGTTCAGCAGTTTGGTGATCACTATTACTCTATGCCTATTACTATGACTACAAGGGCAAAAAGCTCAAATAAAATACGTGCACGTTTCTTTTTCTGAGGGGTCGACTGCTGCAGTCTGGACACCAGTGAGGTGTTCAAACCAATATAAAGACTTTAAAATAGTTTGTTCACAAAGTCAAAATAAAAACTTGGGCTGAGGTAGAGATTTGCTCTCATTTACAGATCTAATTAGCTGAACAGGGAAGCATAGCAGAGCCACTGCTGCATACACATGCTGTCAGTCTGTAGGCCTGTCCCATCACCACAGACCAAACAGACGGAATGACTCTACATGTCACTTAAAAGAGCTTAGAGCGTTTCAGCAGGAGGTCCACAGGAAAGAGGTCCTGGTGTCCAAGTAAATTTCAGATGCCCTTTCAGAATAAGGTCTATCTAAAAACGCTAAAGTCATGTTTGATGTATGTCTCATCTGGACCTCAGGGAATGGTTCATGACACTACGATGTCAAACAACGTAAGAGGAAAAGGTGCGTGGCAAACAGGAACTGAAACATGACAAAGTCGCCTCATTATACGAGCACCACTGCTGCAGGGGGTTATTGTCAAGCAAAGCACCGTCCTCTGGTCAACTTTTGACAACCTTTAATACATTTAATGTAATCATGTCATTAAACATTTAATATGTAATCATGTTAGCCCAACATTTAATGTTTAAACAGCATTTCCTGTGTTAACAGGAAATGCTGTTTAAACATGGAAATACACAGAGGCTCGATCAGCTCTGATACCTGTGGAACATGAGCTTTATAGTCTCCACACGGACGCAGCTTCACCTATAAAAACAGAGCTAGTTTATTTTAAACAGTTTGCAGTGGTCCAGTTATTCCTCACTTACCTTATGCATTCTGAACATCCTCATTATTCACTGTGATGAGTTTACAAGCACTCAGAGAGCAGAGTGGAATATTGCTGTGACTGTACACACTTACCATACTAATGCGCACTTCCTGATTATCAAACAATATGCTATTGATGCTATGCAGACGCTCAAGAGCTGCTTATATGTGCAGCACCTTTAAAGGTGCAGCAGGATTTTAGAAGTAAAGTAGCACCAACATGAGGTGCAGTTACCCTGGTAACTCCTCTGGCCCAGACGTTCACACAGACTGTGGTTCAGACGCTGCTGTAGGTTTCCTCCCTGTGGGCTGTTAGAGAAAGAGAACAGACCCCCTCCTCCTCCTCTGTGACGCTGCACTGTGCGCTCCAGCCCTGTGTCCGGCACACAGAGAGAGGGCACAGACAGAGGGCACAGACAGAGGGCACAGACAAAGGGCACAGACAGGGCACAGACAAAGGGCACAGACAGAGGGCACAGGCAGAGGGCACAGACAGAGGGCACAGGCAGAGGGCACAGACAGAGGGCACAGGCAGAGGGCACAGGCAGAGGGCACAGACAGAGGGCACAGGCAGAGGGCACAGACAGAGGGCACAGGCAGAGGGCACAGACAGAGGGCACAGGCAGAGGGCACAGACAGAGGGCACAGGCAGAGGGCACAGACAGAGGGCACAGGCAGAGGGCACAGACAGAGGGCACAGGCAGAGGGCACAGACAGAGGGCACAGGCAGAGGGCACAGGCAGAGGGCAGAGGGCACAGACAAAGGGCACAGACAGGGCACATACAGAGGGCAGATGGCAGAGGGCACAGGCAGAGGGCACAGGCAGAGGGTCCGGGCAGAGGGCAGAGGGCACAGACAGAGGGCACAGACAAAGGGCACAGACAGGGCACAGACAAAGGGCACAGACAGAGGGCACAAACAGAGGGCACAGGCAGAGGGCACAGACAGAGGGCACAGGCAGAGGGCACAGACAGAGGGCACAGGCAGAGGGCACAGACAGAGGGTACAGGCAGAGGGCACAGGCAGAGGGCACAGACAGAGGGCACAGGCAGAGGGCACAGGCAGAGGGCAGAGGGCACAGACAAAGGGCACAGACAGGGCACAGGCAGAGGGCACAGGCAGAGGGCACAGACAGGGAACAGGCAGAGGGCACAGACAGAGGGCACAGACAGAGGGCACAGGCAGAGGGCACATACAGAGGGCAGATGGCACAGACAGAGGGCACAGACAGAGGGCACAGGCAGAGGGCACAGGCAGAGGGCACAGGCAGAGGGTCCGGGCACAGTTCATGGGCACAGAGGTGTGCTGGAGCCCAGAGGAGGAGGCACACAGAACATGTGCAGGGCACCGTCCACAGCAGATGAAGAGAACAGACAGGCTGCTGTTTGTCCCAGTGGTCAAAGCATAAACACTGATGTAAAACACTGACAGTGTAATATCTGTTTGACAGGAGCGGCTGTAGCCTTATGTTTGCACCATATCTTTTACCAGTCATTTCATAGCCTGTTACCGTTTAGTTTTGTCAGAAAGTCTACAGGAAAAAGGAATGGGAACTTTAGTATAAAGTGGTGGGCTGTCACTGTTGTTCACTGGGTCAACAGTTTGGTGATTCTGTTCCTCTATCACAGCGTGGAAGCTTTTATTGTGCCTTTGAGCAAGGCACTTAACTCATCCAGTGTCTGTGGACACAGGTGTAAGAATTTTTGGATGACATATGAGTGCTGGTATAACAGGCCGAAATAGATTTTTTTTTAAATGTATTATTTACATTCATAATTAATTATAATTCCATTCTAATTATATATTTTTTACATAATTATACATTTTTAACATGTCATCAAGTACACAACAGTGACTCATTGACATTTGACCAGTTCTCCATTCTGGCACAAGGCGTCTGGCCGTGGTGCTGCTGAAGACGAGCTGGAGTAAAGTGAGTGACGTGAAATGAAGTGAAGACTCAAAACTAGAACACAGAGGGACAGAGTGAACTATACTTAAAATATTACAGTTTTCACATCAGTTCAAGGAGGGACAGAGTGAAAACTATTTACTACTTAGAAAGTTAAATAATTTTTGGCAGTTTCAGTGCAATTTAATGCAAAACTCATTAGTATTGGTATCAGATTAATAGTGAAAAAGTGACTCCAGCTTTACTTGGTTTTGCGCTGAAACATCATTAGAAACAGGCTCCTGTTACTAATACCATTAAGAGTGGCTGCATGTTAGAAACAAGTAGAAAATACGGCCTTTATGACTTTGTCCTTCAGCTCTGTATCTATAAGTGTCAACTAGACTGAACAAAGCCTGCACCATCCACCCCCTGCCTCCCTCAGATGCCCTCCCCGCGATCTTCAAAGCCCTACACTGCCCCATAGTGTGGCCCTCTCCCTGGATCTCCCTCCTCCATGTTTGTCTGTCAGAATAAGATAAAGCGTTGGAGGTCATAGTGTCTGCTCGCTCTTTTTGACATTTGATGCTTTGATATTGACTGTTATATGAGACAGATTGTTCAGACCAAGGAGAGCAGAAGCACTTCTGAGGAGAATGTACAATGAGATGATGTCATACGGCTTTTAAATAAATGAACTGTTGTTTGGTAATGGAATTAAAATTTGATATTGGAACAGGAGATGCACCAGTACCCAGTCCCAGACAGTATACTTAATTATATTTTGGGGAGGTCGTGCCATTCAATCAGGCTTATCAGAGGCAGGCAAATCAAATTATAACCATGGTATTTACTGAGTGATATGCCAAAGTTTAAAAATACACACTGTTTCTGGTAACAATATGGTTAGGGTTTTGGTAGTACATCCTCTTTTGTGTCAGGTTAAACCCAGTTTTGGCAGCTTCTGCTGGAGCTCTAAGACTGAACGCACTCAGAGGGAGTTCCAATAATAAATACTGTAATACATACACACATTAAGTATTTCAGCAGTACCATTTGACCTTCAGATGTGTGTGTGTATGTATGTGTGTGTATATATATATATATATATATATCCATCCATCTTCTAATCCAGTTGGGTCACGGAGGCCAATCCTCATAGCACCTGACCCCCCCTATGAACCCCTCTGCAGGTGGTGAGCCCACAGGAGGGTGGACGTCATGGTCCTTGATGTTAGTTCAGGTGCTGCATGTTTTGAGTTGATGGGGGGAAACTGGAGCACCCGGAAGAAACCCATCCAGACACGAGGAGAACATGCAAACTCCAAACAGAAACCCGCAACCTTCTTGCTGTGAGGCCTGAGTGTTGTCACTCAGCCACCGTGCTGCTATATATATATATATATATATATATATATATATATATATATATATATATATATATATATATATATATATATATATATATATATATATATATATATATAATTATATGTCTATATGTGTGAATATCACCAAGGGACAGGCAGCTTTGATTTGTGACTGTGTTCTGGTGTGTCCATGATTACAGTATTTATGAGGTCTTAAAGTCAGGCAATCCCCCAGTTGACCCAAACATGCAAATGGAACATGGTGCACTGACTTGGCCCGTCATCTATAAAGCTCCATCAGGAAACCTGGACATAACCCACTGTGATGTTAACTTTGACTATATCCACTGGAAAAGCATTCATTCTTCACAAGAACAGCATTAGCTGCTGAAGTCGCCTCACAACGTGTGAAGAATCTATGCTTCTGTCAAAGGTCCAGAAACACACCAAATGTCTGAATGCAGTAACAATCAGGGGATCATATTCACGAATGTTATGTTTTGAGTTTTTACCCTGAAAATACATATAGAAATCTGCTCTACATGAAACCCAATGATGGAGAGCTGTGAGTGGGGGCCATGAGTTGCTCCACCACGTCATTGTTTCATCATCAGCTCATCACAGTGACGACTGTGTAGAGTGAAACACTGCTGCATTTGCATGTTCTGAATCATCTGGTTTTGATCTGATAGTTAAACTTTTCTGCTGTCACCTCTTCTCTTCAACCTCAGTGTGTTCAACAGTCAAAAAAGTCAAAAAGAGTCAAAGAAAAGTGATCAATGAGCAGCCATGGAATAAGCAAGGTTATCAGCAGCTGCAGAGAAGATGGTTCCTTTAGCACTTGGGTTAAAGCAGATTTGAGTCTTTTTTCTTCAAAGACATTTTTAGCAAAGGATCTAAAACCTTGGGGTTTCCACATTCCTTGTCTTCATGTGTCTTGCACAAAACAGCTTGATAAATGGAATTTAAAGTGGAACTTGCAGCTGAAGAAATATCATTATCCCAGTGATCTGCTCTTACTGTGGTTCTTTTGGATGTTCCCGAAGGACTGCAGATTCAGAATCATCAACATAAAGCATCAACTGGTTTTGTCATTTCACCCAAGGTAAAAAGGTTTCTCTTTGAGTAATAACACATTTGGAAATCACAGAATCTTCTAACCTGGAGTTGTGTGTATCTCTGTTCTCATTGCTGTTTGTTTTGTCATTGGGCCTGACACAGATGAAGCAAATGAAGCTCATCACAGTTTTAGGTTGAAAATGCATGAACATTTTAAAAGCAGCACTCCCAGCCTCCTGACAACTCACTCCAAATCTCCAGTGTCCTCAACAACAGTTTGAACATCACTGTCACTTATTGATTTTTTTATTTCAATTTTTTAAAATCACATTTCTTACAGCTGCATGTCACTGGTTCAAACCTTTTGCAAGCTCTACCAAGATGCTCAGATGCACAGATGGATGAATGTAAGGAGTCGGTGTGAAGACAAAGGATTCATTTCTGTGGCCGTGATGACCATGTTCACTGTCAGGTCTCAGTCACAGTCACATCCGAAGGCACATCAGAAGTTTGCACTTCTTCTGTTTTACTTTCTGGAGAGTGGACTGGTGCCTGAGTATTTTTTAAAATTCATTTTAAAAGTTCTGTCTCCTTAGAAAATGTTAATAATATCTTAAATCACCATACAGACCATTCAATATATTAAACTACATGTAACTCCAAAACAGTGGAATTCTTGTCATCTTAATATTAAGCAGAGGTTTATGCAGATAATTAATATTCAGGGTGTTCCAGGACAATAATTTTGGCAATTCTTGTTGAAATAACCTCAAATTTTCACAGAATGTATAGAAACAGATCAAGATCATTTTATATTTAATGTTTTATTTTTGTTCTGTTTTCAGGTTGAGCCGTTCAGTCCCAAAGAGAAGTCATTTAGTGTCTTGGAATCTGCTCCACACACTCACCCCAGACTGTGCAGCTTCAATGCAAAATCTGGAAAAACTTCAACTGCAAAATCCCATAATAAACTTATGATGTTTAACAGGTTTGGGCGGTATCCAAATTTTGATACTGTTAAACCTTCTCAGCATTTTCCCGGGGTATATGGTATTACCGTGGCCAATTCAGAATTATTTTGTATCTGCACCTAAACCATTCAGAAACAGAGTCGCAGCTTTAGATTTGAATATGAGGCCCAAGTTCTGATCAAACCAAACTTTGCAGCGCGTTCGATCATATCAGCATCAGCGCTTATACTGTATGCAAATGAGCTGTATGCAAATGAGCCATGAGGTTTGAAGTTTGGTTTGTGTAAAACGTAAACAAATGTGCCAAAGCTGCATTAAACACATTATTACTCAAAGTCTAGAATGAGCGGAGGAAATGTAGAGCGGTGGAGAGGACCAATCACAGCCCTTATCGTCTGCGTCGTTTTGATGCGTCGTTAGAAAGTTCGGGAGGTGACACTGGTCGAGGTGGATGCTGTGTGTAGGGCGTTTTGATGCAGAACCAAACATCGGGCTTTACCGTCTCCTCCGTGAAAGTCTGACTTCGCCCTCGGGAACTTTCTCCTCTTCAGCCTCGTCCCCTCTCGACTCTCGGCGATCAACAAAATGTCTCCATCACAAACATTTGGGCTCAACGTCACACACGAAGCGTCAGTCGGGTTTGTTTTCTTCTTCCTCGCTGCGTGTGGATGGAAATCTCCGAGCGGAACGATGTTTGAAGAGGAGAGAGAGCGGAGGGGAGAAGTCCCGCTGTGGTTTTAGGTCCTTATGAAGATTTTTTTAATGACGGTAATGAAACTGATACTGTTGCTACTTTTTGATACCTCTGGATACCGTATTACCGCCCAACACTAGTGCTTAACACCTCAACTGTTCCATTTCATTGAGCTACACTTAGTAGTTTTCAAGATAATTGCTTTTAAAATGAGGTCATATTTTTTGGGACATCCTGTATTTAGGGGCACATTTAACACAGACACTGTCTTTTTTACAATTTATATGTGAATTTAATGTGAATTGATTAACAATCAACTTTCCACCATCTCTCTCTCTCTCTCTCTCTCTCTCTCTCTCTCTCTCTTTTTACTATAAAAGCACAGGCTACATATACTTCCTTTAATAGGCCTATGTGAAAATTACATCCATTTAAGCTCTGACTATGTCCAACCAAAACTGCCAAAACATCCCCACATTCTGAGCAGAGTTTGTTGGTCAGATGCCTGTCGCACCCCGAGCCAAATGCCTGGGGTTAAGGTTAGACTCCACTGACACTGCCTGGTCGTATGCAGAGATAAGCACACTGCAGAGGTGGAGATACCACCTTTTACACCGGGACCATATCTGTGATGAGTACGACCAGCACGGAGGCCCCGGGAGCGCTCTTATCACAGCCCAGTGGAGGTCTGTCTGTCTGGGAGGCCAACAGCAGAGTCCAGGCTGGTCACAGACGTGTGCAGTGTGCAGAGCTGTGTAGGACTTAGCTCCATTTACTTGAGGAACTTTTTAAAAAAGATCTACTTTTCAGAGTACTTTTATTTTTTACTGACAACATATTTGTTATTCCTACTTGAGTATTGTCTCGTTTTTGTATCATTTGAAAATACCAGAATTTGTCCTACAAATTACATTAAAGTCACAAATCAGATGTTATGATAGTTATTCTTTAAGTTACTCGTGTAGTAGTTCACAAATACTTTTTACCCTTACTTGGGTAATTTCTGGGACCTCTGGGCAACATACACAGGGACCAACAGGTGACAACATGACAACCTCCATGATCTCCAAATACTTTTACTTTTTAATACAGTCCAGTGCAGACCAGAGACACCCCCACAAGAACCACCCTAAACCAGGACTAAATCGGGACTAAATCGGGACTAAACCAGGTCTAAAGCAGGCTGTACAGTAGGCACATACTAAGCCAACTACTTTTAGTTCATGGTGTATGTGCGGCTACAATTATTAGAAACACAGAGTCTCCATCACAGAATTGTGCAGGTGACGAGTCTTTTGAGCTTTGGCCTGTGCAGTGGGAAATCAGCAGAGGGAAGTGTGAGGTGCTTATAAAGTTGTTTTCTAACTTTTCCAGACACTAATGAGTGAACCAGGCAGAGCGTTTTGTTTGTTAGACTCGTGGCTGTTGTCAGATGGGTTAAAGTGGAGTTAAGCTTCTTCAGTCTGAAGCAAACTGGTGTTTTACGTGGAAGTTCAGAACTTGCCCCCATCACTGCACTAGTTTGTTGCCTTGACAGACTCACTGCCACAGTGAGATCTCCACCGAGGAAACACTGATCTGTGCTGTTCTTTGGCTTCTGAGAGAATTCCACCACCTCTAGAAATGGACTTTAGCTTCAAACGTGGCAGAGTTCAACTTTAAATAAATTCATAGTTATTTAAAAACAATAGTACAAAACTGCCAGTACAGAAATACAGCCCCAAATCCATCTTCCTCTTAAAGGGATGAGCTAAGGGGGTGGAGACTTCCATTCTAGGTGCATTCCTGTGGGCACCAGCTCCAGACAGGTCCCGGGACACACCAGAGGGGCTGTGGCTCTGTGGGACCTGGGAACGCTGCCGGGGAACGAGGATGGGAGGGAGGTTTGAGCTTTTCTGCAGACACTTCTGCCTCACAAGCAGGTAGGAAATGTACTGACAAGTGTAGTCACATGTTATTTTGGAGATCTGCAAAATGAGAATATTGAGTATTTGCTCTATCATTAAAACTGTTAATAATGATCTCTCAAAAAGAAGCCAAGTCTTTGTTTTTGAGGTGTACAGTAAATGGACAGTAGCTAACCTGTTATCTGCTGCTTTTCTGATTGATTCATTTTTATTTCGAGTTTGTGCCAAGAGAGAAACAATAACCATACACATACTACATACACATTATAAACAACAAAAAAGCACATTTCTCTAAAACAGCAGGAAGAAGAAAAACCCCTGTTCATGATGCAGTTTAAAAAAAAATGATGTGGTTGGTTATACACACTGATCACAGAACTTTACAGATATTTGCATATATATTACATACTATACATACTTAAAAACTATACTTTTTTCATAATAACCCACTCTACATGATACTTGGGGTTTTATTTCTCAGTTTTTTCCCCATGAATCAATATTTTAATATCACCAATGAGGCGCCTTCATTCCCCAATATTGCCCCCATTAGCAACGGTTTGATTGACAGCGTTGCTAAGTGCCCCGCTCCCAGACAAACCAGTGAGGCAGGCGGTACTGGAAGAGGCGTTACCTTCAGTACCTTCGCTCCTGACTGGCTCTTTGGTTGACATGATCATTCCAAATAGGGAACTCGCCTCTATAGCTGTCCAGCCTCAGTGAGCTTCATTTGACTGGAGCTGAACTGTGTGGATGATGTCACACTCCCTTAGTCCACTCTTTGTAAGTCTATGCGTTATGTGAACAGGTAAGGAGTTCCAAAAGTAGCAAAAGTCAGCTTTATATTTTATACTTCCTGAATAACAGAACTAAGATAATCCAAGAAATGCCCAGAAGTTCATTACTGTGGAGATGTCCGCCGTGTAAATAGAATGAACACAGACCTACTTCACCTTACTTTACCTCACAGAGAAAGAAGCTTCTCATAAAAATAACTTTAGAGATTTCTTACGCAGCTCTTGGTCGCCAATAAAAGCTTAGTGCCGATTTGCTTGTGTCTTCTAAGCGCTCGTGACAGCTGAGCGTCTTAAAAAGTGCATCAGATAATCGCACGTATCTCCTGCTCCGAGAGTTTAACTGCCCTCTACGCTCCCGCCAAATAAGTCACCGCTCGGCCATAAACTGCGCCATAACCGCCTTTAATTTACGAGCGTCGGAAAGCCGCCTCATGGAATATTAACGCACTGAGGGAGATTGTCTCGTGTGTAAACGGCGTCTCGGAATAGCTGCATGACTCATCCCGAAGTTCGCTCGGCGGTGCGCGAGCGAGGGCCGGCTGAGCAGATAAGCGACGGCGGAGGGGAGGGAGGGCAGAGGGAGCCGCAGAGGCAGATGGGAGATGGGACGCACAGACTCACGCAAATAGGTGAATTTGGTCCCTGAGCACGGAGCGGGGCCGAGCGGATACAGCCCGGCGCTAAAGCTAACGCGCTGATAATGTGTCATATTTATTTAAGTCCGCCTGTAGTCTGCAGAATGGATTTAAAGCCCATATGAGAGTGTTCGCAGATAGAGGAAAGTCAAAGATGAGAATAGGTCTTCAAAAAGTGTTAGAGTGAGATATGGGTGACAATAAGCCGCCGCAGGGTAATGCAGAAGTTTTAGAGGAAAAACATTTTATTTTTCATCACAACAGGGATAGAAATTTGTCTTTGACGTGATTTAAAAAACTGGATTTTTACACAGCTACTTTAACAGAATGTGTATTGTATAAGCAACTCGTGGGATCAAAATAAATGTAATATCAGGAACTGTATGTTAGCATGCTAGTTGTTAGATTCACTGTGACTGAAACTTCAGTGTGGTTTTTGTTGTCACAGGGAATGATTTGGATTCTTAGAATTCATAAAGACCGCCACACACTACAGGAGAATCTGCTCGATTTTGGCTGCGATTTCTTCTCCCTGAGTTCGGGGAGGGGTTAACCGAGTTTTTGTCTCTGTGTGCGATTTTGAAGCCGCCGCTCCTCGTGTGCGGTGTCACTACAGTAACAGCCGATAAAACAGAGCATCAGGGACAGAGGAGTGATGAACACAGACACAAAAAAGAAAAAAAGACGTGAAAACAAGAGAGAAGTGTTTATTTGTTTTGCAGCTGGTTCTAGTCACAAACGTTTCTCTTCCACTGTGGAGCTGTGCTCACTACTGCCCCCAATGGTCAGCTCTTGCACCGCTCTGTGGTGAGATTCCACATGTTCTGAGGAGAAGATTGTGGATAGAACAGAGCAGAAGACAGGCAGAAGCCTCTATGAATTTCCGCATGCACCTAGAAAGTGGAGCAAACTACAAAACAACAAATGTGACTGTTAGTGTCTGAATGTGTCTGGAGGCGCGACAGAGGGAGTGGTGACCAGACTCATATCTACACACATACACAGAGAGATCAGTGTGGGCTTTTCAGGCTGTACATCTGCTACACGACTGTGAGACAGCAGAGAAAGTTACAAGTTTGTGTTTGTGTGTTTTTTGTGCAGTAAACACATGCGCTCCGACCGGGTACACTGGCTCCTCCTGGGCCTGGCTCCTGTGCAGATAATCACCACAGAACCATGTTCAGCTGAGTTTCCTCTGAGAATCCATCTTTGAAATGTGTGTGCCTCAGACTGACAGAGCTCCACACACACACACACGCACACACACGCACACGCACATGCACACGGACACGGACACACACACACACACACACACACACTGTTTGTGCTACACCCGCTCTGTGCACAGCTCCAGCTTTGTCACTAACAGCCACAGTTCGCTTTTGTCACTTTTATGTTGTCAAAGATTTCATCAGGAGTTTCAGAGTTTCACTGAAGAAAACTCACATTTAACATCATTTGAAAAGTGCAAATCTGTCTGCATTCCCGATAGATTTGAATGACATTTAAGAACTGAAACACTACTTTTTAAAAAAAATAATTTTTATTTTATTTTAGTTTGGTCAGTTTGTTCTTTTAACATGAAACTTTCACATGAAAACAATTTCATCATCCAATCTTCACCAAATTATGCTTTATTATTTCATTTAAACGACTTGCAGATTTGTATGGGACATTGTAACATCAAGGGTTGTTTTCTCAAAATTCATTTTTCTCCATAGGAACATTTTTCTCCCATTAGGACATAAGGATCAGTCCTTAAAGTTGCACCTACTGAACTGAACTCACTTTTATCATCAGTATTAGTTCAACAAATTACACAAAATTTGAATTCTAGGTCAATTTTAAATAAGGTTTAATTTTCTCAAATACTATCTCCGGAACCCCTCTGGGGATATTTGTGAGTTCACAAATGCAGGGGAATCACACAGCGCCCCCACTGGTGCAACAGTGTGTGACAGGGGGTGAGGCACCAATCACAGAGCAGCTCTGAGGTTTGTGCTGAAGCCCAAGACTGGACTCATGTCTTTGAAGTTAAGATTTGTTCCTGTTCACCTGCAGTGCAACACTTTAAAAAGGCATCATATTTTCACTGGAGTTTTGTGAATTTGCATTTGGCTGATTTCATGGTTTTTGATTCTGACTTGGTTCGGTGGACAGTACCTGTGGTCAGTATTTATCTTCGTTTTGCAGTTAAATAGCAATTTGTGGGGGAAAAACAAACTTGAGAAGAAAAGTAACATTTAACAAGGAAACAAGTGACGCAAATGTGCACTGCCTTTGTTAACACAACTCAGTTCATCAGGATGAGGTTTGTCTTTCTATCACCAGGAGCTTCTCTTCTCAAAGACACCACATGAAAATTATTGTACTGATGGTAACTTTTTTTTTTGTGTTATTTAAGGCTGAAAATTAACTTCTATTGTTTACATATTTTTGATTTGTTGTGGTATCGGAATCAGTATTGAGTATCAAATCTGTTCCTTAGTATCAAAACCAGTGTTGAAATGTTTGTATCTTGACAACATTGAGAGTCCCTCAGGGTCCTTCTGCGCTCACAGCCTGTTCCATCCACTGACATCAGGACTTATCACAGGAGATAATCGTACATCAGATCGTACGGTGTTATTGGAGTTTGGATTCAGACGGAGGACAGAGGCTCATCTAACTCTGTGGGACATTCACTGTTTTTGAAAGAAATCTACAAACTTTGAATCTCATAATTATCTCTTGAGATCCACAAACTTCCAACATTAATCCGATATTCCGATAGTTTCAGCTGACAACTATCACGTCTTTGGGGTGGATAATGACACCTTTTTTCTGAAGCTATTATGGAAAAAAATCATTTCACTTTAGTTTATCTATAATGACACAGAAGATATTGAACTTTATGGACAGGTACAGTAATTACAGAGATTTTATTTACATTTTTATTTAAATTTCTATTGCACTCATGAAAGATGAATACAAAATAACTGTATTGATGCACCACTGTGAATGAAAAGGAGCAGAAAGGAGTATAAACTTATTATCTGCCTTCTACAGTTCCAGCTACTTATAACAACTTAATCTACGCGACAAACACATTATGTTATTAACACAAAAGGACAATTCATACTTTTTTTTAACAGATCATGTTTGACTTTTTTTTTTTAAACATTTGAATGATCTTTAAAGATTTGAGTTTTTCATTCAGACTGTTCCCTGAGCTCACACCTTTGACTGAAGCACACGTTTTTCCATTGTTTTTGTTCTGAATCTGGCTTTCTTAAAGATTTCAATTCCTTTCAAATTATAATGACTTTCTCTCTTTGTAAATTTTCTTTGGAGATTGGTGGGCAAGATCTGGTGATTTACTTTATACATAATTTTTAGGATATGAAGTTCTACCAGTCCATTGAATTATCTTTGAAATATATTTAATTGTATAAATACTGGGTTTGTCTCGGGGTAATAATGGACTCAAACTTGAACTTTAACAGCCACATCAAACCAATAACTTCTGCACCGTTTACCATCTAAAACACAGCAAAAATCAAAAGTCTACTGTCTAAAGCAGACTTGGAGAGACTTCTCCATGTGTTTGTCTCCAGTAGGTTAGATCCTGTAACAGCCTCTCACTGGCCTCTCCAAACGAGCTGTGAGAGCTGCAGAACATCCCCGACAACCAGAACATCCAGAACATCCAGAACATCCCCGACATCCAGAACATCCACAACATCCAGAACATCCAGAACATCCACAACATCCACAACATCCACACCATCCTGAACATCCACAACATCCACAACATCTACAACATCCACAACATCCACAACATCCCCGACATCCACAACATCCAGAACATCCACAACATCCACAACATCCACAACATCCACACATCCTGAACATCCACAACATCCTGAAAATCCTGAACATCCACAACATCCAGAACATCCCCGACATCCAGAACATCCACAACATCCAGAACATCTACAACATCCTGAAAATCCACAACATCCCCGACATCCAGAACATCCACAACATCCACAACATCTACAACATCCTGAAAATCCACAACATCCACAACATCCAGAACATCCACAACATCCACAACATCTAGAACATCCACAACATCCACAACATCCACAACATCCACAACATCCACAACATCCACAACATCCACAACATCCTGAACATCCACAACATCCACAACATCTAGAACATCCACAACATCCACAACATCCACAACATCCACAACATCCACAACATCCTGAACATCCACAACATCCACAACATCCACAACATCCACAACATCCACAACATCCACAATGCTGCAGCTCGAGTCCTTACTCCAACCAGGAAGCACGAGTCCATGTGTCCTGTGCTCATGTCTCTGCACTGCCCCCTGTGGCTCAGAGACTTTTATTTTTATTTATTTATTTATTTGATATGGACATAACAATTGCATTGGACAAACCAGATGCATTGTTTCAAGTGTTATAGCACAAGTGCTAATTTTCAACCCCTGTCCACAGGCTTTTAGAAAAGGTTCAAAGTAATAAAACATTAACAGTTAATAATGCAGTACATACAATAAAACATTAAATGATGTATTTTCATGTGTACAGCTCTGTCCTGATTTCAGCCACAATTTCAATTGTCTATTAAAAATGTTGGGGTCAGTGTGTTGTTTTGGGTCAGTGGGGAGAGAGCTCCACAGTCTGGGTCCAGTAGAGGAGAAACTGGACGGTCCAGAGGAGGTTCTGGACTTTGGAACGACAGTCTCCACTGACAGAAGCTCTGGTGTGAGGTCTGAGCCCCGACGCCTGACAGCAAAATCAGACAACAGTGGTGACACATGATTTGTCAAACATTTAAAAAACAGTTTCAAGGTGCTAAAATTTACAAAATGTTCAAATGTAAAAAGATTATGCTTATGGATGATGTCACAATGATGCCACCTCATGGGTTTTTTATCAAAAACCTTAATCACCTGTTTGTACAATGATATGACTGGCTGAAGTGTTGAGGTTTGTGACCATGAAGTGAGACAATAAGAGAGATGAGAAAATATCACAGCGTGTAAATATAACAGAGCAGCGATGAGACAGTTCTCTTCTAATGAAACGAAAGCAGCTCAAATTTGATTTGAAGCATTACTTTAAAGCAGCTCTGCTCTCCAGGGCCGAGCACCAAAGTCCATCTGTGACATGTTAGTGCCACATGAACCATCTGCACTCTGAGGCCCTCAGGGACCGGCCTCCTGCTGGTCCCAGAGTCAGGACTAAACTCGGGGAGTCAGAGTTTCAGACTCATGCAGCTAAAACCTGGAACAGTCTGAACATGTGAGACAGACTCGACTGTGACTCTGTTTAAATCCAGACTCATAACACTTCTGTTCAGCTGCGTCTGACTGAAAGGTTTTTATTCTTCATTCCCACTCGTCTCTTCTCCCTAATTGTCTCTAATTTAATGTCCCATCTCTGTTTTAAAATTTTATGATTATTGATGTTTTGATTTGTTTGTATTGTGATTTTAATGTATTTCTTATTCTGTAAAGCACTTTGAATTACTCTGTGTACGAATTGTGCTCTACAGATAAGCTTTCCTTGCCTAACATAAGTTTTACCAGCACTTCCCAAACTTCAGTACAGTGGGTCAAATATGGAACAATCAGCGTCTTATACAACAAATACAAAGTAAGTACGCCTATTTAATGACTCTTTTACCTTATGTAACACTATTACTGATCATTTCATACGACATATGAATCATAAACCAGGTCAACAAATCTGTAATCTGAAAATTACACAGCAAAACTCCACCTGACAATTCTCACTCAGTTTAAACTGGGCTCACCAAAAACTGCACTCAGGTCATAGCAACTTCAACATAAGATTACCTAAAGTGGGCCAAGAAATTACTCAAGTCAGAGGAAAGATACTACTACTACTACTACTACTACTACTGCTACTACTACTACTACTACTACTACTACTACTACTGCCTGCTATTGCTGCTACTGCCATTACATACACTGTTACTGCTACCATAATACACATTACTACTGCTATCATTACTGCTACATTACACAGCAATATTCAACTGTTACTGTTAATACATTACATTACCATTCTATCAAGCATTGTTGCTATTAATAACATTACATTGCTACTATAATTACTACTGTTATTGCTTAATGTTATCAAGTTAATAATGTTAATACATGATTACTAATATTGTTATTCAATACAATGTATACATACATATGCTATTATACAATACTATAGTACTAATGATGTTACTACTGTTACAATGCTATCACTAATTAATACTAATACTATTACTATTACCTATTACTACATATAATTTAATTATTACCACACATAATAATGACCGCTACTGCTACCGTTATCATTTACATGTCACTGGCATTGCTACTTAATACATTTTCTGCTGCTGTTGTTGTTGGCCGTTACTGGTTGTTAATACACTGCCATCATATCGCCACATGCTACCAAATAAATGTTGAACAATGGCCGCTGCCTTGTAATGAGCTGCCGCTTAAGTGTTACAATGTTGTTGCCATACTGTTATTGTTACATTACATCAATTTCACATTAATTAACATGGTACATTGCCATACCAATCACACAATTACTATATCTTTACTACTAGTCATTACTACTACCAATTAATACAAATACCGCTACCACTAAGCGGTACTGGTTAATGACTGGCGGTAATTACATTGAAATGATGAGCTGCTGCTCGGTTGCTGCCATCTGTTGCTGCTGCTGCTGTTGTTGTTGTTGTTGTTGCTGTGCTGCTACCGATTACTTAACCAACTGCTGCTGCTATCATTGCTACATGACATTACATTACATTGCTACTGTTGTTGCTACTGAGCAGATTGTTGCCGCTGTTGGTTACCAGTTACCATTGCCGTTGTTGTTGTTGCTGGTTAATTAAGCCACATGTGCTAATAAGCTACATTAACTATTCAACTACTACCACATTACGTCGCCACTGCCACCGCCATTACTATTTATGATTACTATTACCGCTACCGCTACCGCCACTACTGCTAATACTGCTAAACTGTCATCAGTTACTGCTACTACTAATTCAACCACTACCACCACTACCATTACCACCGCTACCACACTGCTACCTGCTACCGTCATGCTGCCGTAATAATGCCATTGCTACTGTTGCTATCTACATTGTTGCCGACAATGACAGGTTGCTGCTGCTGCTGCTGCTGCTACGATTGCCAACTGCTGTTGCTGCTGCTGCTGCTGTTGTTGCCGTATTGCCTGTTGCTGCTGTTAATAACATTACTACTTACTACTACTGAATACCGCCACCACCACTATACTACTACCACCACCATTAATATTACATGATAATAACACTGACAATGACAACCGCAATTAATAATCACATCATATCACATCATCATCACAATACCACCATAATCATATCACCATCATCATCTCGCCACTCATCATCGGGTTAATATTACCCACTGATCACTGCCGTTAATTACGTTGCCGTCAGTGTTATTACATTGCCTTGTTGCTGGTTACAACGCTGTTGCCGCCGCCAAATGACGAATAATGCTGGCTACATACATCAATCATTATTCAATCCGGGTTGACCGTTGTATTGCCGTCATTGCTGGTCAGCCGTTGCTGCCGGCTGGATTATGCCACATCGCATACAGCAGCAGTATTATTATTATTAATATTAATTAATAATATTATTATTATATATATTATAACAATGGTTACAGTAGCAGTGACATTAGAGCAGCCAATATTACATTATATATAATTATTATTAAACCAACAACAAGCAACAATTGATTATTATTATTATTATTAACAGCATATGGCATACATAGACAGCCATGTTAACCAATGACATATTGTATTATATACTGCTACTGCTACCTATATAATTACTAATACTGTTATATACATGCTACTACAGACTACTACTATACTATATATATATTAACTCGGTTAACATTAATTAATTGCTAGTATGTTATTGTTATTTATATTATACAGCATAATAGCCGAGCAAAAATACATTGTTATTACATACTACTATTGCAGCAACTAATGTTATTGACTAACTGTTGAGTTGCCGGTTGCTGGTTGTAAATGTTCGGCAGCATACTGACCGTAGCAGCAGTTGACCCGTTAAGACATTACATTACATTGTTATTGTTGTTTAAGATTGTTATTGATTATTGTTAGGTATTACACAGCAGTAACACATTACAGCCTAATACTAATAATAATAATATTACTAATAACTATTACTATTATTATTGTTATTACCACCACTACCATTGTTATTGCTGCTGCCAGCACTTTACCGCCTTTCTGCTACTAATCACACTGCTTATTGTTACCACTGCCACTGCTACATTTGCTACTGTTAATGGCGGTTGCTGCCTGCCGCTGCAGCAATTGGCATCTCTACGACCTACCATCACTGTTACTATTATTGCTGTTACTACCATCACTATTACTGTATTATTGCTATTGCCACTGTGCTACATTACATTATTATTAACAATTGCTGTAACACTTACTATCATTATCACATTGCTACTGCTACTGCGAATGCCACATTACATGCTATGCTGTTGCTGCTACTACTACTACTACTGCTACTACTGCTACTACTAAGGAAGAAGTGTAACTGTCAGGACATAACATCTGATTTTGAATTTAAAGTGAATGGAATTTGACAAAAACATTAAATAATGCACAAAATCTGGTGTTTTCAAAGGACAGACACAAAAATGAGAAAATCATTTCATATTGTCACATAAAGCTTTTTTGTTACTTTAGTCTTACTCACAGCGGGAAGAATAACCACAACTTCCTGTTACTTCAGTAAAAAAGGAGTAAAAGTACACTGCTAGAAAAGTAAGTAAATGTAGCTGAGTACTGCCCAGCTCTGCGTGCGAGCTCATATCCTGCTGCTTTCCCCCGGCATCTGTGACAGTAAATATCTCTTGTGGTGTCTAAATCTCCCAGTTTGGAGTGACTGTCCAGGACGGTCCCAGTGTTTGTCTGTGTATCCCGGTGCCGCGGCCCCTCCTGCACTGGTGGGTGAGCGGCCCCTATCCCCGCTGTGGTCAGAGATAAGATCAGCCATTAGTGTCTGACACGCTGATAACCGGACCTCACCGAGAACACCGGCTCTGCTCCTGCTGTACACGAAGCCCTCGCTCCACCACAGGCTTCACACCACTTTTCCACACCCAGACGCGACAGTTCGTATTAAGACCAGTGTCACGACCACATTCTCAGATGTATTGCCGTGTGTTATTATGGTGTGTACAGGTGGAGTTTGGTGAACCCCTGGTGTGGCCCAACACTCTGCACCTTTCACAGCTTGTATATGTCCCACACTTCTCTATATCGGTCTGTTTCACATGCTAGAATCTGATGATGTCGTACGCTCAGATGGAGGCAAGAGACAGATTTCCCTATTAATAACATTGTACTTTGTCATGAAATATGTGTAAGTTTATGTACAAATGTTTAATGTGATCTTTTCTACTGGTGACAAAGCCCATTAACTTGCTATACAGTGATCCCTCGTTTATCGCGGGGGTTACGTTCCAAAAAGAACCCACGATAGGCGAAAAAATACTGTAAAATAATCATTTTAATGAATACGAACACGAGGTTGGACATTGTGACTCACGTGTATTTCACAGTCCCTCTGACTGCGCCTCTCCGTCCTGACTCCGCTGTAGCGTCTTTTTCTACTGAAGGCTGTGGTGCAGGTGTCTTTTCCCGTCATCCTTATGTTATTTTCCTCCTTTATGGCACACCGCATCTCCTCCCGTACGCCGCGCACCCGCATCTCCTCCCGTACGTTGCGGGCACGGCGCGTGGATCGCGTCTTGTCGCTTACGCTGCATGCGCCTCTAAACCAGAACTTACACCAGGACCAAAACCAGGACTAAGCCTAAGGTCTAAAGCAGGTCTAAAGCAGGTCTAAAGCAGGTCTAAAACCAGGACTAAAAGGAGAAACTAAACTTAAAACCGCAGGGCTAATCTGCATCCACTGCGCTGAAAAGAGCTCGGTGCTGATGCCTCAGCGTCTGTCAGACTAAAGAACACGATTTAGTGGATTATTTGTGTTGTACTTTCATTGATTTCATAAATGCAACACACTGTAGTCTTTTATTCAGAGCAGACAAGTTAAAAAAAATCATATGCAGTGCGATCCTCATTTAGGGTTTTGTGGCTCCGTGGGTGTTTGGAGATGCTCCAAATGGTTCCCGACCCCTGGGCTAAGTGAAAGACCAGTCAACTTTTATCACTTCTAGACGACAGTCCCTTGGCCAATCAGGATTCAGAACACAATGCACTGTTAAAAAAAAAAAAAAAAAAAACATAAAAAAATCCGTGAAACAGTGAAGCCGCGAAAGATGAACAGCGTTATAGCGAAGGATCACTGTAGTTATAGTGAGGGATCACTGTAGTTATAGTGAGGATCACTGTAGTTATAGTGAGGGATCACTGTAGTTATAGTGAGGGATCACTGTAGTTATAGTGAGGATCACTGTAGTTATAGTGAGGATCACTGTAGTTATAGTGAGGATCACTGTAGTTATAGCGAAGGATCACTGTAGTTATAGTGAGGGATCACTGTAGTACAACAAAAACCTACATTTAACTGGATTTATTTTAGCTGCTCTCACCTGTACTGAATGTAATTGGCCTGTAGAATGTTGTGATGACACCTGAAACCAGCAATAGCCCAGTGTAACTTCATTCTGAACACACAACACTGTACACACACTCTCACACACTCTCACACACTCTCACACACTCACACACACACTCACACACACACACACACTGCACACACACTGCACACACACACACACACACTGCACATACACTCACACACACTGCACACACACTCACATACACTCACACACACTCTCACACACTGCACACACTCTCACACACTCTCACACACTGCAAACACTCACACACTCTCACACACTCACACACACTGCACACACTCTCACACACTGCACACACTCACACACACTCTCACACACTGCACACACTCTCACACACTCTCACACACTCACACACACTCACACACACTGCACACACACTCACACACACTCACACACACTCACACACACTGCACACACACTGCACACACACTCACACACACTCTCACACACTCACACACACTGCACACACTGCACACACACTCACACACACTCACACACACTGCACACACACTCTCACACACTCACACACACTGCACACACACTCACACACACTCACTCACACACTCACACACTCTCACACACACACTCACACACACTCACTCACACACTCACTCACACACTCACACACACTCACACACACTCTCACACACTCACACACACTGCACACACTCTCACACGCTGCACACACGCACATACACTCACACACACTCTCACACACTGCTCACACACACACTGTACACACACTCTCACACACTGCACACACACTGCACACACTCTCACACGCTGCACACACACTCACACACACTGCACACACTCACACACACTGCACACACACTCTCACACTGCACACACACACACACTGCACACACACTCTCACACGCTGCACACACACTCACACACACTGCACACACACACACACACACTGCACACACACTCTCACACTGCACACACACACTGCACACACACTCTCACATACACTGCACACACCACACACACACTCACACACACTGCACACACACTCACACATACTGCACACACACTCTCACACTGCACACACACACTGCACACACACTCTCACATACACTGCACACACACTCACACACACTGCACACACACTCACACATACACTGCACACACACTCACACACACTGCACACACACTGCACACACACTGCACACACACCCTGCACATACACTGCTCACACACACTGCACACACACTCACTCCACTGATCCGAAGGGTGGCGGTGTGACAGGTGCAGTGTGACAGATGTGGTGTGCACAGGTGTAGTGTGACAGGTGTAGTGTGACAGGTGTAGTGTGACAGGTGTAGTGTGAAAAGTGCAGTGTGACAAGTGTAGGTTGGGCAGGTGTAGTGTGTCTGGTGCAATGTGACAGGTGTAGTATGACAGGTGCAGTGTGACAGGTGCAGTGTGACAGGTGCAGTGTGCATAGGTGTACTGTGGCAGGTGCAGTATGACAGGTGTAGTGTGACAAGTGTAGGTTGGACAGGTTGTTAGAATAAAATGCTTATAATGATGAGGTTATTAAAAAAATGTACATCTAAGTTAAAAGGTGATCTCAAATTTGCAGAGGATGAAAAGAGCCTGTGTTAACGCTATCTCTGCTAAAACCAGATGTGTGACCTCTTGTGACCTCTTGCTTCGTGCCCAGCTCAGTCCCGATCGTAAATTTGTACTATCTGATCCAATGTAAAACAAAGTCATGATATACTTCACTATGTTATCTGTGGTAAGCTTAACGAGATTATGTATACGTTGATCAGGTTGCCTTTGTACTGACATGATGGATTGTTTGAACCAAATAAAGGTGTGCCGCAAGGGGAGGAGCTTTGGAAGAGCAGCGTGGACGAGCCTAGAGAGCTGGACGCTGGCCGAGCTCTTCTCCGTGCAAGGCACGTAAAAAGAACTGACTCAGTGGTCTGATTTAATCTCAATTGGTAGGAGACTGGCGTTTAAATGTCACAAATACTGTCACTGGATTGTGATTGTATAAAAATTATGACACAGGTGTAGAGTGTCTGGTGCAATATGACAGGTGTAGTGTGACAGGTGTAGTGTGACAGGTGTAGTGTGACAGGTGTAGTGTGACAGGTGTAGTGTGACAGGTGTAGTGTGACAGGTGCAGTGTGACAGGTGTAGTGTGACAGGTGCAGTGTGACAGGTGTAGTGTGACAGGTGCAGTGTGCATAGGTGTAGGGTGACAGGTGCAGTGTGACAGGGGGCTCAGTTGCAGTGTGACAGGTGCAGTGTGACAGGGGGCTCAGTTGGAGTGTGACAGGTGCAGTGTGACAGGGGGCTCAGTTGCAGTGTGACAGGTGCAGTGTGACAGGGGGCTCAGTTGCAGTGGTGGACCTGGTGCAGGAACATGATGTCGGTCTTTTCAGTTGGGTTTTAGTGTGTTTACTTCAAGTGTTTATTCCACAGGACAATGTCGAGCCACAGAATGAAGCAGAGGTTCTTTCCACTTTCCTGTTTCTTCCCTTTTGATTTCCAACTAATTCAGAGCAGATCCTAAAAAAAGATAAATTTTATCCTGATAATAGAATTCTAAAAGGTTCTCTCTGTGTTCACAAGCACATTTCTGTTCCTCCTTTTATTACTGTAAATGTCTTCAGACCCTCACACCCCAGTGTCTGTGTACCAGTTTACTGCAGTATTTGTGTGTACCAGTTTACTGCAGTATTTGTGTGTACCAGTGTACTACAGTATTTGTGTGTACCAGTTTACTTCAGTATTTGTGTGTACCAGTTTACTCCAGTATTTGTGTGTACCAGTTTACTCCAGTATTTGTGTGTACCAGTGTACTACAGTATTTGTGTGTACCAGTTTACTACAGTATTTGTGTGTACCAGTTTACTTCAGTATTTGTGTGTACCAGTTTACTGCAGTATTTGTGTGTACCAGTTTACTGCAGTATTTGTGTGTACCAGTTTACTGCAGTATTTGTGTGTACCAGTTTACTGCAGTATTTGTGTGTACCAGTTTACTGCAGTATTTGTGTGTACCAGTTTACTGCAGTATTTGTGTGTACCAGTTTACTGCAGTATTTGTGTGTACCAGTTTACTGCAGTATTTGTGTGTACCAGTTTACTACAGTATTTGTGTGTACCAGTTTACTTCAGTATTTGTGTGTACCAGTTTACTTCAGTATTTGTGTGTACCAGTGTACTACAGTATTTGTGTGTACCAGTTTACTGCAGTATTTGTGTGTACCAGTTTACTGCAGTATTTGTGTGTACCAGTTTACTGCAGTATTTGTGTGTACCAGTTTACTCCAGTATTTGTGTGTACCAGTTTACTGCAGTATTTGTGTGTACCAGTTTACTGCAGTATTTGTGTGTACCAGTTTACTGCAGTATTTGTGTGTACCAGTTTACTGCAGTATTTGTGTGTACCAGTGTACTACAGTATTTGTGTGTACCAGTTTACTTCAGTATTTGTGTGTACCAGTTTACTACAGTATTTGTGTGTACCAGTTTACTGCAGTATTTGTGTGTACTACATGTCCAGATAAGACTCCATGTCCCTCAGTGCAGGCTGAGAGGAAGAGGAAGAAGAGGAAGAGCAGGAGAGAACCGACGCTCCGGGAAATAGAAGCGAGCTAATTCTGTGAGCGCTGACCTTATCACAGGAGCCATGACCTGTGTGCACCACAACCACACCACAACCACACCACAACCACACCACAACCACACCACAACCACACCCCCACCGCACGCCGAGGGACGGAGGGACCGATATGTCCTCTGGAGAGACCGATATGTCCTCTGGAGAGACCGATTTGTCCTCTGGAGAGACCGATTTGTCCTCTGGAGAGACCGATTTGTCCTCTGGAGAGACCGATATGTCCTCTGGAGAGACCGATATGTCCTCTGGAGAGACCGATTTGTCCTCTGGAGAGACCGATATGTCCTCTGGAGAGACCGATTTGTCCTCTGGAGAGACCGATATGTCCTCTGGAGAGACCGATATGTCCTCTGGAGAGACCGATATGTCCTCTGGAGAGACAGATGTGTCCTCTGGAGAGACCGATATGTCCTCTGGAGAGACCGATATGTCCTCTGGAGAGACAGATGTGTCCTCTGGAGAGACCGATATGTCCTCTGGAGAGACCGATATGTCCTCTGGAGAGACCGATATGTCCTCTGGAGAGACAGATGTGTCCTCTGGAGACAAAAGAGCGACAGAGGAAAAGAAGAGGCGCTGGAAAATAGTTCTGTGCAACCAAAAGAGCAGCAAAGATGGAGAGAGTAGGGAGGGCGTTTTTCGATATCTGTATCGGCCAATGTTTATACTCAATATCAATATGTGATACTGACATTATTTTGGCCACTGCCCGAGTCTCTGCGTGCTCTTTTTGAACAGAATCATGAATCCAAAGGGAAAGGGAAGAGTTATTTGTCTGTATGTTACACAAACACATAACCAGTGATTTTATATCCCGCATTTTCTTGTTAAATTTACAAAAGCAGTTAACAGTTAACAGTTTTTTTAATGAACCTTTTTTAGTGAACAGTTTTTTAATGAAAAAAATAAATCCATATCTGCCCATCCTTAGATGACAGGTCAAAGGAGAGACAAAAGGAGAGATGGGGTGAGAGAGGAAAGAGGGGGATGGAGAGAGAAAAGAAAAAAAAAAAATCTGGGGAAATTTTCAAGATGTCAACTTGGAAACTGCTGAGGTCATTGAACTGAGCACACACGATTTAAGTGTTTTGACCTGAAACCTGCAGCCTGCCAAATGACTAGGAACAGTAAACAATGCAACGGGCTCTATTCACACTTATGTCACAAATCAGGAAGATGTTTGCAACTTCCCGCGTAGTTCCCGACACTGGGCTCGAGCGACTGTGATCAAACCCACTGAAGTAAATGTGACGGTTGGTAAAATTAAGACACCAGACGTCTGCGCTGTTTGGAATCATCGGGAATTTGGCGCCTCGTCTCTTCTAATCACATGTCCCAATGTGAGAGAGAGAGTTGTGCGTCAGTGGAAATGATGAAAACTAAGGTACAGTTGGAATTGTGGATGAGCCGGACATAACGGAACGCTACAGTGACATGGAGATAAAGAAAACTGGGACATTTTCTCATTTTTCTTACATTTTGTCAGACTTACTACTGAGAACAGAACTGTCATTGCATCTTTCCAAACGTCTTCCTGGTTTATGACGTAAGCGTGAATAGTCGGGGTGTAACAACATCCAAGTCTCACGATATCGTCACGGTCTGAACCTCACAGTACGATATTTATTGCGATATCGTGGGAAAGCTCACAATATTAGGATATTCTACAGAATAACAAGAGTGACTCTAAAATGTTTTGACCAGTCATTTGGTACAACATTTATTGTCATTAGGGATGGAACAAAATCCAAATCTCTCTGTACGATATTTTCACCATAAACATCTCACTGGACCAGATTTATTACAATATTTTGTGGAGAAATCTGCTCCTTTTTCTCTAAAAATGCGTCACAAGACTTAATCCAAAGAATGAAGATGTAAAAGTGCTTAGAACAGTTATTTCTTCATGTCGTCTGCACTGAAACGGAGCAAAGGATCATGGTCTATGTAGTTCCCTCAGTTTTTTTTTTTTTTTTTAGCTATTTCTGCATCAGAACTATTCGTTTAAGCAAAGAGACAAAGAGAGGGATTGGATATATTGTGATGGTCCACGATATTATTGTGAGACCTTTGACCATACAATAGATTTCGGTTATTGTTCCATCCCTAGTGAATAGAGCCTATTAAACAGCCCGTACACGGTCTAGTAGCGATAACACAAGCAAGAAACTGTCTATTCTAAAATCACTCTGAAATTTCCAAATTAGTCCCAGGAGGTGATTTTCTTCAGTGCCAGAACTTCAAATTAATTCATGTGATTAACTCTAATTGTGACACCAGTTTTCCGCTGCCTTCCTGACTCGAGCATTTCACACACACCAGTTACTCTGACTTATTTAAGACCATCCGTGGTAGAAATGAAGCTGCAGGTGACATAATGGGAGCATGTTCTTCAGTGTGTGACAGGAGGGTGGAGCTCTGATGATGAAGGTCTGGTTCTCTGAAGGTTCCTCTGTGCTCCTCTCACCCTGGTCTCCTGCTCCTCATGTATCTGCAGCTTCTGTCTCTGTTCTTCTCTGCTCATAACACCATCTCTGAGTTTAATGCTGCACTACGTCACATTTGTCTCTTTGGAGATGGCATTTCTTTGCTTGGTATTTTCCACAGTATGGCATTCATTAGTTATTTCATTCCAGATGTTTACTGCTCAAAACTATCCCGATAAACATGCTTTCTTACAGGGAGTGGCTCCACCTCTCCACAGATCTGGACTGTAACTGACTTGACTGCTGCTTTTATCCATAGAGATACATGCCGGAGTGTGGAACGTTTGGAGTAAAGCAATAACATCTCCATGGCGACACAGAAATGGGTTTGCCAGTGGAATTGCATCATTTGTTTTTCTAATGAGTACTTGCTGGGATAGAGCTTGTGCTTAATAGTCTCTTTCTATGTCATCAACCCCATCACAAAAGAACATTCCAAAATGCAGGGACAATTAAGTGCAAGGAACAATCATTAGCATGCAAACAGCATCTTTCCTACTTAGCGTAGAATAAAATACGATCATTAGAGGCCCAAAGAGGTCTCATTTTGACCCTCGAGCTGCTTTTCCAGTGTGTCTGCACTGGGGCAAAACAGACTGGACTTTATTACATGAAAACGTTGGTACAGCCCAATTAAGTCTAATTATGTAACATGTTTTTGACTAGTCCGACCTGTCACATGCACTTTGTCTGAGGAACCCAATACACATCTGTACTGTACTGTACTGTACTGTACTGTACTGTACTGTACTGTACTGTACTGTACTGAACTGTCTGTGTCACTCTGAGCTGCGAGACGCCTCAGGCTCCACTAATGAGTCCTCACCAAAGTACCTCTCATGTGTTCGGGAGAACTCTGTACTGTAGTAACTACTCATTGTGTACTTTTCTATATGCACACATATTAACCATGGAGAGTCTCTCTCCTTTTACAATCAGACAGTGTGTCTCTTATCATGTGGACAGAAGGATGGGTCAAATGTAAATGCGCCCATACTGTATGTTACTCTATAATCTTTAAACATAACAATAAATAAAACCATGTATTTACCCCTCCTGTGGCTCCACTCACAGAGGGGTTCATAGGGGGTCAGGTGCTATGAGGATTGGGCAGCTGCCCCCGTGACCCAGCCGGATTAAGCGGGAGAAGATGGACGGATGTATTTACCTTAACTATGTGCAAATGAAAATAAAGCTTTCATTGATAACTCGAATGCTGATTTATTCTGAAGTACAAAAACACTGGACATGATGGTCAAGACGATCAGAGTGATAAAGCAGAGTGAGCCTCACATGAGTCTCTCCTTTATGTTTCCAACGCTGAAATCCAGTGAGTTTAACCCTAAAAATGACTCTGATCTGAACGGTCACTACCTAAACCTGCAGCAGTCATGAGTCAGTGCTAGTGCAGCCTCTGCAGCTCAGGGAGGGAATTCTGGACATTCTGAGCTTTCACATGAGCCATGGTCTGTTCATACACATGTTTGTACATTTCTATGGGTCTACTGTCTCAGTGGTTCAAAGCCTTTTTCTCCTGACTGCCCCCATTTTACCTGGAAACATCTTGTCGAACCTGACATCTCTCTACTACCCCAGAAGTAGAAAAAGATAATACTCACTACTAATTAAGAGAGGTGTTATAGAAAAAACATATTATTATAAGATACTTAACAGAAGCAATGGACATGTCATTTCTTCTTCAAAATTCATCTGTTTGACTCCTGGGGACGACCTGAGGGTCTTTGGGGACACAGATTCAGGACCTGACCCCAGGGTTGGTTTGGACAGCTCTATCTGCAGGCTAAGGCCGTGGCAGGTTCAACTGTGGTCCTAGAGATAGTAAAGTGTAATGCCGTATAGCGAAACATTTCATAAATAAACTAATAACATCTCCATGCACAAAGTTACATAGTTCATCATGGCACATCTTCATGGCACAAAGTTACATAGTTCACCTTTGACTGTATTTCCACTTTTCCCTGCTCTCTTCTCCTTTACCATAAACCTATTCCAGACTTTTCATCTCCGTGTTTGTGGTGGTGCCTGGACCTGATCTCTCCATCCATCACGCTCCTCTCCCGCTCCCCCAGCCTCCTGTGTCCACATGGGGCTGCCGGGCCTGGGAAGCAGCCTCCTAATGTGTTTGGAGGGAGCGTCTGTGTTCCTGCGGTTGACACCTTTATAAACGAGTGGAGCGGGGGGTCTCGCCGGGCTCTCCATCAGCTCCACGGGGGCCCGCAGTGGGGGGACAGGCCGTTATTGGTTCCTGGGGTTTACAGTGGAGCTAGTGGGACCGGACAGGAGCATTAGGAGGCAGATGGATGCGGGCGCCGAGTGGAGCTGAAGGGTAAAGATGGGAGTGCACACTTGTTATAGGTCCCTGCAGTGAAGGCAGGGGCCACACAGTACGCAGCAGTGTCTTTATTGTCTTATGGCCCTGTGTGAGGCTGCGTGGGGAGGTCTATGGGCCCCGTAGCTAGTCTAACTTACTACTGGGGCCCTTCTGTTTGGAACGATGACAGAGGAACACCAACACTGCAAATAAACCAAAACTGAACTGATATAAACACTTAAATCTATCAGAAAATGACTTAAAAGTATTGAAATGATCTGTCCATGCGGCGAGATAATTCTCTTCAAATAAACAACCTCTGGACTAGAATGAAGCAGTTTCAGAACTAGTACGTCAATCATAAATCTGAAAACAAGATGAAGAACCTGATAGAAGTTTGAAAATCTTGGTCAGAATAAGTCTGCTGTGTTCTGCCTGCATCTGAAGTGCAGCCCATAAATGTTGTCAACTTTACTGCTCCAGCAAAACTCCACTCTGGTCTCTGAAAGTTCCAAAAAAGCGCTTAGAGAATCACCATAGTGAATAATTAGGATGCTCTGAATGCTTAAGGAAAGGGAAGAAGAACTTTAGACAAGTGCAAGCCAGTTTAAAATAGAATTAGTTCTGTTTTATTCCACATTTTAAAAGTCATGTGCAGGGCCTGTAATGCTGGACTGTGTAACATCCCAGGAAATGTTTTAACATCTCCATGGAGACAAGCAGTGGCATTATTAAAGGACCTATATTACACACAATTGGACTCTTGTGTCCAATTGTTGTGAGCGTTTTTAAGTCATGCTCTAATATTCCCTCCTCAAAAACAGACCTGGAGTTGTTTTGTTTCAATCACATGTTTGAGTAACTCTTTATTATTAGTGTGTCTCCAAAGCTCAAAATGCTCTGTTCCACCTTGTGATCAAACTGGTCAAAAAAGGGACACTTGGGACATTTCTTGTACAAAACTTCGAGTGGATTTGTATAAATCTGCTGGGACAGGGGACACAGGGTTCAAAACTGGGACTGTCCCGGGTCTATAAGGACATCTGCTCACCTTATTATGGGGGTGTTCTACATGTATCTCTGTTGGTGGAATGTTCAATAGTCACCATGGCAACTCAACGCACACATTAGGAAAAACTGACAAAAATGTTTTAATATAGAAAAACTGTATGTGTATATATATCTATCTATCTATATATCTATATATATATATATCTATATCTATCTATATATCTATATATCTATATATATATATATATATAGATAGAGAGAGAGAGAGAGAGAGAGAGAGAGAGAGAGAGATAGATAGCTAGCTAGCTAGATAGATAGATATAGATAAAGATATATACACTCCAGATACAAAATAAACTGAATTTCAAAATGTTGTAGTGAACATTCAAATGACATAATTTAAATTCCTTCTTTCTTAGCTATACTCATTTCTTTACATCTTCCTTTAAACGTTTTCATATTTGGCTCATCATTCACAGAGTTCCAGATTGTGACCCCACAAACTGAAATACCAAAACCTTTTCTCGTTGTGCGGACTCAGGCATCTTCAGCTCATGTTCCGTTCTGCAGTCCCAGGATACTTCTTTAATGAACCCCCCCAAACCTTATGAACCCAGCCTCTCCCTGAACAGAACCAGACTTATCCTACGCTGAATTAGACCTCTTTAAATCATCGGTGCGCTTTGAGTCCGGCCAACAGCGCCTCCTCCTCGCCCTCACAACAGAATTCTCTTTCACTTGCATCACTCTTATGTGGTTACCCGGGTGCAGATTCTGCCTTGTATAATCTGTTTTTACATTATGCAACAAGCGCGAAAAGATGACGCAATGGTAAAACTAAATTGGGGATTAGGTTGGAAATATTCTTCAAAGTAAAGTGAGTTGTGGGGACTGTAAGATCTTTTAATTAAAGAGGAAATATCTCACTGTGGCTAATGTCCTCAAGTGCTTTCTAAAACCTGCTACAGCTCCACACATCAGCTCGAGTGCAAACATCACAAATGATAAAAAAGCAGGACAGGACCACACGACAGGAACACCAGAGCCTCGGTACCAAACATGAGAAGCTTTGTGTACATTATTAACATGAGTAAATGCCGCAAAATACTCAAATACAATATCATAAAATACCCAAGGCCACAGACAAGTTTGGAAATAAAGGACAGAGACATGACTTTAAAAGATGTCATTAAAATGTATTAAAAGGCTAAAGGAGAAAGTAAAAAATATGCCGATGGTTAAAACAAAAAATATGGCCAATGTTTATTAATACACTACCAAACTACTAAATCTACTAAATAAAACCTTGCAGCCTCTGGGCGGAGGAAACACGTCCTGTAACAGAAATAAATGTTTAAGTTTAAGTTTATTGTTGTTTGCAAAAAAAGTGCAAAATCACACCGAAGTGTCTCAGTGCACTTAGCAGTGAAATTAAAATATAGAAATATTTACATATGCAGTGATTGACAGCAATATACAGTGATTGACAGCAATATACAGTGATTGACAGCAATACACAGTGATTGACAGCAATATACAGTGGTAAAAATGACAGGAAACAATGTACAGTGTGCAAAATTCAAAATGACACCATTATACAAATGTATACATAAATGTTAAAAATCAACCAGACAAGGAGGACTTGAGAGGAGGCAGCCCCGCCCACAACAAAAGAGGAAGTTCTACCAGGCGATCACAAGAAAATAACTTTAAAACCCAAAGTGCAAACTAAAAGGTGCTAAACCGCTCCCAGGTGTGACCCGGGAACTTAAACCAAACTTGTGTGGCCACACCGGCTCGTCAAAGCCTGATCCTGTCAGGTCTCAGAAGCTCAGGGCCTGGTCAGTACTTGGATGGGAGACACTGGGAATTCCAGGTGCCACAGGGGGGCGCCAGTCGCAAAAACTGTTGTTGTGTCCTGAGGCAAGTCACTTCACCCCTTGCCTAGTATGAAAGTGGTGTGTGCGTGAATGGTGGTGGTGGTTGGAGGGGCCGATGGTGCAGATTTGCAGTGTCTCTTCCGTCAGTCTGCCCCAGGGCAGCTGTGGCTACAATAGTAGTTTACCACCACCAGGTCTGGAGTGAATGAATAATGCTGTAAAGCGTCTTTGAGTGTCCAGAAAAGAACTATATAAAACTGATGCATTATTATTATTATTATTATTATTAACTAAAGCTAAAAGCCCAGGAACGGCATCTATCAAAACCATATTATTCATGGTGTACAAGAGCTCAAGGGTTAAAAGTTATATAACGAAACAGTACAAAACCAAACCAGAAACAAATGAACCTAACAGGAGCAGACCAATCCTGAGATAAAGGACAGACAAGAGTTAAAAGGACTTTGTCAGGATTTCAGGCGTGAGCTCGCTGGACTCTGACCGGCCCCTTTAAGCTCATTTGGAATTACAAATTAAATATATTTTATAGATTTACCTCATGCATAGACTAAAGCTGCATTGCTTTTGTTTCAGAGGTGTTTTTCTTATTACATTTTTCTGTAAGGCAGCCTCACTTCATTGCTTATCACAAACCCTTACCAATCTGACCAGCGCGACAAAACAATGTTATTTACTGCTTTTTATAAGAAATACAATTCATATTATTCATATTGAGTAAAGCATTTTGGCCCTGCCCTCCATAATCTTTTCTGTTTCTCATGTGGCCCCATGGAAAAAAGAATGGCCCACCCCTGCTGTAGACCCTGGGTCTCCCATAGGCGAACCACAGGCCAGTTCTGCTCAGGGTCTGGAGTTGGCCCCAAACCTCAGTTTGAATGCACTAATTCAGTGACATTAGTCACCAACATAGTTCAGACTCCCTCATCATTATTCAGTAGAGTTACTGATGCGTATGAATGTATATCCAGCCCTGTCTCTGTTCAGATTTGTTTGTGTTGTATTTTAAACACATTTCAAACACATACAAGTCATAAATACACATTTTAGGTTTTGAATCAACACCAGTTTTATCATTGTATTTTGGCAAATAAAACATTGTCTACAGGCAGGTTGTTTGTGGCCCCTGCTGTCGAACAATCAGCAAAAACATTAACACAGAGACAAGCATCATAAAAAGTGCACAGTGCATTTTCAGACAACCTCTGCTACATTTGCTCCAGAAAACACACTTCTCCAGCACTTTACAAAGATGAGATTCTGGTCACGGGTGAATCTCCCTGTTTTGAGATGGGCGTGATTGGCAGGTGGATTAGCCAGTCAGGGACACTTATGGGCCGCCCCTAATTGGCCCAAATGTTGCTGGTTTTGTGGGGAAAAAAATATCACAGGACTGAAAAACATGGCGAACTTCTGTAGAATCAATGAGCAAAGAACTGAACTCTGTTAACCTGAGGGGAGATATGTTTGATTTGAGCACATAGAGACGAGTATACGCTCATGGAGCACTGTGGAACCTACCTCGAACACTGAAAGATCACGCACATAAAGTAGGAAATCACAGTATATTTTTTAAAGCAGGCGTCTCCAACCTGGAGCTCAGGAGCCGGTAGCTCTCCACCCCCTTCCTATCCCACCAAGGGATTTCTGAATTACACATATTGTCCTGAATAAGAAAAAAAAAGATTCATTAAATGCTTATTACCACTGCACATTTATCATTTTGATGCCTAACTTTGTGCACTAATAAATGGATAATGGTTTCTGTTTTATAGGTGTCTAACGGGACCTTATTTCAATCTCACCATGACACTTAAACATACTCACTTCTTGTGACCGCTAAAATGAGAAGCTCTCTGGCATTTTCCTTTCCTAGAGGAAGCTCACCAGAGGAAAAATGGTTGGAGGCTCCTGGTCTAAAGAAAGAGGTATTGGAATCAGTATTGAGTCTATTTCTTAGTATCAAAATTGAGTTTGTAAATGTGAGTATGCTGACAGGATTAGTACACACTGTATGTCATGTCCCGTCTCGTAAGCATAGGTCAGCAGTAGTCTGTACTCAAGTAGAACCGATACACAATCACACGTCTGTCTGCTGTGAGGGAGGAGCTGCTGTGTCAAATCTGATCTGACCCTTTTCCCCCTAGAGCTGCACCAGTCCTCAGGTCTCCCCTTTAAAGAGGAACGCAGACAGACCTCCCCTTTAAAGAGGAACGCAGACAGACCTCCCCTTTAAAGAGGAACGCAGACAGACCTCCCCTTTAAAGAGGAACGCAGACAGACCTCCCCTTTAAAGAGAAACGCAGACAGACGCACGCAGGCTGTAGAAGTAAAACTGTGTGTTCTACTGTGAGTGTGTGTGTAGGTGTGTGTGTGTGTGTGTCCGTGTGTGTGTGAGCGTGTGTGCGTGACTGTGTGTGTGTGACTGTGTGTGTGTGACTGTGTGTGTGTGTGTGACTGTGTGTGTGTGTGTGACTGTGCGTGTGTGACTGTGTGTGTGCGTGCATGACTGTGCGTGTGTGACTGTGCGTGTGTGACTGTGTGTGTGTGACTGTGTGTGTGACTGTGTGTGTGTGACTGTGTGTGTGCATGCATGACTGTGTGTGTGACTGTGTGTGTGGGTGTGACTGTGTGTGTGTGTGTGCGTGCATGACTTTGTGTGTGACTGTGTGTGTGGGTATGACTATGTGTGTGTGACTGTGCATGTGTGACTGTGTGTGTCTGTGACTGTGTGTGTAACTGCATGTGTGACCGTGTGTGTGTGCGTATGTGACTGTGTGTGTGTGTGTGTGTCTGTGTGACTGTGACAGTGTGTGTGTGATTGTGTGACTGTGTGTGTGAGTATGTGTGTGACAGGGTGCACGTGAGTGTGTGTGACTAAGTGTATGACTGTATGTGTGTGTGCCTGTGTGTGTGTGACTGTGTGTGTGACAGGGTGCACTTGACTGTGTGAGAGTGTGTGTGAGAGAGTGTGAGTGTGTGACTGTGTGTGTGTGAGAGATGGTGCATGTGAGTGTGTGTGACTGTGTGTGTGACTTTGTGACTGTGTGTGTGACAGGGTGCACGTGAGTGTGTGTGACTGTGTGTGTGTGAGAGGGTGCACGTGAGTGTGTGTGTGTGACTGTGTGTTGTGTGTGAGAGGGTGCACGTGATTGTGTGTGTGTGACTGTGTGTTGTGTGTGAGAGGGTGCACGTGATTGTGTGTGTGTGTGAGAGGGTGCACGTGACTGTGTGTGTGTGAGAGAGGGTGCACGTGAGTGTGTGTGTGTGACTGTGTGTGTGACTGTGTGTGTGTGTGTGTGACAGGGTGCACGTGACTGTGTGAGAGTGTGTGTGAGAGAGTCTGAGTGTGTGACTGTGTGTGTGTGAGAGATGGTGCACGTGACTGTGTGTGTGTGAGTGTGTGTGTGTGTGTGTGTGTGTGTGTGTGTGTGACTGTGTGTGTGTGACTGTGTGTGTGACTGTGTGTGTGTGTGACAGGGTGCACGTGTGACTGTGTGTGTGTGTGAGAGGGTGCACGTGAGTGTGTGTGTGTGACTGTATGTTGTGTGTGAGAGGGTGCACGTGAGTGTGTGTGTGTGACTGTGTGTGTGACTGTGTGTGTGTGAGAGATGGTGCATGTGAGTGTGTGTGTGTGTGAGAGGGTGCACGTGAGTGTGTGTGTGTGACTGTATGTTGTGTGTGAGAGGGTGCACGTGATTGTGTGTGACTGTGTGTGTGTGTGTGTGTGACTGTGTGTGTGTGTGTGTGACTGTGTGTGTGACTGTGTGTGTGTGTGACAGGGTGCACGTGACTGTGTGTGTGACTGTGTGTGTGTGTGACAGGGTGCACGTGAGTGTGTGTGTGTGACTGTGTGTGTGACTGTGTGTATGTGTGAGAGGGTGCACGTGAGTGTGTGTGACTGTGTGTTGTGTGTGAGAGGGTGCACGTGAGTGTGTGTGTGACTGTGTGTTGTGTGTGAGAGGGTGCACGTGAGTGTGTGTGTGTGACTGTGTGTGTGTGTGACAGGGTGCCTGTGAGTGTGTGTGGAGCCATAGCCTGGGGCAGAGGCCTCGTGTGGACTCTCTCTGCTCTCTCTGCTCACTGGACTCACACAGAGCCACATTTCTGTGTTCAGACGACGTCTCATCTCAACATTCTGACATCAGTTTGAATTTTGAGTTTGTTTTGGGGTTTTGTTGTTTTATTTACTTTGCATTTAAGGTCAAACCTTCTTGGCAAAGCTTGATCTCATCAGATCTTTATATTATTATTTTTTATTATTATTTCTATTTTGGTATTATTATTGTTTATCTTGATTGCATCACACGTTTTCCCTTTTTTGCACTAAACTGTCCTGGAGCCACTGTGACTGTTGAATTTCTCCACTGTGTGATCAGTAAAGTCCTGTCTTATCTTATGTCTTATCTTATGTCTTATCTTATCTTATCTCAGAAGCTCAGGTGCTCAGGCTACAGCAGCAGTTCATCACCACCGAGTGTGAGTGAATGAATTCTACACAAAACTGTAGAGTGACTTTTAGGGCCTGGAAAAGATTCAATTCAATTCAATTTATTTTGTAGCACCCAAAATCGCAACAACAGTTTCCTCTAAGGCCGTTCCAAGATTTGGATGAGTAAAACACACACACAGACATATCAAAACAGGAATAAACAACATTCATGTAAAGCAGCAAATGAAACATGGTCCAGTCATCCCCTGTACTTAGACCCTCCTTCTCAGCAAGGAAAAACTCCAAAAAACTTAAATTTTATATTATATTGCATTAAAAGATTAATGCATTATTACAATTACCGTATTTTCTGGACCATAAGCCGCTACTTTTTTCCCAGACTTTGAACCATGCGGCTTTTATAAAAGTGCGGCTATTCTGTGGATTTTTCTTCCACTGCTAGGGGGCGCTCTAACCGGAATTTCAAAAACAAGATAGACGGAAAATTAATGCAAAGAAGAATACACTAATTTTTATTTAGCAGATATAACACCCATCCATCCATCCTTCTTCTTCCGCTTATCCGACGCCGGGTCGCGGGGGCAGCAGTCTAAGCAGGGGCTCCCAAGCTTCCTGCTCCCCAGCCACTTCCTCCAGCTCCTCCGGACGGACCCCGAGGCGTTCCCAGGCCAGCCGAGAGACATAGTCCCTCCAGCGTGTCCTGGCCCTTCCTCGGGGCCTCCCTACCGGTGGGACATGCCCGGAACACCTCCCGAGGGAGGCGTCCAGGAGGCATCCGGACCAGATGCCCGAATCCACCTCAGCTGGCTCCTTCTCGACGTGGAGGAGCAGCGACTCTACCCGAGCTTCCTCCCGTGTGACCGAGCTCCTCACCCTATCTCTAAGGGAGCGCCCGGCCACTCTGCGGAGGAAAGTCATTTCGGCCGCTTGTATCCGTGATCTCCGTTCTTTGGTCATTACTCAGAGCTTCATGACCATAGGTGAGGGGAGGAACGTAGATTGACCGGTAAATCGAGAGCTTCGCCTTTCGGCCCAGCTCCTCTTCACCACAACGGTCTGATACAGCGACCGCATCACTGCCGACGCTGCACCGATCCGCCTGTCAATCTCACGCTCCACCCTCACTCGTGAACAAGACCCCGAGATACTTGAACTCCTCCACTTGAGGCAGAGACTCCCCACCCACCCCGGAGAGGGCAATCCACCTTTTCCGGTCGAGAACCATGGCCTCGGATTTGGAACAGCTGATTCTCATCCTGCCGCTTCACACTCAGCTGCAAACTGCCCCAGTGCACTCTGCAGGTCCTGGTTTGATGGAGCCAACAGGACAACATCATCCGCAAAAAGCAGCGATGAAATCCTTTGGTCCCCGAACTGGACCCCCTCCGGCCCCTGGCTGCGCCTAGAAATTCTGTCCATAAATACAGTGAACAGAACCGGTGACAAAGGGCAGCCCTGGAGTCCAACATGCACCGGAACAGGTCTGACTTACTGCCGGCAATGCGAACAGAGTCTCCTGCTCCGTCATACAGGGACCGGACAGCCCTTAGCAAAGGGCCCCGGACCCCATACTCCCGGAGCACCCCCCACAGGGCACCACGAGGGACACGGTTGAATGCCTTCTCCAGGTCCACAAAACACATGTGGACTGGTTGGGCAAACTCCCATGAACCCTCGAGCACCCGATGGAGGGTGTAGAGCTGGTCCAGTGTTCCACGACCAGGCCGAAAACCACATTGCTCCTCTTGAATCCGAGGTTCGACTATCGGCCGAACTCTCCTCTCCAGTCCCCTGGCATAGACTTTACCGGGGAGGCTGAGGAGTGTGATTCCCCTGCAGTTGGACACCCCCCCACCCCCCCCTCCCCCTTCTTATACAGAGGGACCACCACCCCGGTCTGCCAGTCCAGAGGTACTGTTCCCGACCGCCACGCGATGTTGTAGAGACGTGTCAGCCAAGATAGCCCCACAACACCCAGAGACTTAAGGTACTCAGGACGGATCTCATCCACCCCCGGAGCCTTGCCACCGAGGAGCTTTCCGACCACCTCAGTGACTTCAGCCAGGGTGATGGATGAGTCCGCCTCTGGGTCCCCAGCCTCGGCCTCCTCTTCGGAGGACGTGACGGTGGGATTGAGGAGATCCCCAAAGTATTCCTTCCACCGCCCGACAACATCCCCAGTCGAGGTCAGCAGCTCTCCCCCCGCACTGTAAACAGTGTTGGTGAAGGACCGCTTTCCCCTCCTGAGGCGCCGGACAGTTTGCCAGAATTTCCTTGGGGCCATCCGAGTGTCCTCCTCCATGGCCTCCCCGAACTCCTCCCAGACCCGAGTTTTTGCCTCTGCTACCGCCTGGGCTGCAGCACGCTTGGCCCGACGGTACCCGTCAGCTGCCTCAGGAGTCCACCGGGCCAGTAAGGCCCGGTAGGACTCCTTCTTCAGCTTAACGGCATCCCTTACTTCCGGTGTCCACCACCGGGTTCGGGGATTGCCGCCGCGACAGGCACCGCAGACCTTACGGCCACAGCTACGAATGGCCGCCTCGACAATAGAGGCCGAGAACAAAGCCCACACACGACACACGGCCGGAGGTCAGATGACACGACAACAAAGTCGATCATCGACCTCCGGCCTAGGGAGTCCTGGTGCCAAGTGCACCGATGGACCCCCTTGTGCTCGAACATGGTGTTCGTTATGGACAAACTGTGACTAGCACAGAAGTCCAATAACAGAACACCCCTTAGGTTCAGATCAGGGAGGCCGTTCCTCCCAATCATCCCTCTCCAAGTGTCACTGTCATTGCCCACGTGGGCGTTGAAGTCCCCAGTAGAACAATGGAGTCCCCGGTCGGTACACTGTCCAGTCCCCCTCCCAGGGACTCCAAGAAGGCCGGGTACTCTGCACTGCTGTTCGGTCCGTAGGCCGACACCACAGTGAGAGACCTGTCCCCGAGCCAAAGGCGCAGGGACACGACCCTCTCGTTCACCGGGGTGAACTCCAACACGCAGTGGCTGAGCTGATGGGCGATGAGGAGGCCCACACCAGCTCGCCGCCGCTCCCCGCGGCCAACGCCAGAGAAATGGAGAGTCCAACCCCTCTCAAGGAGCAGATATAACACGCACAACAAATTACTAATTGGTAATTATTTTCAAATCCTCGTCCCTTCATCATGAAAAGCACGATGGAGTCTGTATGATGCAAGTTTTAAGTTGAAGGCATCGATCTTACTCCAGGAAGGAAACCGCTGTAGAGCCCTGCACCCGCGGGACCCACGGGACCAACACAAAACAGTGCGGTGCGGGACATATTCTGAAAGCTTATTGTGGGCGCAGGTGGGAGCGCGACCGCACGACGCGGGAGCGGTACTGAAGACTGCGGGAGCAGGACTGAAAATTGTGTCCTGCGCAGACCTCTACTGTGCTGCTGCTGTGAGCTCGGCGTCAGTGGAGATGATTAAAGTGACTTGTGGTTTCACTGCACAGGAGAAATGAAGGTCAATTACCGGTTCTTTTCTGTTTTTGACCTGTTTTAATCAGCACAGTTGCTGCTGTGTTAAAAGGCACTGATCAGAAACAGGTACAGGTACATAACAGGTACATAAATGTACATTTACAGTACAAAATCGTTCTGTATATGCAGTAAATATCTAAGTTTTCAACATAGACATCAGCGGCTTATAGCCCGGGTGCAGCTTGTATATCTTAAAAAAATAAATAAATAAAATAGAGTGGATGCGGCTTATATACAGGTGTGCTCTATAGTCCAGAAAATACGGTATATTAATGTGAGCAGGATCGATCCTGCTCACATTAATATACTTCACCTGGTACTCGGCCTGGTGGTATAACTGGAAATGATGCAACAAAAAAGATATTTTAGAATTGCATTACAGTGTGATAAATAAGAGTCAGGATAAATCTCTAAGACTCCGCAGTCAGACGTCAGCCATGTGAAGTCTTTTTCTTTTAAAATCAGGGTCCAGGGTCCCTGCCCAGATGTCCCACTGTGGTGCTATTAACAGAAGAAAAACAGTGAAAGTAAATCTGTCTTTTTCTTTAAAAAAAATAAATAAATAAAAAATCTTAGTCATTACTGGCTCTATCCACATGAAACAAAAAAGTGCAATGTCTTCGCTGTCAGTATAAAAAATCTAGTGAAATCATATTTCCACAGTAGCTTCAGAAAGTGGAGCCATTTTTAACCCCAAAGACGTGAGTTTTGTCATTTGACTTTCAGCAGTGTGATTATGATGAGTTACGAACAAATAATGATTCTATTTGTGCATTTTAATTCTGGACATTGCTTTCCAAAACAGTAACTCTCCCACAGTGTTAATAATCATTTCCATCTGAAATTATGAAATCAATCATCATCAAATTCTAGGACAGAACCTGCGTCCAGTTGTTCCAAAGGCCACTGTTGCTCTAAGCCATCGGCTCACACATTATTCAGTGTGATTACAGGACCAGTGGAAACTAACAATGCCCCTCCATCACACGCACATGGGTCCAGTGAGAGCCGTTATCCTGTAGGAGGCGCTGTACATTAGCCGCTCACAGCTCTCCTCAGGCCCATCCATCAGCCCCTCGCTCCAGCCGACCAACACGTGGAATAATAATTGTGTATGAATTTATGTGCAGAGCTCCAGAGTGAAGCTCCATAGGCTGTGACAGAGAGAGAGAGAGAGAGCGCTGCTGGAGCTGTGTGGGAGGAGGGAGGAGGGAGGGAGGAGGGAGGAGGGAGGAGGGAGGGAGGAGGGAGGAGGGAGGAGGGAGGGAGGAGGGAGGAGGGAGGGAGCCTCATTCTTCTAACAACAAGACTATGGCACTTTACACTTTATGAGCCGAGCAGGTGAGAGAAACACTGCTCTGCTCACGAGAGTGAACACAGCACCAGGATGTTCATGAAGGAGCAGATTTCAACAGATCAACACAGATCAGCATGGTCCTGGTCTGAGGTTTAGTCCTGATGGGAACTTTATTAACACTGTACAGACTGTATCTGTATAAACTGTATCTGTATAAACTGTATCTGTATAGACTGTATCTGTATAAACTGTATATGTATAAACTGTATATGTATAGACTGTATCTTTATAAACTGTATCTGTATAGACTGTATCTGTATAAACTGTATCTGTATAAAACTGTATAAACTGTATAAACTGTATCTGTATAAACTGTATCTGTATAGACTGTATCTGTATAAACTGTATATGTATAAACTGTATATGTATAGACTGTATCTTTATAAAAGTGGACTAAATAAATGTGAGGTCACCCACAGCATTCAGATCCAGTCAAATGAAGCTCATCGAGGCTGGTGGATATAGCGGTGAATTTGGAGCAAAGTTCCTTATGTGGAATTCCAAGCTTAAGCATCACAGCAACTGAAGAGTCAATCCGGAGCGAGGCTACTGAAGGTAACGTCTCCTTTTGTTCACATCACTGGTTTAGAGCAGCCACTTAGCAACACTGTCAATCAAACCTGTTGCTTATGCTAATGAGAGCAACTTATATATTTTATCTTTTTTACGGGCAAAATAAATCCCCCAGGATCATGCAGAGTGGGTTATTATGAATATCCAACCATCCATTTCCTTGCTCTTTATCTGGGGCCGGGTCATGGGGGCAGAAGTCTAAACGGGGAGGCCCAGACTTCAGCCAGAGATTGTGACGTCAGTACAGTCTGTGGGTGAGACACTGCAGGTGAAATGGAAAAATCTTAAATTTGGAGAGTTCAGTTTGAAACTTTGTTTAAAATGTTGTTTTCATAAACAAATCCAGTATTTCATGGATACAAATGGACCATATTTGGAGCATATGAACTGGGAACATGCACAGAGGCAGGTTTCATTTCTTGTTTCATTTTGTTGTCATAAAAATGCACTGATGGGATTTGATCTTTAGTAATTCTTTAGTAATTGGAAAAAACAAATTCACCTCATCTTTTGGAATTAAACCATTAATGTTTCATATGTAATGTTTAAAGCTCAGAACCTCCAGAAATCCCTCCCTGAGCTGCAGAGGCTGCACTAGCACTGATTCATTCAGGTGCTGGGGTTTAGGGAGTAACTGTTCCGCTCAAAGAGGCATTTTAGTTTTAACACACTAGATTTCAGCATTGAGATGGTCAAATCAAAGTCCAAATCCAACACTGACTGGAAGCTCGTTATATCTACAGTCATCAGCTAATGGGAACCACAACACCAACCAAACATTTGTTCATGTATTTGTAATTAGTCTTAATTACAAATCAGCATTACAGCTGTTATCTTTAAAACCAGTTGAATTGATTCTAAAAAATGTTGCCCACTGTACCTTTAATGCAGAGTACTGAAGGGCGCAGAGCGGCTTTGGGCCTTTGGTGGGGAACTTCCTTCATTGTTATCGTCAGCTCATATAGAGTCACACAGAAGAAGTGCACACTAGTGTGATATTGTGGTGCATATTCCTGCTCCTGGCACATGTGGAATACTTGTGTATTTACTGGAGCTTGTGGCTCAGCCGTACTGAACCATTAGGGCTGTGCCTGTGCGAGCAGCAGGCTCCTCAACACTGAGCTTTTCTTCTGCACTTGTAATGGTCCCATGGTGCATTATTCACACTCTCTGTGCATGCACGGGCTCACATATATCTGCTTTTAATCAACACATTTTTATTGCTAATAAAACCTGGACTTCTTCACGCTGTACTGTGGAACACTCTAGGTAATTGGATAATCTCCATGGAAACAAGCTGGTAAACCCCCAAAAGAAGAATTCCACCTTTAATGATTAGAACTATTTACTGAAAACAAAAGAAAATATATATTTTTTCAATCTAATAAATAAACATTATTTATTTATTTTCTATGTATGGATGAGGTATTACACTTCTATGAGGTGTTTATATGACACAGAACACATTTAGAGCCCCATGTTACCTTTATGTTTGACTAGTGACTCCCCCTTCAGAGCACTGTCATAACATACCCAGAGTGCGTCCCACTAATGAAACTACAGCACATCGCGTCAAGTTTTGTCAAGTTGTAGTGTATTGTTTAGTATCATGCTTATATATGTCTGAAGTATTGTTGTGTGGGAGCGTGGGTCACGTAGGATGGTGGGCAGAGCCTTGTACAGAATCTTTGTACAATCTTTTGAATCTTTTTCAGAACATTGTCAAGGACACTTCTCACCCCGGCCATCACCTTCTTGCCCTGTTGCCCTCTGGCAGGCGCTACAGGTCACTCTGCTCACGGACTAACAGATTCAGGGACAGTTTCTATCCAAGAGCTGTCACAGCACTCAACTTACAGTATTCAAACTCACTCTGACAATTCACTAAATCTGCACTTTACACCACTGGTCACTTTCCAAATCATGTGCAATAATTGTCATATATCTACCTCCTTTAAATCTTTTTTTAATCTTGTATTTATTTTGTGTTTGTATTTATTTTTGTGTTTGTCTATATTTATTTTTTTGTTTGTGTTTTTCTTTTAAATAAAAAGGGAGATGCCACTCAATTTCGTTGTATCTTTTGTTACAATGACAATAAAGGCTGTTCTGATTCTGATTCTTCTTCTGAATCTTACAGCTAATCATAAAGAGGGTTGAATAGGGCCCAGGAAAGATCACTAAATTACTCATTCATGCATGGATGGATGACATCTAAAACCTCTTGAGGCAGGTTTTTGATGGAAAAAGGCTGTAACATGTCCTTCAATGAGGAAACATCAGAACAAACTGCCCTTTGGACGTAATGTTCTGTGTTCACGTATCCCTCACTGCTACTTCCTGTATTTTGTACTTTTCTTTTTCCCACACTTAACTGATGAACTACGATAAATACTGACCACAAGTACTATTCACCAAACCAAATCAGAATTAGAAATATATGAACCCTGTCGTGTGCACTTTAAGACCATTATAACCTACATCATAGAATGGTACAGCGCAGTGGCCCCTGAGACAGAAGCCCTGTTTGCTGAGCTGGTTCCACAGGTGAGGAGCCATTTGGATGTGAATCATCTGTGTTGAAAATGTTGGGCTGGATCTTTGCATTTGCTCAGAATAATGGCTTCTTTTCCACACCGCCGTGAGGGGCACTCGGCGACAGGAACGCCGCGTCTGAAATTGTAGCTGTCACAAGCACTGCGCCTGTTATGCTTATTGATTTAGCCCCAATGCCTGTATTTGCATACTCTCTTCACATTAGTTTAATATTATGCAGCAGAGTTTACACTGGGCACTTTTACACTTTGGCCAATGCTTCAAAAGCTCCTCTGTGGAGTCCATATTAAAGCATCCTGCTGTAGGCGGGTGCAGAAGTGACTGGGCTCATGCCATATTCACTCTTCTGAGTCCATGGTTGCCATGGTCATGGTCGGCTGTTCTTGTTGCCCATAGGCTTTTACAGCAGTTTTTCACATTTCTGATCAGATTGGCCTCCAAATTCAGTCCCTTCCATCCAAGACAGGCGTCCTTCCTCCGCTCAGAGGCTAATGGAACAGGCTGCTCTTATCTGTCTTATGCTAACTTATTTTAAGTTTACAGTTGTGCTCATAAGTTACCCTGACACAATTTATGATTTCTTGTCCGTCTTTCAGAGAATATAAATGATAACACAAAAACTTTACTTTCACTCATGGTTGGTGCTTGGCTGAATCAATTTATTTCCAAACAACTGTGTTTCCTCTTTTTAAAACATAATGAGAACAGAAACCACACAAATGACCCAGTGAAGCTGGAGTCTTTTGTGATAGTTGTGGATGTTCTTTTCTCTGATGGTAAAGCTGCTCATTCTTCTGGGCAAAAGGTTCCAGTTCCTCTAAATTCTTGGGCTCTTGTCTGAACTGCAGCTTGAATCTGCCCAGAGGCTCAGTGATACTGAGGTCAGAAGAGACGAACACTCCAGAACCTTCACTTTATTCTGCTGGAGCCACAGCTCCACTTTGTGTTTTGGATCATTATCATGTTGAATATCCAAGTACGTCCCATGTGCAGCTTCTGGACCAAGAAATCATCAATTCTGCCTGAGGATGGAAACTTATGAACACAACTGTAACCCTGCCTCAGTCTATACTCAACAATGAGTCAGTGTGAAGTCCTGAGCCGTTCTCAGGTGATGTTTGGTTATATTTTGCTATGGCTAAAGTTTAAAATGATTCCTCAATTAACTATTCGACCACAGACAGTTTGATTTTGTAGAGTTTGGTTTTGAACAAAAAGGTGAGAGTGACTAAAGGAAAAACTGTGGGCCAATGCTAGCTGGCCTGGGGCTGTAATGTTATGTGTGAGAGACTCTCCTGTTGTAGTGCAGTGCAGGTCTTTCTAGTCAGCTTGTGTTAAAATAAAGTTCAGATTAAAGTCGAATAGAGTTTCAGACATAGTAGTGCCTTCAGTTAGCATCACATCTCCAAAGAATGTTGATATCAGCTACAAAGCATCAATTGTGCTCCTTTATTCTTTCTCTAAAACACAAAAATCCAATGTGAAATACACAGTTTTCACTCTTGTGCTGTGGACCCACCTCATTTCACAGCCTGTAATTAGTCAATTTCCATCTGAAGACATATCGGAATATTGACTTTTAATAAATGACACCATTAATAGTAGAGACACAAACATCAATTTATAATTATCCGAAGTCATTTCTTTCCCGTTTTAACTGCGCAAAGATTTGTATGATCCAGAGTGTCCAATGATGAATAGAACACATTTCTGCAGTACATTCATTTTCATTTAGGAGCTAATAAGCACAAGGAGAGAGAAAATTACACTTTTGCTCAAATACACCTTTTGTTTTATATTTAAAGGGCCCACGTTACACTGTTTTCTGATCTATGTTCGACACAGATTTAGAATTCATCTCTCAGACAGTCAGAAAACACTTGTGATGCCACGTAATAAAGGACGTGTTCTACTGTGTTTTCAAACTCCACACGCCTTCACTAGATTCATTTGGATGATTTCAGTAGTGGGATTGACAGTATACTGACATCACAAGGTGGAACCTGGAGGTGAAGCTTGGAGACGTAGTTAGCGTTACTCAAACACAAGTCCAGGTCTGTTTTTGAGGAGGGAACAACCTTACAACACGCTGTATCTGTGTAATCTCTCAGTGCTCCGTGGGTGAACACTAGTCTATGTGCTCTTCTACGGGTTCTGATACAGCTCCAGATCAAGGCATTCAGGAAAGGTTCATTTCTGCCCTGTGAATGGGGCTTTTTAACTGCCTGACCACTGACCATAGCCTACCACAAAACCCATAATATCTGCTGAAACCCCATCAAACTGAAAAAAACAGAAACCATTGCCAAACCATCACAAGATCTGTGGTGAGCAAACTCCTAGTAAGAATGCATTATTCAAAGATTATTTTAATACATAAAAACTCCTGTAAGTCAAGTGTGTATTTCTTTATATAGATAGATGGATATATATTGGTGCTTTGATCTTAAAGACAATTATCCAATCAGAGAGCAGAATGAGCCTCACATGACTCTCTCATTTGGGTTGACAGTTCCAATCCCGAAATCCAGTGTGTTTAAACCTAATGTGTCTCTCTGATCTGAACGGTCACTCCCTAAACTCCAGCACCTGCACCAGTCAGGAGTCAGTGCTAGTGCAGCCTCTGCAGCTCAAGGAGGGAAGTTTGGAGGTTCTTTGACGTGAGGCCTGTTCATATGCTGAGAATGTGCACAGAATGACACAGATCTGTATATATCTCTATCTGCAGGTTAAGGCTCTGGAGACAGGTTCAGTTTATAGATTTCAGATTTTAGTCTTGTTTTAAAACAGTAAAAGTACAGACTTGTACTCTGACAGTTTTGTAGCAGTTGCTTTAAGATCAGAGAACACTCTCTTCCCTCCGTGTGACCTGATGTAAAAGAAGACACAGTACAACCTTAAACATTTACCTTATGAATCATAGAACATCATTAGTTTGACTTGACTCAAGTCGTCTCATGTGTGAACCAAGGAGATGTGTGAGGAGGAGGAGGGTGTGTGCAGGTCACAGCCTCATGTGTGGGCCATGTGCAGGGGGAGATAAGGGGCTCATGTGGTGTGTGTGTGTGTCTCCACACTCAGTGGTGGTAAATTACTGTAGTAGCCACAGGTGCCCTGAAGCAGACTGATGAAGTCTGTCAATCTATGCCATCGCCCCCTCCACCACCAACACTCCATTCACACTAGAGCAGAGGTTTACTGGTGAGGTGTACCTCCTCTGGGGGGCGCCAAAGAGCCACTGGGGAGGTGCGACACACATGAAATTAACAATAAATAAAAAAACAGTCCACATGTCTAAAACATGCCCGCACCCCTATGAACTAACATCAAGGACCATGTTGTCCACCCTCCTGTGGGCTCACCACCTGCAGAGGGGTTCATAGGGGGGGTCAGGTGCTAGGAGTATTGGGCAGCATGCTGCCCCCGCGACCCAGCCGGATTAAGCAGGAGAAGATGAATGAATGAATGAATGAATGAATGAATGAACAGTCCACATGTGTCCACATCTGCAGCAGTACTTATGTTGGTAATTGTGTGTGTGTATTAGCAGCAGTGAGGGAGGAGCCAGGACCCAGCAAAAAACGTTGGAAATATGATCCTGATTATGTAAAGTTCGGTTTCAGCTGGTCGGGTTCTGAGACTGCACCTCTGCCACAACATCATTTAACCAGCGGGAGCAGCTCTGGTTCAGACCAGGCTCAGAGGAGCTGGAGCAACATGGGACCAGTGCACAGAGGATTCCATGGAGCTGCTCAGACCCAGTTCAATGCGTATTGGTCCTGCTCTTCCCCGTCTGGAACCAGCACATGGAGGACAGAGCCTCTGGGCTGATCTGACCAACGTGCTCGGACGATGGCACAAGACCAAGGAATGGACCCCATTCCAGGTCCAGGGAACAGTGGTAGAGCTTAATCTAAGGTCCACACACGTACCGTTTTCAGCATCAGGTGTCGTCAGCGGGAGTTTTGGCACAGATTACAACTGTTAAGCATGTTCTATTGGTTTGGATTGGCCGACTGATGTTCAGTTATGTTAAAAGTCGCCTCAGTTACGCCTCAGTTCTTATTGAAATGTATCATTGCAGGAACACAAGATGCAAGATGGGAGGGCAGGCAGATGGGATTTTGGGGAAGGGGGGGCTCGGCTGTCTTTACCTACTCTAAGGGGAGGCTCACATCACCCAAGTTGAAAACTGCTCTAGACAATGTGGAGTTTGTGGACACAACAGCCTCTACGGTCAAGTCTGCTCCACTGTGACCCCTGCTGTTCCTCTGCTGCTCCACTGTGACCCCTGCTGTTCCTCTGCTGCTCCACTGTGACCCCTGCTGTTCCTCTGCTGCTCTCCCATCCTAGTACTGACCAGGCTCAGTCCTGCTGAGCGTCTGAGAGGCTTGGATGAACAGGCATACAGCCAAAAGAATGTCACTTACACGTTCATCCACTCACAGGACTTATCCTCTCACACCTGTGACCCTCACCCCTCTTCTCCCTCCCTTCTTCCCTCTACTCCCTGTTGATCTGAACACACTGATCACCTACTCTCCTCTCCCTCTTCCAATCTCCTCCTTTCTATCTCCCTCCATCCTTCTTCCCCTCTCTCTTCTCCTCCTCCTCTCGTGAACCTCTCTGCCTCCTCCCTTCCTCACTCCCTTGTTTTCCTCCACCCTCCTCCATGTTGATCTGACCGCACTGATGTCCTGTCTCGTGTTATCTGCTGCTCTCATCTGCCCCCGGAGGCTGTACGTGGTAAAACTGTACACCGTGGGGCCCTTTGTCCTGTTTATCAGTGTGCTGTCTGCTCAGGGCCCGGCCATCTCCTCTGTCCCCTACCAGCCTCACCTCTGAGAATCGATTTACTGTAAATCAGAAGAGCCGAATCCCATTAGCTGCTCAGATCTGCTAAAAGCACATTGGAGTAGTGATATGGCCGGATCCCCTTCATGGTGTGAGGACTTTCTACAGCCTGTGATGGGCTCTTCTGATTCTCCTCTATTTCCTACTGCAGATGTACTCAAGAACAATCGCAGGTACATTGCTGCCATGTAATGTCACATATGTTTGTGATTAGTGCTGTCAGTGTTAACATGTGATTATTAAAACAAAATGACTCATCATCCACCAACGCAGATGAGCACATGCTCTTTTTCGACCAATCACACGCGTGAGTGTGGCTGGAGGCTTTACCTGCCAGGAGACACGCTGTGCTCATTACCCTGTTACATGCACACATTAGTCCTCATGTGGACCAGAACCAAAGACGCTGCACATACTGATTTAAACAGCGTGTGAGGAAAGTAAAGGTCGAGTGTGAGGCTAAAGCGCGGAAAATGAGCCAAATATTTCACCACAGAACGCTGGAGGACACCGGGCCAACTCTAAACAGCTTGGAACAGCTGTATCTGTCACCATGAGAGCACCTGCAAGCAGCAGTGAAAGCTCTTTAACCCCACTACCCTCCTGCAACATGTACAGCACACATATACTCCCACTACCCTCCTGTAACATGTACAGCACACATATACTCCCACTACCCTCCTGTAACATGTGCAGCACACATATACTCCCACTACCCTCCTGTAACATGTACAGCACACATATACTCCCACTACCCTCCTGTAACATGTGCAGCACACATATACTCCCACTACCCTCCTGTAACATGTACAGCACACATATACTCCCACTACCCTCCTGTAACATGTGCAGCACACATATACTCCCACTACCCTCCTGTAACATGTGCAGCACACATATACTCCCACTACCCTCCTGTAACATGTGCAGCACACATATACTCCCACTACCCTCCTGTAACATGTGCAGCACACATATACTCCCACTACCCTCCTGTAACATGTGCAGCACACACATACTCCCACTACCCTCCTGTAACATGTGCAGCACACATATACTCCCACTACCCTCCTGTAACATGTACAGCACACATATACTCCCACTACCCTCCTGTAACATGTGCAGCACACATATACTCCCACTACCCTCCTGTAACATGTACAGCACACATATACTCCCACTACCCTCCTGTAACATGTACAGCACACATATACTCCCACTACCCTCCTGTAACATGTGCAGCACACATATACTCCCACTACCCTCCTGTAACATGTGCAGCACACATATACTCCCACTACCCTCCTGTAACATGTACAGCACACATATACTCCCACTACCCTCCTGTAACATGTACAGCACACATATACTCCCACTACCCTCCTGTAACATGTGCAGCACACATATACTCCCACTACCCTCCTGTAACATGTGCAGCACACATATACTCCCACTACCCTCCTGTAACATGTACAGCACACATATACTCCCACTACCCTCCTGTAACATGTACAGCACACATATACTCCCACTACCCTCCTGTAACATGTACAGCACACATATACTCCCACTACCCTCCTGTAACATGTACAGCACACATATACTCCCACTACCCTCCTGTAACATGTGCAGCACACATATACTCCCACTACCCTCCTGTAACATGTACAGCACACATATACTCCCACTACCCTCCTGTAACATGTACAGCACACATATACTCCCACTACCCTCCTGTAACATGTGCAGCACACATATACTCCCACTACCCTCCTGTAACATGTACAGCACACATATACCCCACTACCCTCCTGTAACATGTGCAGCACACATATACCCACTACCCTCCTGTAACATGTGCAGCACACATATACTCCCACTACCTCCTGTAACATGTACAGCACACATATACTCCCACTACCCTCCTGTAACATGTGCAGCACACATATACCCCACTACCCTCCTGTAACATGTACAGCACACATATACTCCCACTACCCTCCTGTAACATGTGCAGCACACATATCACTACCCTCCTGTAACTCACTACCCTCCATGTGCACTATGTAACATGTACAGCACACTACTCTCACTACCCTCCTGTAACATGTACAGCACACATCTACTCCCACTACCCTCCTGTAACATGTGCAGCACACATATACTCCCACTACCCTCCTGTAACATGTGCAGCACACATATACTCCCACTACCCTCCTGTAACATGTACAGCACACATATACTCCCACTACCCTCCTGTAACATGTACAGCACACATATACTCCCACTACCCTCCTGTAACATGTGCAGCACACATATACTCCCACTACCCTCCTGTAACATGTGCAGCACACATATACTCCCACTACCCTCCTGTAACATGTGCAGCACACATATACTCCCACTACCCTCCTGTAACATGTACAGCACACATATACTCCCACTACCCTCCTGTAACATGTGCAGCACACATATACTCCCACTACCCTCCTGTAACATGTGCAGCACACATATACTTATGACATGCACTTTCTACACATGTATTTCTTTCATTAGAGAGACTCTGAGTGTGCTCAAAGAGCCTCACACCAAACACAGAACAGGAAATGGTCACATTTCTATAGAGCTTTTCTACCTCATGCACTCAAAGCACTTAACATAAAAAAACACTCGCCCATTCACACACACACACACACACACACACACGTGTATGTGTATGTGTGTGTGTATAGTGTGTGTGTATAGTGTGTGTGTAGAGTGTGTGTGTGTATAGTGTGTGTGTATAGTGTGTGTGTAGAGTGTGTGTGTATAGTGTGTGTGTGTATAGTGTGTGTATAATGTGTGTCTGTATAGTGTGTGTATAGTGTGTGTATAATGTGTGTGTGTATAGTGTGTGTATAGTGTGTGTGTGTATAGTGTGTGTGTATAGTGTGTGTATAGTGTGTGTGTATATAGTGTGTGTATAATGTGTGTATGTGTGTATAGTGTGTGTATAGTGTGTGTGTGTATAGTGTGTGTATAATGTGTGTGTGTAGTGTGTGTATAGTGTGTGTGTATATAGTGTGTGTATAATGTGTGTGTATAGTGTGTGTATAGTGTGCGTGTGTATAGTGTGTGTGTATAGTGTGTGTATAGTGTGCGTGTGTGTGTATAATGTGTGTGTGTATAGTGTGTGTGTGTATAGCGTGTGTATAGTGTGTGTGTATAGTGTGTGTGTGTATAGCGTGTGTATAGTGTGTGTGTATAGTGTGTGTGTATAGTGTGTGTGTGTATAGCGTGTGTATAGTGTGTGTGTATAGTGTGTGTGTGTGTGTGTATAGTGTGTGTGTGTATAGTATGTGTGTATAGTGTGTCTTAGTATGTGTGTATAGTGTGTGTGTGTGTTTAGTGTGTGTGTATAGTGTGTGTGTGTATAGTGTCTGTGTGTGTATAGTGTGTGTGTATAGTGTGTGTATAGTGTGTGTGTGTATAGTGTGTGTGTGTATAGTGTGTGTGTGTATAGTATGTGTGTATAGTGTCTGTGTGTGTATAGTGTGTATAGTGTGTGTGTATAGTGTGTGTATAGTGTGTGTGTGTATAGTGTGTCAGTTTGCACCTATCCCCATGGAGACAAGCAGGGGGCGCCACCATACCAACTTACAGTCAAGGTCTACGGAGAGGAGCTCCTGCTCACAATAGGAATGAATGCTTTCTCTTCATTTCTTATAGAATTTTTGGGCATAAGGATCAATAAGCTTCATATGTTACTGTGATACTTTTTGGTTCTGTTTTCACCTTTAAGGAAGCCATATCGTGCTTGTTTCTGCTGTACAGTCATAGTCTACGACACCTGTGGATCTTTATGTTAGAATCTGCACATTTTAAATCACAATATTCACCTAAAACGACAACTAAAAAGGAACAAGTCCGATAGCGATGAAAACGAGGGTTGATCTGCAAACGGCATCTTGAAATAAGTGATGAAAGAGCTCTGAAACACACAAAAATCACTCTAAATACAACTTTGTGTGAGTAAATGGTGACGGGAAGCAACTATAACGTGATTAAAACAGTGTATATTTCCCTTTTTAAGAGCACTCAAATGAAAATGAAGACCAACATCGCCCCCGTTATGCAGGAGAAAAACACCAGATCCCATTCTGCTGACGACCATTACCCACTGCTTTAAAGAACAACAAATACTTTTATTATCAAATCTCATTCAGACTCATTTATAGTCGTGTGCGTTGGTGTCAAATGGCCAAAAATCATTTAGAACATTCTAACAAGACAAACTAAGCATTTTGTCTTCTTAATGCTTTAACTTCTTAGGTTCCTTTCTAAGACAATGGAGCCAAGTGTATTTGTACCTTGTTGACATGTTTCGGCTGCTAACTGCGAGCCGTCTTCAGAACTGTCCCCGGTGTTGGTGGTGACGTGTTGTATATCAGCTGTTGTTACTTCCTGTAGGCGTGGTCAGCCTAATGGGACCTGCAGGTCGCTCAGACTGACCACGCCTCCTGTCGCCCGGTGGTCTCTGGAGGAGGGTGTCCCAGGTGTGTGAAAGGAGGAACGCGCCGTCATCACGGTTGATGCTGTCAGTGCCTCTTTTCCTGATCTCTCCGTCCTCCCTGATCCAGCGTTTGAACTTGTTGTTCTCCGATCCAATGACCCGAGCCCCGTCCCGATCCAGAATGTGGTTATTTCTTTTACAGTGGTCTGATATGGTGGATTTTAGGTTTTCCTGTTCTGCTTTGTCTCTTTGTGTTCTGGTGAGTCTCCCTGCTGTTTCTTTTTTGCATTCTTTTTGGTGTTCCTTTTATGTGAAATGCCCGGCCTGTTTCCCCTATGTAAGATTTAAGATTTGCACTGGATTTCGTAGATGGCGTTGCATTTTTTGTTCTGGTGGTACTTTATCTTTGGGGTGCACTAACTGTTGTGTTTTTTCATGGCTCTGGATGGGTTCTGTGATTCCTCTGACGTACGGTAGTGTGACTGTATTTTGGTGTTCCTGCTGCCCTCTGTTGGTTTGCTGTGTTTTCTTCCGGAGTTCTTTGGTTTTATTGAGAACTTGTTGTCTGCCTTTGTTGATGGCCCAGTTGGGATATTGACATTGTTTGAGTGCTTGTGTGATGTGTCTCTCCTCCTCTTCCCTGTCCGTGTGATCTGTGATGAGTGCGGCTCTTTCGAATAGGGTTCTTACTCCTGATAGTTTGTGTGCAGTGGGATGTTCGGATGTCCAGAGCAGATATTGGTCGGTGTGTGTGGGTTTCCTGTATACTGTTATTTTGATGCTGCCGTCTGCGATGTGGTGGATTTTTATGTCCAAAAATGCTGTTGCTCCATCTTTCTCCTCCTCATGTGTGAACTGAACGTTACCTGTAGTGTCCTGTGCGTTGAGATGGTCCGTGAGTTCTTGTGTGTGTCCTTGTTGTATTTTTTCCAGGATGTCATCTACGTATCGTTTCCAGAAGGTTCAGCGGCATTGTGGGGGTGCTGTGTTGAATGCTTTTTGTTCCAGGTCCTCCATGAAAAAACTGCTCATTATTGCGGATAGTGGATCTCCCATCGTGAGCTCCTCTTTCTGTCTGTAAATGATGTTATTGTATTGGAAATATGTAGATTTGGCCACGAATTGTAATAACTGTGTGATGTCGTCGACTGTTAGGTTTGTGCGTTTCTTGAGTGTTTTGTCTTTTCTGAGTTTATCCTGTACTATGCGTAATGTGACATCTACGGGTGTTTTTGTGAATAGTGAGATGACGTCGTGTGATACGAGTATTTCGTCCGGTGCTACTGTAATGTCTTTGAGTTCCTGCGCCAATTGTTTTGCGTTTTTGCAGTGGAAATCTGTTTGACCGATGAGTGGTTTTATTATTTCGACGAGTGCTTTTGACAGATTGTAAGTGACGGAACCTATGCTATCTACTATTGGGCGGAATAGGATTCTAGGCCAGATGCTACAGGTGGGTTAAAGTTACTTTTATAGTTTACTTCGCTGTATTTTGTCAGTTCATTAAATACAATTACTGTCGGAACTTTAGCAGCTGACTACTGGGTCTCGACCACTACGGAAAAGAGCGCGAGTACGCGTTAAAACCCGAATTGGTGAGTTGTGCTAACATGTAGCTTAGCCTCTCATTCAAACGCAAGAGTTAGCCTAGCCTAGCCGAGTCCATTGATTTGAATGGAGCGGTTAGCCTTGTCTTTTATGCCTATTTCTCAAAATGTATTTAACTAAGTGAAGTGCAATTTATATTGAGTTTTTACCAACTTATTGTCTAACTGTGTATGAATTTTGGTTGCAATTGGATACATTTTAAGGCCCAAACTTAGTAATTGGTTGGAGCCTGTTGATTCTAATGCAGCATATGGCACTTCATGTACTTTAAAGGGTACACTTAGTACTGTTATTTCTTGGATTTAATTGTTCATACAATACATGGATAATTGAACAACATGATGATTAACTACATATGCTAATGTTATTTATTATGAACTTTCGATATTGATCCTCAATATTTAGCACTGATATTGGTACATTGATTGATGTATAAATACACTGTTTATTTATTGATTGGATGGAATTATGATGTGCACATGATTTCTTGATTTGGTCCTGTTCTTGTGCAGGCCAGGTCGGATGGCGAGCTAGAACCTTGAGGAACTGAACTGAACTGAACTCAGGCAACAGGCCTGGCATATACCCTCAGCCCGGACACAGTATCGTGACCCTCACCTGCTCGGTTGGGCCGGTAGGAGGCTCCTGTTTTGAACTCTTTTGTCTGTTCGCACGGCTCGTGGCTACTCATTCTGGATCCCATTCATACTCGCATTCGCACTTTTGCACAACCTACCTCAGCACTATATGGACAATCTCCACGCCACGAACTCTTTGCGTGTCATACGTCAGACAAATCAATACTCGAGCCTTTTCTGTTGTTTACATATGGACTATTTAAATTGCTAAGGCAGAGTCTTTTGAATGTACATTTTTCTAAACTCGGATTATGACTGTATATATTTTTTCCTGAATGGCCATTCTTCGTACTACGCATGCATTTGTATTGTCTTTGAATGTCTTTTCAATATATGGTACAGCAACTTTAAATAACTGTCTCAGTCCTTGTTTTCCACTCCACTCCTAGAGTCGATATCTAGTAGTGCTGCCACTAACGACTAATTTTCTAACGATTAATCTCTCGACTAATTTTTCGATTAGTCGACTAATCTAAATGACTAATTAAAAAAAAAAAAACAAGCGGTTCTAACACACACAAGTGTGTGTGTTAGATTTTCCCGGAGGTTACCTTGTGTGTGCTGTGCGTGAAGGTTGCAAAGGTTATTGCTGTTATGTCTGTTGTGCTCATTCGACAATGTTGAACAACGATATGCACACACAATTTAACGAGTCTGCACGAGCAGCATATGCAACGGTATTCTCAATACCTCATGCATCGTGGTCGTGCTCCCGTGATAAGCCAAAGAAGTCTTACAGAGTGTACAAACCACTCTATCACCATCTGTCCCAAAGTATTCCCAGACTTTCCAGGCTTTAGGTCTTGGTCTTGAAGAAGTCGCCACTGTTCTTGGATTTTCATACCGCTCTCAAATGGTCAAATCGGGGGAAGGGGGAAGAGAGAAAGAGAGAGACCAGCCAGCAGAGTGCGCACGGCAAATACTTCCTCAAGTTTGTTTTCTTTGGCGGTGCCATTATTTACCACTGCTGTTAGCCTTTGGTGAAGCCGAGGTTAGCCACCTCGGCATCAACCCCGGATGTAGCCGCTGCCCGCCGCGCCGGTGTCCGCCTCGAGTGCAGCACTGCCGCGGGCAGCGGCTGCGCCCAGCGCCGGTGTCCGCCTCGGGTGTAGCCGCTGTTAACCGCGCCGTTGTCCGCCTCGGGCGCAGCCGCTGCCCGCCGCGCCGGTGTCCGCCTCGGGCGCAGCCGCTGCCCGCCGCCGGGGTCCGCCTCGGGCGCAGCCGCTGCCCGCCGCGCCGGTGTCCGCCTCGGGCGCAGCCGCTGCCCGCCGCGCCGGTGTCCGCCTCGAGTGCAGCCGCTGTTAGCCGCGCCGGTGTCCGCCTCGGGCGCAGCCACTGCCCGCCGCCGGTGTCCGCCTCGGGCGCAGCCGCTGCCCGCCGCGCCGGTGTCCGCCTCGGGTGTAGCCGCTGTTAGCCGCGCCGGTGTCCGCCTCGGGCGCAGCCGCTGCCCGCCGCGCCGGTGTCCGCCTCGGGCGCAGCCGCTGCCCGCCGCACCGGTGTCCGCCTCGGGCGCAGCCGCTGCCTGCCGCACCGGTGTTCGCCTCGAGTGTAGTACAACTAGTGGTGTGGAGGGGAAATACCTGATCTCAGGCAAGCAAAAGGTCTCTGGACGAGCCGTTTGAGACCAAAAATAAATAAAGGCGAATATTCGACCAAAAAAATTGTATTCGACTCATTTTCACATTCGATTACGTCGACAGCGTCGAATAATCGCGGCAGCACTAATATCTAGAGCTTTCTGAACTAGCCCAATCCAACTTTAACGTTAGCTATAATTGCATTGTTACCTACTTATTACCAGCTCAGTATTATTAGCTTTGGGTAACATATATGCTACAAATCTTTTTGAAGCCTCTTTGCCTTGTGGGTGATCAAAAATTCTTTTCAGTTCAGTAGTGAAAGCAGTGTAGGAGCGAAAAATTTCAGAACTGGCCTCATATTCTGCAGTTGCCCACTGTGAGGCTTTACCGGAGAGCAAGCTAAGAACAAAAGAAATACGGGACTTATCTGAGGCGTAGGTGGAGGGCTGCTGGTCGAACACAATGGCACACTGAAGGAGGAATCTGCCACAGGAACCCAAGTCGCCGGAGTAACGTTCGGGAGTAGGGATGTGGGGCTCTCGAGGCGCCCAGGATGGAGGACCTGGTGGCGGTGATGGAGGGGCCTTGGGTTGCACAGAGGGAGGAGGATGAACAGTAGAGGCTGAGAGGTGTTGAGTTGACAGAAATCCTTACTGAGCTGAGATACACTGGAGGCCAATCCCACAAGCTGGTCAGTAACTTCTTTCAAAAGAGTTTCATGTCGCCCAACTAAAATGCCCTGAGAGGCTGGGGCTTCACTCAAATTGTCTCGGTCTGTTGGGTCCATGTGGCCAGATTGTTCTGTTGTGGCTCAACAACAGGGACCCAAAAAATAGACCAGAGATTGTGGACAAAATACAGAGTTTTATTAGAACAGGTTTCCAAGGGTGAGTATCAGGAGCTGGGAAACAGGCAAGGAGCGGAGTCTTGGGACAAAAACACTGGAAAACAGGAGACGGAGGTAAGTAGGAGCAAAAAGGAAAGTTTCTAGAAAAACAGGTCTGGTAGCCGACGGAAATCACCATCTAGTGCGACGGAACAATCTGGCAGCTGCTGTCTCCAGATCACAGGATAAATGGCACCATCTTGATTGAAGACAGGCTACAGGTGAGCAGCTGCCGATAGGACTCCGCCCACACACACCCGTCCACACTCTCGGGGGAAAGGGAGGAGGGAGCACAGGAGAGGCACAGCCAGGGCATGACAATATCTGAATAACACATCACACTGATCAAATACAACTGTGCTTTATGAATATTTATTGAGCAAGTTAAACAGCATTTAAATACAAAATATGCAAATGAGTGCGGGTTATCCTAGACTGGGATCTAAGATCAGAGACTGAGCACAACCCAGGAGTGATCTAAAGTCATGTGTGGAGTTAGATCGATAAGCGAGACTTTCTGTGACAATTTGTGCTCAATACGACCAGAGAGAAGAGCGTGGAGTCCGGCGATGAGGTCCTTCATGTGGTCTCCTCAGGGATGGTCTGAAATCTTCTTCGACTCGGCTGTCATCAGGCTGAAGGATGCCGTACCGTCTGTTTAAAAGAGGAACACGGGGCCTTTCTAGGGTCCATGAGGTCGATCAGCACTGGTCCAGATTCAGGCCAAAAATCCATCAAAGGTGTGAATATTTGAATTTGGAAAAGTATACGAAAGCTTCACGTTTGCTCCGATTCGCCACAGAAATTTGGATAAAAATGCGGAAAGAGACGGGCAAAACTTTAGGGAGAAGCATTTGCTGGATCTCTGTCTTTGTCTCCTCCGAGTCGTCCTGGAGGAAGTGCTCGGTGTGAGGACAGTATCACGACATGTTTTCTGTTCAGTGATGTAAAAATATGTGAAAAACGTTTGGACTGTTTTACACTGAGGAGAGTGAATCTGTGGAGCTCACAGACACTGAGGAGAGTGAGTCTGTGGAGCTCACAGAGACACTGAGGAGAGTGAGTCTGTGGAGCTCACAGAGACACTGAGGAGAGTGAGTCTGTGGAGCTCACAGAGACACTGAGGAGAGTGAGTCTGTGGAGCTCACAGAGACACTGAGGAGAGTGAGTCTGTGGAGCTCAGAGACACTGAGGAGAGTGAGTCTGTGGAGCTCAGAGACACTGAGGAGAGTGAGTCTGTGGAGCTCACAGAGACACTGAGGAGAGTGAGTCTGTGGAGCTCAGAGACACTGAGGAGAGTGAGTCTGTGGAGCTCACAGAGACACTGAGGAGAGTGAGTCTGTGGAGCTCACAGAGACACTGAGGAGAGTGAGTCTGTGGAGCTCACAGAGACACTGAGGAGAGTGAGTCTGTGGAGCTCACAGAGACACTGAGGAGAGTGAGTCTGTCCGAGTGCACAGAGACACTGAGGAGCCATAATCACAGAGCTTAAACCCAGGGATCAGAGTGTGAGTGGATGTGGTGCTGAAGGTGTGGAGGTGGGTCAGTTGGTCAGAGGAGACTGTGTAGAAGGACACAGAGTGAGCAGGACAGTCCACAAACACTGCCACTGTCCCAGAAGAGGAGGACCAGGGCTGAGGGAGGAGGGTTTGTTTGTTATTATGAAGAACATAGAAACCAACTTTAGAACAGAACAGACTCCAGGACTGATCATTGTGTCCAAACCAACTGTCATCACCGTGTCCTTTCCTTCTGATTCTTCTGTCACACACTGATATATTAACCCATCCACTCCACTGGACCTCCCAGTAACAGAGACCAGTCAGACCAGAGGAACACAGAATCTGAGCCCAGCACTCAAATCTGTCCTGATGATCTGGATACAGCTGCTCCTGTCTCACACGTGTCACCTTCTTGTTGTTGTCGGACAGTTGGAGTTTTCTGTGAGCTGTGTTTGGATCCAGAGTGAGATCACAGAAATCTGATGGAGAGAAGACACAACACAGCAGCAGTTAGTCCCCTGTCCACTGTCAACATGAGACACACGTTTAATTCTGCACCACACGGCTCCATTTGTTCAGGAACCATGGATTTAAAGACTTTCACTCATTCAGAATTCAGCTCTTTTCTGTCTTTGTTCTTTTATTTCTTCATCCTTCACTTTTGTGTTTGGCTCAGATTTACTGGAGGAAAAACATTTCCTTTCACAGCCCCACACCTGTTTAGTCCTGATTCCGTCCTGATTCATTTCTGGTTCAGTTCTGGTTCAGTCCTGGTTCAGTCCTGGTTTAGTCCTGGTTTAGTCCTGATTCAGTCCTGGTTCAGTCCTGGTTCAGTCCTGCTTTAGTCCTGGTTCAGTCCTGGTTCAGTCCTGGTTTAGTCCTGGTTAAGTCCTGCTTTAGTCCTGGTTAAGTCCTGCTTTAGTCCTGGTTAAGTCCTGCTTTAGTCCTGGTTCAGTCCTGGTTCAGTCCTGGTTTAGTCCAGGTTCAGTCCTGCTTTAGTCCTGCTTTAGTCCTGGTTCAGTCCTGGTTCAGTCCTGGTTCAGTCCTGGTTCAGTCCTGGTTTAGTCCTGGTTCAGTCCTGGTTTAGTCCTGATTTAGTCCTGATTTAGTCGTGGTTTAGACCTGCTTTAGTCCCGGTTTAGTCCCGGTTTAGTCCTGCTTTAGTCCTGCTTTAGTCCTGGTTCAGTCCTGGTTCAGTCCTGCTTTAGTCCTGCTTTAGTCCTGCATTAGTCCTGGTTTAGTCCTGCTTTAGTCCTGGTTCAGTCCTGGTTTAGTCCTGGTTCAGTCCTGGTTCAGTCCTGGTTTAGTTCAGTCCTGCTTTAGTCCTGCTTTAGTCCTGCATTAGTCCTGGTTTAGTCCTGCTTTAGTTCAGTCCTGGTTTAGTCCTGGTTCAGTCCTGGTTGAGTCCTGGTTTAGTCCTGGTTCAGTCCTGGTTTAGTCCTGGTTTAGTCCTGGTTCAGTCCTGGTTTAGTCCTGGTTCAGTCCTGGTTTAGTCCTGGTTTAGTCCTGGTTCAGTCCTGGTTTAGTCCTGGTTCAGTCCTGGTTTAGTCCTGGTTTAGTCCTGGTTCAGTTCTGGTTTAGTTCTGATTTTGTCCTGGTTAAGTCCTGCTCTAGTCCTGGTTAAGTCCTGGTTTAGTCCTGGTTCAGTCCTGGTTTAGTCCTGATTTTGTCCTGGTTAAGTCCTGCTTTAGTCCTGGTTAAGTCCTGGTTTAGTCCTGCTTTAGTCCTGGTTTAGTCCTGGTTTAGTCCTGGTTCAGTCCTGGTTTAGTCCTGGTTTAGTCCAGGTTCAGTCCTGCTTTAGTCCTGGTTCAGTCCTGGTTTAGTCCTGGTTCAGTCCTGGTTCAGTCCTGGTTTAGTCCTGGTTCAGTCCTGGTTCAGTCCTGGTTTAGTCCTGATTTAGTCCTGATTTAGTCCTGGTTTAGACCTGCTTTAATCCTGGTTCAGTCCTGGTTTAGTCCTGCTTTAGTCCTGGTTTAGTCCTGGTTCAGTCCTGGTTCAGTCCTGGTTTAGTCCTGTTTTAGTCCTGCTTTAGTCCTGGTTTAGTCCTGGTTTAGTTCAGTCCTGGTTTAATCCTGGTTTAGTCCTGGTTTAGTCCTGGTTCAGTCCTGGTTTAGTCCTGGTTTAGTCCTGGTTCAGTGCTGGTTTAGTCCTGGTTTAGTCCTGGTTCAGTCCTGGTTCAGTCCTGGTTCAGTCTTGGATTAGTCCTGGTTTAGTCCTGGTTTAGTCTTGGTTCAGTCCTGGTTCAGTCCTGGTTTAGTCCTGGTTCAGTACTGGTTTGGTCTTGGTTCAGTCCTGGTTTAGTCCTGGTTTAGTCCTGGTTTAGTCCTGGTTCAGTCCTGGTTTAGTCCTCGTTTAGTCCTGGTTCAGTCCTGGTTTAGCCCTGGTTCAGTCTTGGTTTAGTCCTGTTTTAGTCTTGGTTTAGTCCTGGTTTAGTCCTGGTTTAGTCTTGGTTCAGTCCTGGTTCGGTCCTGGTTCGGTCCTGGTTCAGTCAGCTGGTTTAGTCCTGGTTTAGTCCTGGTTCAGTCCTGGTTCAGTCCTGGTTCAGTCCTGGTTTAGTCCTGGTTTAGTCCTGGTTCAGTCCTGGTTCAGTCCTGGTATAGTCCTGGTTTAGTCCTGGTTTAGTCATGGTTTAGCTCCTGGTTCAGTCCTGGTTTAGTCCTGGTTTAGTCCTGGTTTAGTCCTGGTTTAGCTCCTGGTTAAGCCCTGGTTTAGTCCTGGTTTAGTCCTGGTTTAGTCCTGGTTTAGCTCCTGGTTCAGTCCTGGTTTAGTCCTGGTTCTGTTCATCACTACAGGTTTTTCTTCTGCTCTTTTAAGGTTCATTTCCTGATTATTTCTGTTGTGATTTTTTTCTCTTGTGCTGATTGTGATTTAATGTGTTTCTTCTTCTGTGAAGCTCTTTGAATGACTCTGTCTGAACTGAGCTCTACAAATAAACTTGTGTTCGACTGTAAAAAGTGTTGGTGCTTCTCCTGAGCTCCAGCAGCAGGAGTTCTGATGGGGTTGGTGCTCCTCCTGAGCTCCAGCAGCAGGAGTTCTGATGGGGTTGGTGCTCCTCCTGAGCTCCAGCAGCAGGAGTTCTGATGGGGTTGGTGCTCCTCCTGAGCTCCAGCAGCAGGAGTTCTGATGGGGTTGGTGCTCCTCCTGAGCTCCAGCAGCAGGAGTTCTGATGGGGTTGGTGCTCCTCCTGAGCTCCAGCAGCAGGAGTTCTGATGGGGTTGGTGCTCCTCCTGAGCTCCAGCAGCAGGAGTTCTGATGGGGTTGGTGCTCCTCCTGAGCTCCAGCAGCAGGAGTTCTGATGGGGTTGGTGCTCCTCCTGAGCTCCAGCAGCAGGAGTTCTGATGGGGTTGGTGCTTCTCCTGAGCTCCAGCAGCAGGAGTTCTGATGGGGTTGGTGCTTCTCCTGAGCTCCAGCAGCAGGAGTTCTGATGGGGTTGGTGCTCCTGGTGCTGACACATGTGTCTCTGTGTTCAGGAGCTTGTTGTTTTGCAGTGTTTGTGTGAGATCTGTTGTTGTTCTCGTGATGAGGAGGACTGACAGCAGAGGCACAGCTCAGAGCAGAACAGGGGACTGGTTTAAATCCACTGTCTCCAGAAGAAGAATGAAGATCACTGTTGGACATGTTTGACACTGGACTGTTCAGGATCTGCTTTAACAACAGCTCTGGGTTTAGTCCTGATGTAGAGTTGGAGGATTAGTGATAATAAAACTCTAAAACTGGACACTAAACTCTTCATGTGTTCTTAATGTATTAAATGCTGAGTAAAATGCAGAACTGTATCTGCATTGATTTGATACTCACTCTTCCAGGGGCAAACTGTCAACCAGTGAACACCTGCAGGCTCCAGTCTGAAGGAGAACACAGATGTTTCATTACTGTGGCTCATTAAGGCTGAACGTTGAATCTGTTCAAATGGGCTGATTCTTTATGATACTAGTGTGGACGGTACAGTTACGGCTTCACAGGAGCCACAGTGTGAGCGGGGCCCATACCTGAGAGTGTCCAGTGTGCAGTGGGGCTCCTCCTGTAGAGCACACAGGAGCTTTACTCCTGTGTCTCCTGGATGGTTGTAGCTGAGGTCCAGTTCTATCAGATGGGAGGGTTGGACCTCAGAGCTGAGGCCAGAGAAGCACAGCCTTCCTCTGAGAGCAGACACCCTGACAGTCTGAGGACACAGATTATTGGAATCAGGAACATTCATGAGGAACATTCAACCCAAATGAGACAAACAACAAGTCCCAGATCTTTATGGGACTTTATCAAATGTTCTTTTCCAATGCAAATACCAACAGGTTCTGTAATAATAGTGAAGAATATGAACCCCTCTGACCTGAGCTGTTCCAGTTTACACTGAGGACTCTTCAGTCCAACACACAACTTCTTCAGCCCTGAGTCCTTCAGGTGGTTGTGACTGAGGTCCAGGACTGTCAGACTAGAGGACTGGGAGCTGAGGACTGAGGACAGAGCTTCACAGCTTCTCTCTGACAGGTCACAGCCGCTCAGTCTGGAGACAGAAAACATAGTTTATGCAGAAGTTGAATCAAACCGTCCTCTGTTAAACAAAGGTTACTCACAGAGCTTTGTTGGAGGCCTTGACCACTGGCAGCAGCCTCAGGAGAGCCTCCTCTGAAGCACAGTACTTCTTCAGCTCAAACTGCTCCAGATCTTCTGATGACAGTAAGATGAAGGCCAGAGCTGACCACTGAGCAGGAGACAGTCCACCTCCAGACAGACATCCTGAACTCAGGACCTGTTGGACCTGCTCCACCAGAGAACGATCATTCAGTTCATTCAGACAGTGGAGCAGGTTGATGCTCCTCTCTGCAGACACATCCTCACTCAGCTTCTTCTTGATGTACTCAGCTGTTTTCTGATTGGTCTGGGAGCGACTTCCTGTCTGTGTCAGCAGACCTTGTAGAAGGCTCTGATTGGTCGACAGTGAAAGACCCAGGAGGAAGCGGAGGAGCAGGTCCAGGTGTCCGTCTGGACTCTGTAAGGCCTGGTCCACAGCCATCTGGTGAAGATGCTTTAGTTTTCTTTTCATACTGAACTTTGTAGGCTTCTGTGTTTTCTCTATAAGTAGATTGATTCCTGTTTTAACAAAGGTCTGATGGACGTGAAGAGCAGCCAGAAACTCCTGCACACTCAGATGGATGAAGCAGTAGACCTTGTCCTGGTACAGGCCTGGCTCCTCTCTAAAGACCTGTGTGAACACTCCGGAGTAAACTGAGGCCGCTGCAGCGTCCAGCCCACACTCGCTCAGGTCACTCTCGTAGAAGATCAGGTTTCCTTTCTGCAGCTGCTCAAAGGCCACTTTTCCCAGAGACTCCACCATCTTCCTGGTCTCTGGACTCCAGTGTGGGTCTGTCTCAGATCCTTCTTCATACTTGATGTTCTGGACTTTGGCCTGAACCACCAGGAAGTGGATGTACATCTGAGTCAGGGTCTTGGGCAGCTCTCCTCTCGCTCTGCTTCTCAACATGTGCTCCAGGACTGCGGCAGCGATCCAGCAGAAGATCGGCAGGTGGCACATGATGTGGAGGCTTCTGGACGTCTTGATGTGGGAGATGATTGTGTCGGCCTGGTCTCTGAACCTCTTCCTGAAGTACTGCTCCTTCTGTGGGTCGGTGAACCCTCTGACCTCTGTCACCATGGAGACGCACTCAGCAGGGATCTGATTGGCCGCGGCGGGTCGTGTGGTTATCCAGAGGCGAGCGGAGGGAAGCAGCCTCCCCCTGATGAGGTTCACCAGCAGCACGTGCACTGAGGCCGACTCTGTGGGGTCGCTCAGGACCTCGGTTTTGGTGAAGTCCAGAGGAGGTCTGCACTCGTCCAGACCGTCAAAGATGAAGAGCACCTGGAGGTCTTCAAAGCTGCAGAGATCTGCTGGTGTTTGACTAAAGAAGTGACGAACAAGTGTCACCAAGCTGAAGCTTGTGTCCTTCAGCACATTGAGCGCTCTGAAAGTGAACGGGAACAGCAGCTGTATGTCCTGGTTGGCTTCACCTTTAGCCCAGTCCAGACTGAACTTCTGAGTGAGCACTGTTTTCCCGATGCCAGCCACTCCCTTTGTCAGCACTGTTCTGATGGCTCCATGTGTGTGAGCTGGGCCTTTAAACATGTCTTCACATGTGATGGACGTCTCTGCTGGGCCTGGAGTCCTGGAGGCTGTTTCCATGTGTCTGACTTCATGTTCCTGGTTGACCTCTGAAGACCCTCCCTCTGTGATGTAGAGCTCTGTGTAGATCTCATTCAGAAGGGTGGAGTTTCCTGCTTTAGCGATGCCCTCAAACACACACTCAGACTTCTGCTGCAGGTCAGACTTCAGGTTACGCTGACAAACTCCAGGATAACTCCCTGAATGAAGACACAGACACAGACCTGAGTCTCAGAGAAGATAAAATGACTGTGAGCACCTTGTTAAATGTGTTAAATGGTCCTACTGCTCCACAGACGCTCAGCCAGCTCCTTCTGCTTCATCCTCCTCAGGAAGTTCAGTGTGATCTTCAGAACAGCCTCACTGCAGCTCCTCTGCTCTTCATCCTCATCCTCCACAGGATCTAAGCCTTCTGGGTCATCTGTACTCAGAACCTTGTGGAGCTTCTTCAGCTCCTTCTGGACCAAAGTGAAGATGTCCTCCTCCAGAAGCTGAACAGACACATTATAAACAGCACAAATGCACTCAGTGTCAGATCTGTGTGGAACAAGCTCTCGTTCATCTGAACATTTCCAAACTTTAGTGAATGACAGACCTTAAATATGGAGTCCAGCTGTGTCTGATGGTGCTGACCACTGGAGACCTGTGGACCCGGCTGCTCCCCTCTGCCACAGAGACACATTAAACATGCAAAATTATTTATTTATTATTTATATGTTGGTCTTATGATCGATGCTTTGAAAACTCACGGCTCTGTGGCAAAATTATGTTGTTCTCCCATAGACTGGTCACTCCTGAAGTTCAGTGGTTCTCCCATAGACTGGTCACTCCTGAAGTTCAGTGGTTCTCCCATAGACTGGTCACTCCTGAAGTTCAGTGGTTCTCCCATAGAGTGGTCACTCCTGAGGGACTCACAGCTGGGACCAGGTTCAGACGGAGGACGTTTCTGGTGGATCCTGAGACACAGAAGAAAACACACTTCAGTCACAGTAAAACACGTGGGACTGTTCTGACTCAGATACTTCAGGAGGTTCTACAAAGTGTTCATGAGGCCTTCACCCCAGACGCTTCAGTGCGGCAGATTCAGCACCAAACATCCAGTTTATATCGTTTTAAAGTTTTCATTCTGGAACAAAGAACAGACTTGTGTGTGTCATTGTGATTTTAATGTGTTTCTCTGTGAACTGTGGACCCTCCTGTTTTTAGCTTCATTCAAACCACGTCACTCACATTAGATCAGATATTTGTGAACATCAACTCCTGACGTGATGAGGTGTGAGTGAGACTTACTGTGGACCATCTTCTCTTTTAAAGTTAATAAATGCATCTTTAGAGTCGTCACTCTTGAGTGACTCGGCGCTGGTCCCAGGAGCAGGTCTGTGGACACAGGTGGAGCAGTGGCTTTAGTCTGAGCTCTGACATGGAGAACAGTGGTGGAGTTAGAGATGGTCCCGTACCTCTGAGCTTTGGGGGGGTGAGTGGTTTTAGAGGGAGGGGCTCCGTCCTCTCTGTGCTCTCTCTGATCCATGCTCTGTTCATTTGCTTCAAAAGGAAAAACACACAAAACATTCAACAACAGCGACGTTTAAACACGTCACAAATGTTCCTCTGCTAAACACAGTCACATTATTATGTTTGGAAACGGACTCATTTGGTCCAGATCACAGTTTCTCGTCTTTATTCACACCTGAAATAAAGTCCGGACTTTCAGGGGAATCGAACTCTCGTTAACTCTAGTTAATAGTGCAACTTTAACACTGAAGAGTTCAACTCTGTGGTTTACAAGAACGACGTGTAAAATATGGTTTACAAAGAACAACGTGTAAAAGTATTTGCTGAATGAACTGAATCCACATTTCTCTTCTCCTTTGGGTTCATCCTTGCTGCGTCCTTATTGTGAGTGGGCTTGCCTCTCCACAAACCTGACTCTCATTTGTCCTGAAGGAGACGCTCCTCCTCCTCCTCCTCCTGCCTCCTCCACAAATGCACAGTGACTCTAATGATGCATCTGAAGGGGAAATGCTGCAGAACAAAAGCTGCTGCGACACGTCCCACATGTGCACAGAAGCTG